>CM024245.1:39674904-40034182 GCA_013421045.1 Propylea japonica | reverse complement strand
TCTGTATTCTGATCGACGATTCTGTGACAATATGATCTGTGAATTCAGCCCATACCTTGCTATCTTGGCAAGGTCGAAATAGTTCTTGCCCACAAAGATAACAATCTTTTCCGCAACATTTTTAAAATTCTCATTACAAGTGTTTGAAAACACAGAAATGTCATAACAAAACCTTAAAATAGTAGTTCAAATATCATAGGTTACAGTGTTGCCAGCTCTTGTATTAGCGATTCTCGAAGCAATATTGCTAAGGCAAAATTCATAACCAACATTGCTATAACAGTCGAAACAGAATACGCAATACCGTAGTCATATTGCTGTCAATTTGGAGAGATAGCAATATGCGAACAGAATCGCATCGAATATGCTCTTTTTCAGACCAATGTGTGGAAAGTTGTTCTATAAAATAATCATATTCACTTCTATTTGTTAACTCTCAATTTCACAGAATTAACTTAATATCAATTGGTGAAATCAGAGTTAATTCAAACTTCACGCCAATGATTCGTAACCAAAATGAGTGTTGACGTAGGTTTTTTTACTCATGGTTATTAAGTTATGTGTTTCGAATTCCATGTTTTTTTAGGAATAAATGAAACACATAATTTGCATTCATTTTCAATAAGTTTTCATTGGTAATGGAGTAGTATCATTGTGACATTTATGTACGAAAAATAATAATCTCCCCAATGGCCCCCTTTTGCAGCTTTACAGACATCCACTTTTTTTTAAAATTTTCAATGATATTTTAACATAACTGAGGCTCTATCTCACTTATGACATGATTAATTTCATCCTTTAGTTCAGGACTCGATTATGAATTATTCTTATAGATCTGGCATTTTTGGTCCAGTTTAACCGATATGTTACCCAACATTGACTGTTCACTAAACATATGATCTGCTGTTGCTGTTTGCTATCTTTATAATATAAATCAGTGGTTGCTGTCGAGGGTTGATTTTAAAAGTTGTACTCGATCCAAATATCCCGCATCATCCTGAGTAAAATCACACTTTTGGGTTCAGAATATATCAAAAGAATGTTGCATTGTATCAATTCCTAGATAGATAGAATATTTTATAGTGCTTCTGATAATTCTCATTGAATGGTGCATCAATATTATGAACATGAGCACTTCTAAACCAAACTGACCGACAATCTTCAGGTTTTGAAGAGAACTCGAATCAATCAAAAGATCCTTGAAATTTGGAGAAGTCTTCCTCACTTCTCGCAAGTTACCCGATTCATATGAAAACCAGACGAAATAATTAGCCTGTTCCACATCGTTTAATATAATTGATAGTGAATAAACATAAATAACTTAATTAACATCGACAGAGGCGTATTTCGACCACACAACCACAGTGCCACATTCGGAGGACGTCATAAACTATCAAAACTGAAAGCTGCGTTTTCGCCCACACGACCTCATAGCCATAAACTTTCGCACAAAGATAACGATCGATCGATTCGAATATTTTAAAGATTCGAATTCGAGCTCGACAACCACCTATACCGCCCTCTCTAATTAAACGGAAACCTTGGTTTGGGCTGTACGGCAAGAAATACAATCACGCACGGACTTATCTTTAAAGAGAAAAAAAAATTATATCATTACGATGTGCTTGCACACAACGAGGATTCTTCGTGCTGCTGCGGTGCCAAGGCCAAGTGCAAGCAACGTATCGGTTCCGTCCGAGTCGGTACACATGTAATTTTTTACCACTTTCTCCCCAGAAATCGACGATCCGACCGAAAGATTTAGTCGCGTTCTGCCGCAGGACCGTCTTTTGAAGAATACTGATGAGATGGTGTTTAATAAAGTTTGGAACTCATTTGGGCGAAGAATAGCGAAGAGAGACTAAGCGTTATTTCGCACACTTGGGCAAGGCGATGCGTCGGGTAGCTATCAGGAAGAAATTCTCCCTGTCTCTAGGCCGCAATAAATTTGTATTACCCGCGTCAAACGACTCTCCCCTTTTCCGCTCTTCTCTTCGCTCCGCCTAGATGAGCGGGTGTCTAAATGATTCAATGCAAAACTTCTCCGGCCGAAAACGACGCGTCCCTTCCCAACGCTTCGATTCGTACAAGTGCGCGTTTAAACTGATCCGCTTCTGACTATTAGCTTCTTGCCTTCGCGTCGCCTAGATGTGCGAGTGCCCATTTGATTCAATGCAAACTACTCCGGCTGAAAACGACGCGTCCCTTCCGAACACTTCGCTTCTTCCAAGTGCGCGTTTAATCTGTCCCGCTTCTAACTATTCGTCTCCTAGATGAGCGGGTCTCCATTTGATTCAATGCTAACTTCATCGGCGGCAAACCACGCTTCGTCTACTGACGAGCCTCTTCGCCAAAGTGAGCGTCAACCTCAACCCTTAAACGGCGCCGTGCGGTTACTTTAGTAAGTCCTCGAGAGAGGATTTGAAAAGGTCCAGATATACTACAGCCACTCAATTTCGCCCGGGAAGTTGTGTTCTTTCATTGCTGATCAATAATATGCTGACAGGTTATAATGTTTGGTCCCGTACCCCAATAAATCAAAAATTATATCAAAGTCATCAATGAATAGGTTTTAAGAACTGTCTTGAATGTGTTTTCTGTATAAGTCTTACGAATGATACTTTGAATAGAATAATAACAATTTATATACACTGACCGGAAAAATAATCGATGCACTCAAAAAATTGATGAAGTTTCTTAATTCATGAATATGTCCGATTCGATTAAACTTTTTTTTTAATTGTAAGTATCTTCATCCTTAATCAATCAACAGTTTTGAATTCCAAGAAAACTCGTCGTACGTCAATTTATACACGGTGGAACAAAATCTGTTTTATTACCTTAACTTTAACCACCCCTGGTGTGTTCCAGTTGTTTCACCGTGTGATTTCTTATTCCATCTTCAAAACACATCTTCTCTTGACAATTTAATTCTTCACTTATAATAACATTTCAATTTTTGTTAAAGATACAGGGTTTTCAGTAAAACATTAAATTTCGCTGAGGCTACAACAGTACTTCAACAAATTCAACCTAAAATTCTGACCTAATGAAAATAAACTGAAAACTAAGTCAAAAACATAACGTGTTTTCCGCCCAGACGCAGATCACAGGTGCAATTCGTCTCGGCATGTCCTCATTAAGGTTTGAATGAATTAAAGCATCTATGAGCTGCTACAAATTTTCAGGAGTTGGTACGCATGATCGAATTTGGCTCCCAAAAGCAACAAAACATGCCCAATTGGGTTCAAATCGGGCTTAGAGCAGGCCAGTTGAATTCTTGGATATCAACCTCTGCTAAATACCCCTTGCAATCCTAGCCACAAGCGGTTGATGCGGTCGGGCATTAAATTATTAGCGCGAAATCGTCTCCAATAAACGGTGCATACCGAACAAACTGTCGCGCTAAAACTACTCTTGTTCTATGTTTTCACTCAGTTTTCAGTTTATTTTCATAACGTTTGAATTTAAGGTTAACTCTGCTGTCACAGTACTTTCTTAGCCACAGCGAAATTGTAGAGTTAAATGTTGCTCTGAAAAACCTGCATCTTCAACAAAAATCGAGCTATTGTTAGGAATGCGGAATTAAATTGTCAAGAAAAGATGTGTCTTGATGATGACATAAGAAATCACGCGGTGGAACAACTGCAACACACCAGGGGTGATTCTAAAGTTAGGACTAAAAACAGATATTGTTTCACCCTGTATAAAACGACGTACGCCGAGTTTTCTGGAAATTTCTAACTGGTTGATTGAAGATGAACATACCTACAATTGAAAAAAAATTCAAACCAATCGGATTCGAAATAACATATTTATGAATTAATAAACTTCATCGATATGTCTGTTGACAGTGAATTAAGTTTCATTCCACATGTTGAGGAGGTCTGTGCCTCTTCTTGTAGGTCACTGGGGTTCATGTTCAGGTGCTTCAGGGAATTCGATGAGTTTTCTGCTCTTAGAAGCGTTTACTTTTCGCTTGTGATAAGTAAAATGGAAATGCCAATTTGATGTGGTTTCCAATATATGGTTCCCATCTTGCACCACTCGAGCGAATTCAGAGAAAATTTTGAAATACATCTGTTTCAGGAGGACAGGAAGGTATCCCGAGCGGGGGTGCTGCCTTTACGGTATCATGAGAGAGATGAGAACTACAACTTCCCCATGCACGCCAGGGTCTACAGAGCGCAAAAGTTCATCAAAAAGCTCATCAGCGGAAAGATTGACTGCTCTTTTCTGCTCTCACGGGTTAATCTTCTTGTACCAAGAATGGTGACCAGGCATCCGCTGGCGTTCGTCCTGCCTACTCCTCGTCCAACATACTCCAACGGGCACCTGTATATCGAGCATGTGATAGTGCTATAAACTTAGTTACAATGTGTTTTCATAGTGTTTTGAGTTCGGGCTTTTTATGTGAAAATGTTTTTTATTTAAGCTATCGGGTATTTTCTTTAATGTTACCTGTAATTGGGAATTCTCCTGTTGGGTATAATAAAATCATTATTATTATTATTGTATTTTGAGTGGATCGTTTATTTTGCCGGAGAGTGTAGATTATTTCAATGCCATTAAGAAACTTCTCTATTTCAATGAAATTGTTTATTGACCATTATCTTTCGAACAATTCCATCACTTTTCCCCGAATTGTAGGTATTCATTATCCGAATCAGCGAAGAAGAACCAGCGGCAGCGATCTCGTGCAGTCATCAACAGAAGGGTCCGACAAAGGCGTCGAACAACAACGCAAAACTCTTTACCGAACAGGAGTTTCGGTCCGCTGATCACCCACAACAAAAGCGAAATTCCGAATATTTAAATTACGCTCGGCCACCTGTTGTTGAAACGACAGTGAAAATGAAGCGGAGGTATTTGTGTGTTACCTCGTTGAGGTTTGCATTGTTTTGTCTGGTAATGCTAGGTATTTCGATTTTGGTCTTTTCTTTCGTTTCGTTTCGTTGTGGGATTATTGAATTGTCACTGTATAGGGTGATTCAAAACACGATACGAAAAATAAAGGGAATTATCTCGGGAATTATACAAACAAGTGAAACGGTACAGCCGGGTTTCAATGGTGAATCTGCCCCGCGACCTTTTTGATTCATATTCAGGGTATCGATTAGGCATTGAATGAAAATAATTCAGCCAACTTTTCAGCTCCTTATTTCTAGCCATTTTTGAGATTTCTGTAAAAAACACTTTTTTCGATTTAATTTTTTTCTCTTGTGAAATCCAAAATTTTCGAATGGGGATTTTTTCTCTTGATTCTACGATGAAATGACGTATAATTTTTTTTATGATTGTCATCTGAAAAATCCATTATTGGAAAACATATAATTATACTCATTTGTTTTACGTTGTTCTCCAAAAGTGTTCAACGCAATTTTTTGACATAAAATGTCTTCTTTGGTCCTTTATACCATGAAAAATTTTCATATTTTTGAAATTGGTGGAACATGTAAAAAATGTTCCACCAACAGAATTTAACAAAATTTAAACTGTTTGAATTTTAGGATTCAGCAGATATCCATCAAATTTTGGTGCTATTGTATTCATATCGGCTCCCTGAACAGTATTAGTGAAAAAACAATTGATCTGTCTCAGTTCAGAAGATATGGCCCCCAAAAGTCTGAAAAATATTTCACCCGAAAGTCATTTTTCTCACTACAAAAACATTAAATTACCGCTTTAACAAGTTTGAATCCTCTTTGAACATTTTTATATGAAGATTTGATATATTTTATCTCAAATATATTCAATAATGTTTGCAAAAACTTCGAAAACATTCCAAGGAAAGCCCGCGGTTCTTCATGGTAAGTTTGGCAGTACCGCACAGTCCCTCGGCAAGTGACATAGGAAATGATAGCGGGATATACCGGTATGCATTGTTTCATATTCGCGCGAAATAATTCGCCAAAGTGCCAAACTCACAAGAAACGGCAGGCTTGAATTTTTTCGATGTTTTTGCAATCATTATTGAGTATATTCGAAATAGAATGAATAAAATTTCATGTTAAAATGTTCAGAGAAGCTTAAAACTTAATAAAGCGGTAATTCAGTGGTTTTGTAGTGAGATAAGAGACTTTCAGGTGAAATATTTTTCGGACTGTGGGGACCCATATCTTCCAAACAAAGACAGATCGCCAATTGTTTTTTCACTAATATTGTTCAGGGAGCCAATATGAATACAACGGCACCAAAATTTGATGTATATCTGCTAAATCCCAAAATTCAAACAGTTTTAATTTTTTTCCAAAACGTTCCACCAGATTTAAAAATGTGGAAAAATTCTAGGGTATAAAGTACCAAAGAAGACATTTTATGTCAAAAAATGGCGGTGGACACTTTTGAATAACACCGAAAAGGAGAATTGGAGGCCACATTTTGTACTAAAAGAAAGAATGATGATAAATCTTCAGAGTTAGCATTGGAAATTTCAATACCTAATGACCTTATACACTGCCATTTCCACAAAAAAATTAGTGAAGAATCGTTATTGAATATGATCAGTAAAATATCGTTTTTGAGGAGGATTTGGTTGAATATCTGGGCACAAAAACGGCAAATGATGGAAGGCCTTCGAAGCTGTAGGATTATATTCCTTGTAAGTGAATAGGTATATCGATTTCCTCGTTTTAACTAAATAAATTCTGTTCAAACCGTCACTACCATAAAAATATTATCCACACCTGCAGAACGACAAGACAGGACATTCCGTTAGAAAGGTCCGGCAGAATGCACCTCTCCAAAACCATTAATCAACGGAACCACCCAATACGGACCATTGTTGGAATTATTGCTCGTAGAAAGTCCGTTTTTTCCCGACAAAATAAATTGAGCCAAGTGCACCTCCTCGACCCCGCTAAATTACGGGCTCACGACAGCTACAGACTGAATAGGAAATTTTTTCCTGGTGCAAAAAGGGCGAGCATAAATTTTCCTTTCGCTTGAGACGTAACAATTTCAGGAGACAATACACGTACCGGCAGTACGTTGTTACTAACGACGCCATTAGTGTCTCGAAACTGCATAAATAATTTATGAAATGTGAGCTATGACGGACGTTCTATCTGATACGCTTTCTTTTAGACGCGGTGTCCCATATTCGACGGGGATATGAAGGAATTTTTCGGAGTTACGTGCGTAGAAGGAATGCTGGAGAGGTGAAGGAAAAATTTACAGTCTTTTCATTATTTTATCACTTAGTGGGAACTATTTTCACTGAAATTCGAAAATAATAAGGAAATGAGCAAGTGAGGTACTACATGAGGTTATTGAACTCATCCATGTTAACTGATCGTTCCTTCAGTGACGAAATATTGGACCAAAATCTCCTAGATTTTCGAGTTCGGTTCGATAATGCCTCGGTTAAGTTCGTTAACAGCCAAATCGTTCAGGGTATTCCATAAAATATGAACATTCAAAAGTTTTGTTCCTCAATATCTCAGACAAGACGAAACTCATCGAGCTGAAATGTTGCGGCCAAATGCAAAATGCTGATAATAAGCTTCATGCAAATTTTGTGGCCATAGTGTAAACAGAACCATAGAAAATTCAATATTGTCCATAAAAAATATCCGATTCGGATGAAATTTATTTATAAATGAAGATTGATTCACTGATTGTTCATGCAGAATTTTGTGACCATAGTGTTAATGAACCATAGAAAATTCCATTTGAATTTTGAAAATAAAAATCCTATATTTCCATAACACGATATCCGATTCAAGTGAAATTGTTTTGTGTAGGAGACTGTTATACTGAATTTTCATGCAAACTTTCTGACGTTTCTGACGAAATAGAGAACCTGTGTAGTTGTCTTTCTCTTATCGTAACCAGATTCGAGTACTTTGTGTTGCCTACCATACAGCTTGAATTAGACCAGTCCCAACGATAAGAGATAGACAACGATATTATTTGCAGATGGTCATTTATTTAATCAGGAACGCGGCACGTAAATCTTTCGAATATAGAACCAATCAACTGGAAGTCAAAATCTCTCTCTGATGTAGGTATTGAATATCGTATGTGAATTTCCATTCCTGTCCTACAGAAGTTTCTTCATCATCTGTATTTTTTGTGACAAAATATGACACTCAAATATCTTCGAGTAGTGATAATCTTATAACATTTCCGAGAATTAAACTGATTTTCACCAACTTGTGGAGAAACTTGTAAGAGTGAAGAACTAGCCTTCTCAAATATTGGATTTTATCAGATCTCTGGAACTGGAAGTCGAGCTGCAAGGGTATGTTCCGATCAGCTCTGTAAGGGGGCACAATAGACCTTGAGGTCACAGTGAACTGTAACCCTTTTCAAACCGAGTTTCAAACTAAACTAAACTAACTAAACTATTGTGGGGATCTGGGGCCTATTGCATCAAATATTTTGCAACTTTTCACTTTTCAAATTAATTAAGTTGCACAGAACGCATTCATAATTGGAAAGTGCAATGTGAAAATCACTTCGCCGAAATTAAATGTTGAGAGATATGTTGTGCAACATAATTAATTTTCACTTTCCAAGTTTGTCAGAATGCAAAGTGCAAAGTGAAAAAATGCAAAGTATTTCGGTGCAATAGGCCCAAGGTCGAACGAATTGAGTATGGAAATTCTAAATATCAATTTCAGAAACTTTTTATCACGTTTCCTTTCCTGGCAAAATATGGAAACCAAAAAAATTTATTTGTGTCATGGCCTTGGTTCTTAATATCAGGATTTGTTATTTCGGTTAAAAAACAAAATCAATAAGAATGAAGTATTTAAATGTCGAAAGTAACTTCGAAACCAATCGTCCGGTTTTGTTTTTACCAAAAGCATATAAACAAATGGGAGTCCTAACTCTTTCTGTTCAAGAGTTAAACTGACCAGAAAATGGATTTGAAATGGAAAATCTGAATAAAATTGGCCACTTACACTTAAGATTTAACACCTTCAGACTTATTTCTTTGGAGACGGGAAGACGAGGACAATGGCAATGCTTCATAATCGATTTAAGACCTCAAAAACGGAATTTGTGAAGTTATTGCAGTCGTACAACCATAAATGTGCCAATTCGTCATGGAAAATGTCATGAAAAGGTGCTCCAACCGTAGCCAAGACGGCCTCTTGGCAAGTAGTTGATTTAGCTAAAGTTTCATTTCTCATATCCCTATGAAACCTTCTATTGGAAAATCTTGAATGAAGATATTCGAAAAACCATTTCAACTTCAAGGGTAGAACAAAATATCAGGAAATTTAGAAATTTTCCAGCAGCTGAAGCATAATGAGGTCGAGCTCCATATTGCTGGAAAAGCATGCTCATGTTGAGAATCGAACGAAATCGCAAAAAAAACCACTTGTGCAATAAATAAATTCTAGGTTTTTGTCTTGGAGTCGATCGATATCCTCCTGATGTAAATCATCCTATAATAACCTAGACATGTTTACTTGGTAACAAATTATGGTCTCGTACTATCTTATTAATAGTTATTTAATAAACTAGGTTATTAAAGACAGTGACTAATGGTCAAGATATTTTAATGCGTGAGCGGAGCGAACGCGTTAATAGTTCGAGACCATTAGTCGCCCGATTAATAACCGAGTTTATTACAAGATTTTTCCGACGATCTCAACATGAAGAGTGTATAAATTCTTGATTGAAATACATTCTCAATTCGCACAAGACATACATTTGACGTAAATGAATTTCTATGTTTCTATGTTCCAGTAGAGTTTTGACATTTCTCGTAGTGCTTCTGAATACTTTGTGTACGGTTGCCATGAGGATTGCACATTAAAATGTCTAAAAAAATTGAGCATTAAAATGGGCCATTAATGATCAATTTCGTACACATTAAAATCACCTTTCATTTCGAGGTCGGCGGAAATAGTTATTTAACCGACTAGGTTATCAAAGACAGCTCTTAATGGTCAAGATATTTTAATATTTTTAATAGTTCGAGAGCGTTAGTATTTGGATAAATGACCGAGTTGCTTACAAGATTTTTCCGACGATCTCAATATGAATTGGGTATGAATTCTGGATTGAACAACATTTTTATTTTGCACAAGACTTCCAGTATAGTTTTGACATTTCTCGTATTGCTTCTGAATACTTTGTGAACGGCCGCAATGAGGATTGCACAATAAAAAAGCATAAATTGAGCATTAAAATGGGTCAATAATGATCAATTTCGTACACATTGAAATTACCTTTTACTTTGAGATCGACGAAAAAATTTAATGCACATCTATGTTTGAGAAACTTCATTTTATATCCACCATCAATGATTCTATATCCATTAAATCAATGTATTTTAGATTTCAAATAAACAAATAACCGATATCCACTGTACACAGTGGGGAAACGAAAAGCTGAACAGTTAAATTCAAACAGGTCAGTCCATTCACCCAGGATAACGAAATAAGAATGTTGCAAACTAACTTTTACTATAAATTAGAAAAAAAAACCATCCCAGGTCCGCATTGAATAACGCTAAATTCAATTAATTTCCATTTCAATTAAATTACAATGGGCAATAACTCTACTCTCTCCGGAGCGATGATTAGTTTGTTCAGATGGTGCCTAATTCATCAATCTTCCACTCGGAGCTTGGAGAGGTGGATCAGAAACGAAAATATCCAGGGACGGCTCGTTATATTATATTTTCCGTCGATCTCAAAATAGAAGGTGATTTTAATGTGTACGAAATTGATCATTAATGACGCAGTTTAATGGTCAATTTATGCTATTTTAATGTGCAATCCTCATGGAAACCGTTCACAAAGTATTCAGAACCTTTACGAGAAATGTCAACTCTACTGGAACATAGATACATAGAAATTTTTTATGACAACTGTAAGTCTTGTGCAAAATGAGAATGTATTTCAATCGAGAATTCATTCACAATTCATATTAAGATCGTCGAAAAATCTTGTAATCAAATCGGTTGATAATCGAGCGACTAATGGTCTCGAACTATTATCGCGTTCGCTCCGATGACGCGTTAAAATTTCTTGACCATTAGTCGCTGTCTTTAATAACATTGTTGATTAAATAACTAATATAGCCACGATCCTGATACAGAATGTAGAGATTTTTTGTAATGGTTTATTGAAATTCCTTCGTGTACTAACACTTTTTTGACTGCTAGTTCTCCTTAAACGAGTGCTATATCGTTTCGCCCAAATGTCTATAATTTTCGAATGTTTAGACGAAAATGGTATCAAACTATAGTATAATGGTGAAATTAAATTCTAGCCGTGGGGACGTCTGGCCGGCCGTTAGCCATCGAATTGAAATGTTACGGCCATACGCAAGATGCTCATAATGAGCCTCATGTAAAATTTTGTGGCCATAGTGTGAACAGAACCATAGGAAATTCAATTGAAAGGAAGAAACTTCATATTTTCTCAACAAAATATCCGATTCAAATAAAATTTATTTTAGATTGATACACTGAATGTTCATGCAGAATTTTGTGGTCATAGTGTCAACAGAACCATAGAAAATTCAATTGGGATATTGAAAAGAACAATATATTTCCATGACAGGATAACCGATTGTGATAAAATTTATTTCGTGGAGCAAGCGTGATATTACTGAATGTTCACGCAAAATTTCGAGAGGATCTCATCATCAGAACCATAGAATGGAATTTTTTCAATTATTTATTTTTTTAATATTTAATTTTTTGAATAATTTCCAGAATATAATTCCGATTGTGCTGAAATTTCGCATTGATATAATTGGTATCAATCTGAAATCCCATATAAAATTTTGAGGTAATAGTCTTATTGTAATGAACGAACGCTCAAAAGCTCCAGCTCAGAGCTTCCCTCAATTTTTATTTATGCAGTTGTGTGACGATCTCTTTGAACTAGATCTTATCATGGAACCGCAAGTAGGAACAATTAGACAAAGTCATTATGGACATCGAAAAATTTTTTTCGCGACAAATAACGCAAATTTCGCTACACACCGTAGCCACAGTGTAGCCAACACTCGTGTTCAGAAGTGTCTCTTCTCGTATTTCTTTCTTTCATTACACTTGATTCTAGAATCCGATAATATTCTGAAGTACAACTAACACAGAATTAACTTCGGTCATCAAAGATAAACTCGCCGAATCGTGGGTTTTTCACGGCTGACAACCGAAGCATTCCTGTTTTATAATATAATATACATAATTTCCTAATCTGTTCGTTATGAACTTGGTGAACTTCAGTGTTTCCCGCCTCCGCGCCGTTAGTGAGTCGCCAAAAATGGCCAGAAGTTCTACCTGAATTAATTCGTATTAACCTTGTTTACAAATGTTTGAAATGAGTCGTCTATGTTAAGGAATGCATTATGTAAGGAAGGAGCGTTGATCTATTGCCGTCACGTGAGGTATTTCGAAGGGTGCGGGCGGTGAGATGTAAACATTACGAAAGAACAGTGAATTCGGGATACAGAAAGCAGACTAAACGCAGCTTTGTTGTCTATTAGTTCTGGCATCAAGTCAAGATATCAATTGAGAATTAGGAAGTCCATTATCGTTTTTAGGGACTGTATTTTTCGTGGTTGTTTGATCAGTTTGAAGAATCATCTGAGGTAAATCTGTAATAATCAAAATGGTTATGCTTCACTGTAACCCAAAACAGTTACTGCCAGTTTTGTACTGAAATTTGATCATTCATTTATTCTCCAAATTGTACATGGTGCTCAGATTCCTATGTTTTAATATTACAGTTACTCAACCTGTCCTACGAAAGCTTTGCCTAAATATTTGCCTCTTGTTGCTTATCAGGATCGACATTTGAAGAAGTGTTGCCAATTGAACATGCCGATAAGGAAGTCATTGACATGAGAAATACAGTGGAACTTCCCTATAACAAAAGCGCTAAATCCGCACAAAAATTCGTTATAAAGAAATTTCGTTATACAGAAAATTGGTTTCTATACTCGACAATGTCGCGGTCGACTTCACTGATGAACTTATCATTCAAACTTAAGTACTTCCTTTTAGACATTTTCGTACAACTTTCACACTAGCGTAATGGTCAGATTGAAACCGAACAACCAGAGGTGTATTCACTCAAATCTTTTAAAATTTTACATATTATACTCGTATCAATCAATTTTAAGAAAGTCGCGAATAAGTATTCATCAATAAATGGTGCTTTAAAATTCGCAAAAAAATAGGTACTTGGTTTACAATGAAAACTTATCAAGGTTGTATTGTCACACTTGATTCTTATGAATTTATTTGCTGGTGTTCTCGAGAGTAGAATGATGATGAGATGATGAATTTCTCCTTAAGCGGCCTACAGACGATCAACTTAGTTGAAGACTATGTTGTCAACTAGGTTGTAAACCAAATGAAAGTGAAAATAGCGGTTGTCAACCAAGTTGAAAACATCATTTCAGCGGTGGTTTCCGTCGAGTGAACTAGTCGGCTGATTAGGAGAAATTATCGAAACATGGAGAGAGATCTTTCGTTATATGTTATTATAAACGATATATGCGACAATGTGGTGCAGCACAGTTCTTGAATGAAAGAATTTGGACCAAGGATTGGTACCACAATCGGTCTCATTTTTCCCATTTCGGTCTAATGAAAGAACTTTTCGAATTTTGAGCCGAAATTGGTCTCTAACGATAGGGTTCTGCTCCCTGATGACGAATCCGTGGTCAAATTCAATCCGGTCCGTGGGACCGTCCGGCCATAAACACGATAACTTTCTAAGGAATTGTCCTTGAGACTTGAGATTTTCAGGGCGAGTTTGGTTTCCAAATGCCACAATTAAGTTCGTTAATCAGCCAAAACATACAAGGTGTAGCATAAAATATGACCATTGCGAATTTTTGTTCCTTAATATTTCAGACAAAACGAAACCAATTGGAATAGAAATCCTCGACCACATGCAAAATGCTCACAGTAAGCCTCATGCGAAATATTGAAAGAAAGAATCATTATATGTCATAACAAGATATCCAAGAATCGCATCATCTGAAACATATAGTTCAATTTTGTTTTAATTATTGATTTTTAAATATTTCATTTTTTAATAATTTCCATAATATAAGTCTTATCATCCTGAGATTTTGCATTCATTTACTAAGCATGAATCTCAAGTACTATACAAAATTTTGAGGTAATAGCATTATTGCTCCACCAATGAATGTTCGCTCAAAGCATCTGCTTAAGGTTTTTTTATATATCTCGGATTTTACTCTCCATAATTCAGGAAGATCTTTCACCCAATGAAAGAAATCTACCCAAACTTGAATGTTTGGAATTTTGCTCATATTTTCTAGTTAAACTACTACCTTTTCTCGAATATTTACGACGGATTTTGAATACGCTATGCGATGTTCACTCTACAAGGTAGAATTCCAACTGGTGTTGTCAACCTAGTTGATGACTACCATACAGACGCTCCAACATAGTCGTCAACATCGGGCTCCGCCCACCAAATATCAAACCGATTTGATCTCGCATCAACTTAGTCTTCAACCTGGAATATCAACCACCAACCATCCTACAGACGTTCAACTTGGTCGTCAACATGCCGTGTTTACAACTTAGTCTTCAACTAGGTTGATCGTCTGTAGGCCCCTTTAGAGATGGTTGAGGTAGTGGATAGCTACTGCTTCATCAAAATTATTGCCGAAGAAATCAATAAGAAAGTACTAAAATGCATATAAATGTTTAATGCAGAAAACACACAGTTGTAGGAAAATATCATTTCATACAGTAGAAAAACAGATTTCCTTACAGTCAATTTTTATCGATTCACGGCGAAATTATTATATTACATTCAATCGAATTTACAGGAAATCGAGACAATTGTGTGTCGACATATGTCTTATCCAAACGAAAATTCGGCCTAAGCACACAACTTTTAGTTGAGTAGTATTTTTAATTCTGTATAGGCAAACCTTAATACCAACTTCACCTCAGTAGCGAATGTGGTAGTTGACTATTGTTAAAATTCCACATTGTGACCACCTGAGTCACTCGAAGCACAATATGATTAAAAACAATGCCTTTATTCAGTCTTCTTCGAAAAATCGACAAGGTAAATCGACCGTGAGTGTGATCCATGACTTAAGTGGTGCAAAAATGTTAAAAGAAACACGATACCAGTTGAAATAATATGAGTTCAGATTTGTCTCACATATGTTTACGGAAAAATGGACAGGTGAGTCACATGCGAAGAAGAATGTTAAGCTGATCTTTAGTTTCACGGTTTAAAGGTTGTTTAAAAAACTATTTTTTTCATTATTATTGTTCCGACTTTTTATATCGGTTAGGTTCCGTTTTTCGTCCTCAGAAAGTAAATGAATCTCAAGGTAACTCTGGTTTTCGCTAAATTATAAATAGAGCATAATTTGATTTTAACTTGACAGGATTAATTTATACTCACTTTGAGGTGATATTCTATTACATTGTTGTGGTTGACCATGTTGACATTGACCAAATCTATGTCTTTCGTGAACATTTCATAAGTCAGAAGATTTCATCGTTGTTCATGTTGTAGGAAAGTTTAAAATTTGAATGATCGTTCTTCCAATATGAACAAAGGCGCAGAATCTTCCTCAACTCTTTCATATCACCCTGTATATCAATCTCGATTTCGCAGCCCTGTTTGCGAACAAAGTACCATGCCAGAATTCGCTCTCTTATATTTTATCAACTCATTTAACTACGCGAGCAGGTCGCTAATGAGGATATTCAAATAACTGCGCACTATTAATATAATATAATCAATGGTTCGTCTCATTTCCTGTCGATCCAATCATTTTTAATTAAAAAGTGAAATTATCTGCTTCGGGATGCAACGAGGCATCGACAAGAATGTGCATTCATTCATTTTATTCAACGTTGTTTCGCGTATTTTAATGCTAAACTTCAGCGGTGCGTAGTAAATTCAATGACTGATGAGGTTTTCTCATAAATGCTTCGTATACAGGGCGTCCGTTATTATATACAGGCTGGCCTACGTTCGATGTTACCCTAGATCAGGCATGGGCAACCTACGGGCCGCGAATAGAATTTTCTTGGCCCGCCAATAAATTCTTTCACACTCGACAAACCTCCAAATTAGCTCTCTGGATATGCAATGATACCGTTGCAATAGCGAAAGAATATAATTTAAGGAGACATTATACTATCAAACATTCGCAAAAACTCGGCATCTTGGTGAAAAGTAATGAAAAAGCTGAAGATAATGCTCAAGCAAGGTATATCGTTAGTAAGAAAAAAGCAGGATACTCGAAGACATTTCAAAAGGTGAATTTATGAAAGAGTGCTTGATAGAACTCGCGGATACTTCGTATCCAGATGAAAGAAAACGTTTGCAGAAGTTCTATCGAGAAGAACAGTCGAAAAACACATAGATGCAATAGCTGTAATTATGAAAGTCGCTTTTGTAAAAGTAATGGAAACATCTGTTGCTTTTTCCATAACATTGGATGAAAGCGCCGACATTATTGATACAGCATAGTTAGTAATCTCCATTCGCACGGTCGTTCAAAATTACAAGACTGGCTTGCGCTGAAGCCTCGGCTGAAGCCAACCTAATATTGATGCTCTTGTGAAAAAAACGCAATCTAAGGTGTCTGTCTCATTAGTCAAGAACCCCTGACTGATGAGTCACAGTGTTTTTTGGGTTGAATTATATCAGTCTAAGTTTTTTCATCTCTTTCATTGTGAGGAGCAAAATATAAGGTTTATTTAAATGTTGTTGAATTCATTTTATTACTGTCTACGAAAAATTTTTCTATCTGGCCCCTTACAAAAAAAGGTTGTCCATGCCTGCCCTAGACGTTACGGGGAACATGAATTACCTCAGATCAATAGAGAACATGGATAGGTCCTGTCAGATGTGAATAGTGGCAAAAATGAGGAGAAGATATCCCTGGTGTTTATGATTATTAACCTAACTTTGGGTATTCTTATTATTTTCAAGTTCATTTACTTCAGAGTAATGCCTAAATACTGCACTATTTGCAGGACAGGTGAAGAACATGATCGTTTGCAAACAGTAACATTCCAAGGTTGAGTACAGTAGCGAAAATTGATTATGGGTAGTAGATGTTTCTCTCATTCAGTAAACGTAAAATAAGTTAGCATGAAGTGGATACGAATTATTATTGAAAAAAAAAAACCTATTAATCTCAGTTTATAAAGGACGTATTTCTATTTCCAAGAGCGACCCTCCATGTGTTTATATTGAACTGTCAATTTTCAAAACAAAAACGAACATTTGCTTTGTATATCTGATCCTCAAATTCATTCCATTGATATCGCGCTCGGAACCCTTCTATGTTTTTTATTAATCTAAGAAAAAATTTGGGTTTTTTGGCAAAAATCACTGCTTCGTCGATCCAGAATAATTTCAGAGCTGCAGTTTTGCCAGTTATATCAAAAAGTACTTTGAAATTTGATATGTGACAACCTCTATATTCTTTTCTTCTTCTAGATTACTCTTTGCTTCTAGTGTGATGGTATATCATCTGAAATGAAATTTGATAATATATCAGTAGATATTATGATATACAGGGCATTCCATCTGAAAAACTCATTTTTCATTTTTGTGCCTGTCGTGCCTCGGATATCGAACGACCCTGTATGAGTACAAACATTTTGTAATACATGTTTATTCTGGTTAGTTTCTTCTCAAAACGTTGATTTTTTTTATCTTAGATTCGGAGTTGTCCCCGCACAAATTAGAGCCGAAAGCTCAAATTAACTGTTTGCTGATACCTTTAATGGCATATCCTGTTTGAAGCTTCTTGGAAGGATGTCAATGATTTGGTCTAGTATCCTAGTTTGATATTTGTTGATATGTATTTATTAACAAATATTATTACCCTACTCGATTCATATCGTTCAAGACATTTTTTTTCCAAAAACACACGATGAGATATTGATACAGATGGAAATCGTATTATCAGGCAACAATCTCATGTTACAGTGGAACTTCCCTATAACGAACGTCTGTATAACGAATTTCTTACAAGACATTGCACCTTGAATCCAAATTCCATATTAAAAGTACCCTCTAAAACGAATCGAATTTTCTCTATAACGAAATAGGTATTCAAAGATCATCACTCTTTGAATGGGCTATGGTAAGAAGTTATAAGGGTGGGTCTTTTCCGAAATTTTTCCGGACGTACATAATAAATCCCGACCCTAAATCATTACGGCAGGCAGAGAGATCCTTTTGCTACAGTTTTGAATACACCCCTGGCTATTTGGTTTTAATCTAACCATTACGCTACTGTGAAAGTTGTGCGAAAATATCGAAAAGGAAGTACTTAAGTTTCAATGATAAACTTAAATTTATCAGTGAAGTCGACCGTGACATTGCCAACTATAGAAACAAATTTTCTGTATAACGAAATTTCTTTATAACAATTTTTTTGTGTATTTAGCGCTTTCGTTTAAGAGAAGTTCCACTGTATTTCTAACCTATTATTCATTTAAATGTCAATACAAGAATAATTGTTACCTTCTTCAATGTTCATTACATTTGCTCTCCTTCAAACTCCCGTGAGACTTTTTGCCAACTCCCAGATATAGTGCGTTCTACATTTACGCTGCCATTACCTTTAGCGATTCTCATTGTTCGATTTACCAGTATGGTAGATTTTTTTCACCGTTGGCATGCGGATCGTTGCAAAAATAACTCGACCAACATCGAATATGTCTTCAACTTGCGCTTTCGTTGTTACAATTCTAATTCCGATAAGGTGCGAGCTACTTCTTGCGTTAGTCGTCAAATGGGGAAAACGACTATCCTAATGGCTGTCTAGTTTTTCGATTTGAGTGCTGACTCGTGGCAGACAAGTCGACGCCGAGGAAAATGAGAAGATGACCATGTTTGATTTTTGGTCAGACAACAGAGGATTCGAGCGAATATGGGAGGTAAAAAATACACACTGTAGACTGCATTGATGCTTTTATTGTCTTATAATACATATACATTCAAGTAGTTCATAGCCGAAGTGGAAAAAATAACGAAAACTACATAAGATATGATTAATACACTCACCAGCAAAATAATCAATACACGATAAACTTTGTTCATTCATAAATATGTTATTTTGAGTCCGATTCTATTGATTTTTTTTCAATTGTAGGTATGTTTATACTTAATCAGTCACCAGTTTTGAATTTCAAGAAAACTTTATACAGGGTGAAACAACATCTATTTTTTTAACCCTAACTTCAGAACCACCCCTGGTGTGTTCCTGTTGCTCCACCGTTTGATTCCTTATTTCATGAGCAAGACACATCTTCTCTTGACAATCTAATTCTTCATTCATAACAATAGCTCAATTTCTGTTGAAGATACTGGGTTTTCAGTAAAACATTGAATTTCACTAAGGCTACAAGGGTTCTTCAACAAATTCAACCTAAAATTCTGACCTAAGGAAAATGAAATGAAAACTAACTCAAAAACATAACGTGTTTTCCGCCCAGACGCGGATAACAGGTGCAATTCGTCTCGGCATGTCCTCATTAAGGTTAGAACATCACTGCGCTGCTGCAAATTTTCAGGAGTTGGTCACGAGATCGAATTTTCCTCCCAAGAGCATCCAAATATGCCCAATTGGCTCAAATCTGGTCTCCGAGCAGGCCAGTTGAATTCTTGGATATCAACCTCTCTAAATACTCCCTGGCAATCCTAGCCACATACGGTTGATGCGGTCGGGCTTTAGCATTAGCACGAAATTATCTCCAATAAACGGTGCATACGGAACAACATATCGCGCTAAAATAAATTCTTTTAAGTCTGGTTTCCTGGCCACTTGAGAATCAATGGAAACTAAGAGGCTAACACGCTAGCCAAATAGCGGCACAGACCCAGTTTTCTGGCCCAGAACCTTTCTATGGTAAAATGTAACTAAAAAGAAAGGTTTCTGAAGAAGGAGGAAACTGATGGAGAAGTACACTATAGAAATCTTCCGGAAATAAATTTTTTCGGAACTTCAAGGTCCAAAATGTATTTCGCTTTGGAAATCATATGATTAAAATAAGCCTAATAGAATATGTGTGGAAGAGGAGGAACTTCTGCCCGCTTTGTTACATTGTAAGAAAACTGAAACGTAAAAATTGAAGAAAGCAGTTTTTTTATAAATCGCTTGAAACCCATTAGTGAACATCTGATTTCAACAGCATCTGATGGGCTCCAACAATAAAACCCATTTGGAAAGGATCAAATAAATTTTGACCATTCAATAAATCAGAAAGCAAGACCAAAGTCATCAATGATTTTATTTTGAGAACTATCAGAAGTAGCAAGTTTTGTGGAAGCTTACAGGAAAATTACAATTCTGGACCTCTTTAAGGCTCTATAGCTTACAGAAATCATTAAATATTTACGAGTATTCACGGGTGATCGGAAGCATTATCGATTGACATATTGTGAGGTTCTTCTCTTCTTCTTCTCTGTGCGGTGCCTTACCGGCCGAACTGAGGCCAGTGGCCCATTGTTCACCCGCATCGTTCTATAGAGACTCAGCTCCTCAGACACGAAGACAGAAATGTCGCGAGCCTGCCAGGAGTGGTCCCTCTCACCATAGGAATAGAAGGTGTTGGATTTCCTAGGTGTGTTGACCTTAACTCAGTAAGGTTTACACACTTGAACAAAATATGCTCAACCGTTTCATCAGTACTCCTGCACCACCGGCATAGGGAGCAGCTCGTCAATCCCATTCTCTTCAAATGCTTGTTAAACAGGTGACCAGTCAATGCACCAGTCACCAGACTGAGTTGTTTCCTCTCCAGCAGCAGAAGCCTATTGACCTCAGATCGCGAGGACGGTCTCTCAATGAGAATCCTCGACCACCTCAGGCCCACCCCTGCGCTCCATTCCGAGGAAAATTCCCTGTTCAGCCAGTTCCTGAAGAAACTTCTGACAGATGTGCGACAGATTGGCAGCGAGGGCTCCGGACCAACAAATGCTAATCCGGCTCCCCGCCTAGCCAGTTCATCTGCCTTGACGTTACCAGGTATATCCGCATGAGCCGGACACCAGATCACTTTCAAAAAAGTTATCAGAGCCCAGCCCACGCAGACTTTCCTGCATTCTTCTACCAAAAGAGAATCAACCCTAACATCAGATAGAGATTTCAGAGTTCCCTGGCTGTCGCAACATATATAAATGTGCTGGCCAGAGTATCCCCTGCGAATGTTTTCCAATGCGCATGCAAGAACCGCAAATAGCTCAACCTGCACAATGGAACAGCCCTTCCCCAGAGGGATAGCCTGATTGAAGTGAGGACCCCACGATTCCGGCCCCAGACCCTGTTGCTGTGACAGAGCCATTAGTGAACCAGTGGAACCTTCTGGACTAAGAAGCCTGTTGATGAAGACCATAGGTCTCTGTCGGGAACAATTACCCTGTAGGGTTCGTCGAAGTAGAACCTAGTGCCCGCGCGGTCACCTCTCTGGAGAAGGGGAGCGTGAGCATCCTTAACCATTTTGAGGGCCCTCGCGTGCCCAGTGAAGAGTCCTCCATCGCGCCATTGTCCCCGTTCCCAGATTCCTAGAGCTGTCTTCATAGCTACCTCCTTCACAACTAGGTGCAAAGGAGGGAGACCCAGCAGACATTCCATCGCTGCTGTATATTGTGAGGTTACGTTGAATGGTTTGTTTATTTTAGGCGAACATAAACGTTTTGATATAAGAAATTCATGATGAACAAAAATAATATGGCTTTGTATATTGGATTGTTATTGGAAGAAAATCATAATAGGTAAAACGTTGTTCAATAATTTCATGATCTGAAAATTATTCTTTTTTAAAGTATGAACTTTGAAACAATTGGAAGGAAAAGGTTGCGCGATCAAATGAATTTATTTGAAATTCCGGATGCCCAGAGAATGTTCAGATTGAGGAAATGCCGAATGTCTGTTTTGTGATCATGTTCAGATTGAAGAAGCAGTGTACTATAAATTTAATAAATGATTTACAGCAATTTTAACCAAGAAATTTTTTTCTTTTCTGTCTTCAATTTATTAGATGAAAGAAACAAACGCAAACTACATTCAAATAAATGTATTTTCAAATTTAAATCAAAACCATTTAGTCATAATACATAAAGTTCCATGATCAAATCTAACGATTGAAGGTTATGTTTTTCGATGAGTAGTTCAAAAGTGACACTGTTAATAAGAATGTTAAGGTATGTCTACACCGGAGTGCTGCACTGTGCGGCACAGTTGCGAACAGTGTGCGGCACAAATGTTCGTCGCGGTGTAGTCGTCCAGGCGAACAGCAACAAAAGTACGCGAACTTTGTGGAAAAGTTCGCGCGTACAGTTGCATACTTTTGTTCGCTCATCGTCTCCACCGGTGTAGACGGCTCGACACACACACACATGTTTCTGCGAACTCATTCTTGTTTCCGCTACGGTAGCGAAAACATCATTTGTGGCGCAAAAATATGGAGGGGAATAATGCGAAAAATAATCGAATTTATTAAGAAGATCGAACTCCATCCCGCGCTGTGGGACTGTAATCAGGAGATTACAAAAATAGAAATAAAAAACATGATGCAATATACTTTCTTTCAGCATGCTTATCAACGCCTCAGGTACAATGATACACTGAAAAAAATATATGCTATATCCAAGACTAGTAGTCTTGACTGGAAGCAATATTAGACTCATATATCCGCAAGCATAACTTGACTCAATGCAAGATGCACGTTATTCTTAAACGTAAATGTTCACTACACTTCATATGAGGAAAAGTAAACTTGAGAATAGTATAATAACTTTTATATCAAGATGAAGGATTACTTTAACCAAGAATAAACCCACTTGGATCGAACATAGAACAATCTTCTGGCAAAACTTTCTTAGTTTCCGATTAAGAATAGGCTTCTTGGAATGAGTATAGAACATTCTTCGAGTAAACCTACCCAAACTTCGAATAAGAATAAGACTTCTTGGTTTCAACATAGAACAACCTTCTGGCAAAACTTTCTTAGTTTCCAAATAAGAATAAATAAAACTCGGTGGTTTACAATTCTTTCGGTATATTAATCGCTTGAGGTAACATTACGTCCGAGATTTAGGGTACTTCATTGTGTACGATTACTGTAGAGTTGTACGAATTGTAAGGAATATAAGGTTCTTGGTACAACTCTACAATAATCGTACATAATGAAGTACCCTAAATCTCGGAGGTAATGTTACCTCTAGCGATTAATATACCCGAAGAATTGTAAACCACCGAGTTTCGAATTGTACAGGGTGACCACGGGAAGTATTCACATTTTGAAAACAGCAAAACGGTGTTAATTTTTCAAACAAAAAATTCATTTACTTTTCTGACATGTTTATTAGGATATGCCATTTAATTTAACTTGCAAAAATAATGTCAGGAAGGTGACGGCCATCTTCTCTGATGCAGTTTTCAATTCTGTTGAGGAAGCTCTGCCATACTAACGTGTAGTGTCTCCTCGGTGATTAGTGCCACCTCTTCACGAATTGTCTCCTTCAAATCTCCAATTCCATGCTCTGAAAACCCAAAGCGTGAATTTCAGTATAAATCTAATGATAACCTGGCCAACAATCAATCTGTTAATTTTTTCATTCACACCAACGAAGTGCATAAAACATTTCCCAGAATATCTGTAAATATAGGTACTCACCCTTGAATATTGGAATCAAATCGGCCAATTCCCATTCGTCTAGAATTTTCTCCATAATAATAAATCACTAAAAATATTATTATGAACACTAAACTATAAAAAAACTGTTCCTGCTCTTTTCGACTGTTCTTCGAAAATGTCTGCCAATAAACTTTCCACTAGTACCAACTATCTAGACTAGCATCATGCGCAAGCCCTATCATTCGCTCCGACCAACCACAATCTGCGCATGAACCAACGGCCAGCCGTAGTAGAGCGTATCTGTATTTGACTTGCGTATATTAGTATTTGGATTAAGAATAGTGTATGCTTGGAAAGAGCAGTAGTTGAATTCGCGGAAGATATTTTAGATTTCAACCAAGATAACTTTTCTCAATATAATCAGTGCAACTCTTCCATCAAAACAATTTTTACTACAATTGAGGATTAATATTCTAGTTATAAGAATGGTTTTCTTTCAAGTCAATATCAAAACTAGACTTCTATCGACTTCTATTAGTTTTGACTCATGTATTACATTTTCTCTAGAGGAAACAAAATGATTTTCAATGGATCTTGATAGCTATTCTTGCTTTTATACTAGTGATCTTGTTGAATCGAGAACACGAAATCTTCAGTTAAATATATTGTAATCTTGGTAAACAAGTATATGTGTGTTCTTGAAATGAAAGAATGATATTTTTGTTTCAAGTAAAATAGTTTCAACGCAATATTAAAACAACTTAGATTTAGAATATTTGTTCAAGAGTATCCTTATACTTGAATGTAAATTACGATTTTTTTCCGTGTAGATATGAGTTTAGAAACTTTGAATAAATACATCAAACTTGCGGAAGAATCTCCTGTTGCAAGATATCTTAAGGTAATTACTAGCCTTATTGAAACTGGGACACATTTTCTGTAGTTGTGTTGTTTCGCGTTCGCAATCCAAAGGAATTACAGCAGCATTCATTCGGGTGAAATTTTAAATCCACTCAATGGGTCTACTTTCATCTCTCTCACAAATCGATTTGTTTCTTCATTGCGACGTTGCAAAAGGGGCCTCACCCAACATCGTTGTTTTTTCTTTTTGTTTTTTCGAGCAAAGTGCATACCACAACACACGCTGCAGCACAAAGCATCACGTTATCTTGATCCTCCATATTCAACGATTGAAGGAAAGCGAAACACTGAGAACAGTGAGATCTTGTTTGTGCACACTGTGCGCGTACAAAAGTTACGTACAGTGCTGCACTGTGCGCGTACAAAAGTTACGCACAGTGCTGCACTGTGCACGTACAAAAGATACGCACAGCTCTTTCGGTGTAGACGGTCTCTAAATGTGTTGACAATTTGTGCGCGTACAGCTGAAGTGCTGCACAAAATGTTTGTGAACAATTGTGCCGCACACGATTTTGGTGTAGACGTACCTTTACAGGAACCATTCCAGAATTGCATCATTAACGAATCTGTAAGTCGGCCAGTTACAGATCAATCGTACGCTACAGTATGGTAACTTACAGATGAAAAGCAGAATACCACCATTTATTATGTCTTCTGAATAGAAGATGGATATAGATCAAATAACATTTCAATAAATTTTCCATCGTCAAGTTTTTCACAACCATATTCAAATTTCGCCGGAACCAGTGCTCTCAATAATTGAAACAATAAGAACGAAACATCAGTTCATTTAGAAATCATTTCTTCTGAACATTGAATGTAAATTAATTGTTTTATTCAGATTAAATCAGATTGACTCCTTGTTTACAACCAGTGTAAAACGTGTTCGATTAAGTAGGTCACGGCGACAATTATAAAATAATTACAGAATGAATGATTTGTTTGTGTTTCGCTAGACAGCTCGTTTTTCAACAATATTCGAAAAGATGCAATAAAGTATCAGAAATGCTATTGGCTACCGTAAATGGTAATTCACTACGGATAAACTATGATGTGTACTATGTATTTGTGCGTTGGTAGTATGTGATTTGTCACATAGAGGCGATATTTATGTTACTTATAACTTTCTCCTGGTTTTTATGCTTTTGATGTTTTGTTTTTGAGTTCTCGTTCTACTTAAACGAGTGCTATATCGTTTTGCTCAAATGTTTGTTATTTTCGAATTTTGAGACGAAAATGGTCAAAAACGATAGGGTTCGACTCCTTGACGACGAATTCGTGGTCAAATTCAATTCTGCCCGTGGGGCCGTCCGATAGTAAGCATGATAACTTTCGGAAGGATTGTCCTAAGAGACTTGATATTTTCAGGGTGAGTTCGGTTTCCAAATACTGCGGTAAAGTTCGTTACTTAGCCAAATCGTATGGGATGTTCCATAAAATATGGCCTTTCGAAATTTTGTCCCTCAAAATCTCAGACAAAACGAAACCAATCGATATGAAATTTTGCGACCACATGCAAAATTCTCATCATAAGCCTCAGGCAAAGTTTTGTGTTCATAGTGTAAACAGAACCATAGAAAATTCAATTGGAATGGTAAAAAGACGAAACTTTTTATTTCCATAACGGAATATCCGATTCGAGTAAAATTTATTTTTTGAATGGAATTTGATATAGGTACTGAATGTTCTCGCAAAATTTTAAGAGAATCACATCATCAGAACCGTACACTTTTTTATTATTGATTTTGTAAATATTTCATTTTTT
The DNA here is from genome assembly GCA_013421045.1 of Propylea japonica. Classification (NCBI taxonomy): domain Eukaryota; kingdom Metazoa; phylum Arthropoda; class Insecta; order Coleoptera; family Coccinellidae; genus Propylea; species Propylea japonica. The sequence continues at coordinate 40,007,897 of CM024245.1, read as the reverse complement.
TGATAATTTCCAAAATATAATTCCGATCGTGCTGAGATTTAACATTCATTTAATCAGCATGAATCTCAAGTCCTATAAAAAATTTTGAGGTAATAGCATTATTGCTCCACCAATGAACGAGCGTTCAAATAAACATGCTCAGGGCTTTTGTAAAATTATTTTTTGTTTCTGATTATCACCTCTAAAAAAAAACTTCCTTGGATATTTTTCAAATTGCAGCTATTTTTCCCTTCAAACGATAGGCCTGTAAAAGAAAAATTACGTCAAAACAATTTTTAATCGTTTTCCGTAAGTTCAACCCTTAAAAATAATAAGTTTTAAGTGTGGCATATCCAATGTTGACATTTATTAATATATATACATTTTACTGATCAAGTCGTTTTATGTTTCAAAGTGTCTTTTGTGTTGATGTTTTTTCAATTGTCTGTATTGGATATCTTCGGACACCAAAAATATTTCACAATCAATCATTTTTAAGGGTTGAATGTATATCGAATGATAAAATACAGTGAAACTTTCCTATAACGAAAGCCCTAAATCGGCAAAAAGAATCGTTATACAGAAATTTCGTTATACAGAAAATTTGTTTCTATAGTCGGCAATGTCGCGGTCGACTTCGCTGATAAATTCAAGTTTATCATTCAAACCAAAGCACTTGCTTTTAGACATTTTCGCACAACTTTTCACACTAGCGTAATGGTTAGATTGAAACCAAACAGCCAAGGGTGTATTTAAAACTGTTTCAGAAGGATCTCTCTGCCCGCCGTAATGATGGTCGGTATTTATTACGTACCCACCCTTATACCTTCTTACCAGTACCCATTCAAAGAGTGATTTTGTTCGAATATTTCGTTATAGAGAGAATTCACTTCGTTCGTTTAGAGGGCCTTTTTAACATGGAATTTGGATTCAAGGTGCAATGTCTTGTACGAAATTCGTTTTTACAGATGTTCGTTATGGGGAAGTTCCACTGTATTTGTTTTAATCATCGGTTAAATTTGGAGATTTAAGTAACTACAATTCCAACCATCTGGTGACAAACTGCCATGAAGGTTCAATACGTCGGATTAAGAAGCCTTTCAGATGCAACCAACCGACTTATCGATCGATTAATTTTTCGCCACTTGACCTACTGAAGCCGGCTTGTTGCGAGCGCATGAAACCTAGTCAATTATGGTATTTACCTGCTTTTTTTCGACCAGTTCGTTGTCATCCGCATCGATGAATCAGCGTGTCGCCCCATGGTGAAATCACCATGCAACGAGCAGGGTCGACAAACTTCGAAATCTGTATGCAAATAATTCGCGGTGATTGTGCAAATTTCCGTTTTCACTTGTCGTCGAATGTACCGACAGGATAATTAGGCGCCGGCTCGCCGAAGTGCCCGCGTTCGCCGCGGATGAGATCTGGAGAACCGGAGGGCTATATGCAGATCTTTCGCTTTCGATTTTCGGGGTCAGCAGATGCCACGTGCTAGCTTCTTTGTATTGTGGAATTGATGACTATGAAGGTTTGTTTTTTCCGGGTTTCGTTTGTGAACGTAAAATGACTATTGTTTTTCACAAATTCAGACTAGATTGAATTGTTTCCACACTCACAATGTTGATTTTTTCTTGTAGAATTTTATTTGCTTTATGTCCACGGCATATAAAACCTGTAGGCGATGTCATTTGCTTTAGTACAGTACGAATTTTTTTCGGAAAGTGACCACCATAAATTTTATTTCATAAATCGTTAGCAGGAAATAAACAAAAAGGTTAATGCCAGATTTCCGAAGTGATCCCCCCCTGGTTTTGAGAAAATCCAAAAATATTTTGAAATGCGTTTCTCTCGGAATCTATGGGTTTTAGAGAGAAGTTTATTTAACAAAAAATGTAGAGGACATTGCTATCTACATTAATCTCATTGAAGCGAAGTCGTCTTACTTGAAATACAAAAAATAGGTGGCGCTAAAGTTTAAAAAAATGTTTTTTTGGCATTTTCGTTAAAAATAAATTATTTTTTTGCAGTAAATGTAAATGGGAAAGTTGTTCGTCACGAAATTATCTACACTTTTTTGTCTAACAGTTTTTTTTGTGAAACATACCGAGCTGTAGGTAGATGCAGCGCAGCGTAGTTAACGTTCTATTAACGGTTCTATTCACTTTCGACGTGCCGTTCGGCACGCATCGGCGCGGCACATAATGTACAACTTTTACAAACTCCTGCTCGATAACTATGAGTTTTACAAAGAAATTGTTTTTCAAAAAGAGTAGATCATTTTGTAACGAACAAATTTCCCATTTACCTTACTGCAAAAAAAGATTTAGTTGTTTGCCAAAAAAAAACAAAAACCATTTTTTGCTACTTTAGCGCCACCTACTTTCTGTATTTCAAGTCGGACGACTTCGCTCAAATGTATATAACAATGTCCTCTACATTTTTCGTAAAATAAACTTTTATCTAAAACCCATGGATTCCGAGAAAAACGCATTTCAAAATGTTTTTGGATTTTCTCGAAAACAGGGGGGGTCACTTCGGAAATATGGCATTAACATTTTTATGCCCCCCTATCGATTTATCAGATCAAATTTCTGTAGGTCATTTTTTGAAGATTGAATGCTATATTTACTATACTACTTCTTATTCTAGTGAAACTGGTGACAATTAATGATTGTATTTTCTTGTTTTGTTCGTAGATATTGAATAGCAATTCATTTTTTCACAATATGTGTCAAATTTCAGACTATATGGGGATATTTCCTCTGCAGCAATGCAGAATTGGTTGAATTTTCGTTGATTTTTTATGGCACACATTTGAGTTGATTGAGTTTGTTGCATTAAAATCTGGTCCATTACGGAGGCTATATGTGGATCTTTCGCTTTTGATTTTCGGAGTCTACATCAGGTGTTACCTGCTAGCTTCTTATTTTAGTGAATCTGTTGACTACGAAGATACGTTTCCATAGTTTTGTTAGTGAATATTCAATAACAATTGATTTTTTCACAATCTGCATCAAAATGTGGACTAGATTCAAATGTTTACCCTGTCGCAATGTTATTATTTTCTGGTTGAAATTCGTAGCTCTAATGACCGTGGCAGATGAAATTTGGCGGAAATAGCATTTTCTTGCTTCTTATTATAGTGAAACTGGTTGACCATGAATGTATTTTCTAGTTTTTTCTGTGGATATTAAATAGCAATTTATTTTTCCACAATCTGCACCAAATATTAGAGAATATAGGGATATGTCCTCTGTCGCAATGTTGAATATTCTTTGCTTTTATGGACATGTCACACATTTGAGTGAATTAAGTTAAACGGCAGATGAAATCTGGCTAACCGGAGGGCTATATGCAGATCCTTCGCTTTCGATTTTCGGGGTCAGCAGATGCCACGTGCTAGCTAGCTTCTTATTTTGGTGAAACTTGCCGTCATGAAGGTTTGTTTTGATCTTGTTTCGTTAGTCAATAAATATTTTGTTGTAAATTGTTTTTTACACAATCTGCATCGAAATTTAGGCTTGATCAGAATGTTTACTCTTTTGCTATGTTGGTTATTCTCTGGTAGACTTTATGTACATGGCTCACAGCTGATTGAATTTAGTTGGCGAAGATAAAAACTGTCTAACCCTGGGAGTATATGCAGATCTTCATAGGTTCAGGTGATGACACTTGCTTGTCTCTTATTCTCATGAGACTGGTGATCATTATTGTTTGTAATGTCGAATCACAGGAATGTGGTCAGAAAAAAGAACAATCAACTATGACTTTGTCAACGTTTCGGAACTATTTGTTCCTTTTTCAAGGCTAGAAAAATATTTATTAAATATACATAAAACATTTAAACATAGAATGTATACCTCATCATACAGTTAATAAAACTCATATTTAGAATAATAATTAAAAGTCAAACAATAAAATCGAATTTTCAAATTTTATTGTTTTGTTTTTGTTCAGTTGACTGTCATACGTCAGACCACGATCTGTTCTTGACTTTTAATTATTATTCTAAATATAAGTTTTATTAACTGTATGATGAGGTATACATTCTATGTTTAAATGTTTTAGTATATTTAATAAATATTTTTCTAGCCTTGAAAAAGGAACAAATAGTTCCGAAACGTTGGCAAAGTCATAGTTGATTGTTCTTTTTTTGTCCACATTCCTGTGATTCGACATTATTTCAAACATGGACGTGAATACTGCAGAATTATTGTTTGTATTTTTTATTTTTGTTGGTGAATATTAAATAGCAATTGTTTTTTCACAAGGAGGAGCTTTTTTGTCACAAATTTAATGAAAAACTAGAAGATAATTGTTAGTTTCAAGAATCGCATTGGCGTACCAATTTTTAAGTCAGTTTTTGAGTATAACTTCAACCCTCTGTATCTTGAAAACAATGCATTTAAGGACCTATATTTAGGAAAACTTTTTTTCATAAAATGATTTTGTCGGTTTTACTCAGATACAACCTGTATAGAGGGCCGTAGGAAACCTCAGGCGCAATGCAGATACTTTCGGTTTTCGGGGTCAAGAGATAACGCATCGTGTTGATCTTAATTGCTGGCGATTGACGTTGACAAATGACGTTTCGTTTCTTTCCCTTGTTCAGAACTACGTAAAGTGTCGTACTGATATGACAGGCAGATGTATTGGAGAGTTTATTATGATTGATACAACGTGAGATGGTTTGTATCATTAACGGATAAGTGGAGGAGCTTTTTGTGATGAGTTTCTTCGATACACACGCTCTGTACACCCACTTACCGTTTTCTTAAATTGAGTCGATCATACCGAGTGGTTCATACTGCGTTTGGATCGAATTTTGATAGCGGCAATTTCTATAATATTCATAAGTGGCTGAACGTTTTTCAGTAAATCTAAATCCGGGTCTATTCAAAAATTGACGTTTCTTGTCAAGAACACAAATGTGTTAACGTTACAGTTGTCCTGTTCAAGCCAGTTATAGTCCGTTCAGGAAAGGTTGAGCCGTCGATTGGCCATGTAAATTTGGCATATTCCACTGTGTATATTAAAATTTTAGGTTATGTTGTTCATTTTCTTGTCAGTTGATACGCAATGTTGTCAATATTGCATAGAGTTCTCTGATAACTCGCGAACTTGTCGGACGAGGCCGGGTACATTCGGCAACGTTGACTTTATTTTACGTTATGAGAGCAAATACTGCCAATTTCAGATAAACAAACAAACGCCTACTATGCGCTCAAACTTTCGTTAACGGCCTATATAAAATAGCCCTCATGAAAACACTTTTGACGTATCTATTGATATCGTAACATTAATTTAAGATCGCAGCGAAAATGTTATGATTTTAACATCAAGAACACAACTTTGAGGAGGGTTTTTCAATAAGAGCTTGTCGAATTTGAAATGAAATATCAGAAACTGTATATGAGGTATACACGAAGTTCTTCGTTTATTTGATTGACTCGTATATCGGTATGGAAATTTCTATCGGAAACATACGGTATTCAATGTACCAGAGAGAAAAATTTGACGCTCTGTTGAACAGTTAAATATATTCAAATGATTTACGTGCTTCGTTTCTCACAAAATGAATGACTGCGAATAATGTAGCTGTCTCTCTAGCTCTTATCGTTGGGATAACCTAATTCAAGCAGTATTGTAGGCAACCTAAAGAACTCAGTATAACGGGCAGTCTGACACAATACTAGTATTCTTTTTACTCACTTCAACTAAGGTTAACTGAGAAACTACTATCATATTTCGAATTTTGAACTGAACTGGCAGCAGTGTTTCAGTTAATCTCAGTTGAAATGGGCAAAAAGAATAATTCGATTCGAGTACGTACTGTTTGTTGCCTACTAATACAACTTGAACTATCATACTGCCAACGTTAATAGAAATGCAACCACATTATTAGCTTTTAGTCATTGATTCAGTCAAAAACGTAGCAGGTAAATCTTTCGATTGTACAACTGGGCAATAAAATTATCTCTTCGACTCCTTGAATATCGTTTACATATTTCCGTTGTGAATTTCAATATCGAAACTAGGTACTGTGCAGAGAATATTTAAGATCGATAAAGCAGCGGTTTCTTATTCAAAAATACGTAAAAAACACGGGTACCATTGAAATAATGGTTATTCAATCGTTTGACGTGATTTTCTGGTTTGACTTCATGAATTGTTCGGGCGAATTGATATCTAGAAATCTCCACGGAAGCTAAAAAGGATTCACGCCACATCATTGCGATTATTATTACTCAGTCGAGTAAAAATTTCAAACAATGACTTTCACGGCTTTTCAACCGCAAAGAATGGGAACAACAATGACGATGAAAGTCAATCGAGAAATGATTGCTTTCAGATTCGGGTCGCATCTAAAAATCACAGAATCCCGCAAGATACTGGAAATACTGGTATTTCAGATTATACAGGGTTGGGATAAAGTATGGAACCAAATAAATATCTTTTGAAGAAAAACGACAATATTTATGAAATTTCGCAGGCTTTAATGCATCTGATGTACAATTTTCTGTTGATGATTTAGTTCCGGTTGAACGGAATTACCTTCACTTTTTTTTAATTCATAAGGGAATCCCTGTACCTATATCTTTGCTCTTGTTGAAAGGGCTTGAAATTTTGAATGCAATTTTAAGTTGGCCTATATTAGACGTTTCAGGTGGAGTAATGAGGATAAAGGTAATAATAATAATAATAATAATAATAGTTCTTTATTTCAGATCAAATTTTAAATGTATAAATACATGGAACATGAAATGAAACAGTGTCATAATTAAATTAGGTTCATTTGATATAATCCGATAAACAGTACGGCTCCAAATTCAATAGAAATCCAAATAACTTTCTTTTAAAACATTTAGTGTCCTCGATTCTTTTTATGTATTCGGGTAGGGAATTAAAGAGTTTTAAGCATCTGTATTCTACCTGTTTTTGACTCGTTGTCAATGTATATTTAGGGTATGTGTAGTCTAAACTCCTAGTTTCATGGTACTGTTTCTTATTTTGGAACTTCTGAAAAAGTAGGATGTTTCTTCTCATAAACAGTAAGCATTCCTGTATATATAGACCATATATAGTTAGTAACCCATTTTCCTTGAAAAAAGTTCTGCATGATTGATTGTATTTAAGGTTACTCATAATTCTCAGTGCCTTCTTTTGCAAAACAAAAAGAGCTTCTATATTGGATGTTCCATAGAAGATGATTCCAAATCTTAATTTTGACTCAATTGTCGCATGGTAAACTTGTTTTAAACTTTCTTGTCCGATATATTTTGATACTATTCTGAAGCCATAAACAGCTGATCTTATTTTCTCACATAACTGATTAGTGTGTTCGCTCCAATTGAGGTTCTTGTCAATGTGTACTCCCAGAAAATTGGTGGATTCGCTCAGATTAAAATTGTCCTGGTTTATGATCATATTTACTCTATCCTCGTTGTTCGCGTTAGATGGCGTAAACAAAACCAGTCTTGTTTTCTCCTTGTTCAGAATGAGATTATTTGTTTCAAACCATTTTTGACTATTTTCCATTAATGTAGAGCTCAAGAGCTGTAGTTCCGAGTATAGCCTTTGGATCGCTAGTAAGTTCGTGTCATCTACATAATTCACAGAAATAGCATCTTGTTCCCCTACTCCCAGGCACACATCGAAATCATTCAGGTAAATAATGAAGAAAAGAGGGCCAGCTATACTTCCCTGTGGCACGCCAAGGATTAGTTCCTGTAGATTCGACTTATATGATTTTCCTTCCATTTCCAATTCCACCATTTGCTTTCTCGCTTCAAAATATGACTTGACCCACTTCAAGGCTGGTCCTCGAATTCCATATTTCTCTAGTTTTACCATTAGTTTGTTAACATCCAAACAGTCATATGCCTTCGTCAGATCTAGAAAGATTCCCATAGCTACTTTCTTGTTTTCAAAAGCCTCCACTATTTTAGAGATAAACCGATATATAGCCGTTTGAATTGATTTCCCCTTTAAGTACCCATGCTGATTATCTTTAAAGATCGCATTTTCAGTTAGAAATTTCATTATTTGTTTACAGTATGCCATCTCTAGAATTTTTGAGAAACTCGGTAGAATACTGATTGGTCTGTAATTTCCATACTCGTTGATATCGCCCTTCTTGTGCTTCGGTTTAATGACTGCTATTTTCATACTATCTGGGAAAATTCCATATTTCAATGAGTTATTGATAATGTAATTCATCGGTTCTATTATTTCTTCAACTGTCTGCCTGATCATATTGTTTGATCTCATCGTAACCACTAGAGTATTTATTCTTCAATGACTTAATGAGTTCTCTGGTTTTTCTTCTTTTGTTATTTGTCTCAGTAACATGGATTTATCTTCCTCAACAGATCCATACTCGATGTTGCCTTTAACTGTGTTTGATGTTAGTGTCCGTGCAGCATTTGTGAAAAATGTGTTCATATCATTGGCTGTCTTTATTGGATCTCCACTTATTTCTGTTTGGGTTGTTCTTTTGGAGTTATTTATAGAGTTAATTATGGACCACATGGTTTTGGTTTTATTCTCTGAATCTTTGATTTGTCTCTCGAACTTTTCTCTCTTTTGTCTCTTAACAGGTTATCATATTGAATTTTGGTGTTCTGATATCTTTCCTTGGCTGAGTCATCATATGTGCTTACAACTAGCAATGCGTCCAGTTTTCTCTTCATTTCTTCCACCTCTGGGTTCATCTTTCCAGTTTTGTTTTTCCTGTTCCACTGCACTTTCCTTTTTGGAAATATTTTATTGAAAAATTCCAGGTATATTTGATGGAAATGTTCAAACTGTCTATTTACATCTTTCTTGTCAATTTCATATAAATAGGTCCATTTATGCTGATTCAAAGCATTCTTGAAATGTTCGATATTATTTTTTGAAAGATTACGTTATATGTGTACTCTTTTTGAACTGAAACTATTGGAAATACTATTTTTTGTGCTGTATGGTCTGATATGTGTGTCTCGATGATGCTGACCTCGTATGGTATTTCAGCATTTGTGAAAATACCATCTATACATGACTCTGTGTTGACTGTTGTTCGGGTTGGTTGATGTATTGTCTGTATTATGTTAAATGTTCCCATCAAATCAAGAAATTGACGTCTTTTATTGGATTCTTTTGCCATATCTATGTTGAAATCACCAATTATTGTAACTGTTGCGTTTTCATTATGTAGCTTGTGCAACACTGGTTCCATCGATTCAATCAGTATGTTAGAATTTCCGTCATTATACACTACAATACACACTTGTTTTCTCTTCCCCATATTGTACTCCACTGCTACACATTCAAATTTACCTTTTTTGGAGAGTTTCTTGATATCTTTCCTCTCTTTTGCTTGGACACCTTGTCTAACATAAATTGCTACTCCTCCATGTTCCTTCTCTTTCCTACAGAAGTGCGTGAGCAATGTGAAATTATCGATTGCATAATATTGAAGTTGTTCCTCTGTTTTCCAGTGTTCTGTGATACCTAATATATTTACTTCTTCATTTTCACTTAGTATTTCCTCTAAAGAATCTTTGGCATTGCCTATAGACCGTACATTCTGATGCAAAATACCGAAACGGACATCCTTTTTGTTTTTAAGTCCCTGTGACCATGCTTCTTTGTATTGTTGTTCCTTTCAGCTAGTTTGTTTACCGTTTGTGTCCCTTTTTTCCCACTTGTTCCATTTGAATTGGATATCGTTGATTTTCCATTTACATTCTCACCTAAAAATTTGTAGAATCTAGAAATTCTCTGTGTTTCTCAAAATCAAAACGTTTTATACCCACATTTTGTGGCCAGAATTCTGGTTCGTAGAATTCTTTTTTCCTATGCATAGGTCCAACAACTACAAATCGCTTCAATTGGTTGTGATTTGATGGAATTTCTTTAACCATTATTTTTTCATTTTCAAAACCTGATTTTCCCTTGATGTATGCCAGGACATTTCCCTCGTTTGCTTCCCTTTTCACCCTATTTATATATATCCATACCCTTCTATCTTCTCCAGCAAAATTTTCATTTTCCTGTGATGATTTTCCTTGGCCCAGTCGTTTTTTAAATTTCCTGTTCCTGTTTTTTTGATAACAAAACCTTCGTCTTCATTTTCCAGATTCGCCGCTGCAGATCTAGTAGGTGCATCTAGTTTTCTCGATTCACTTTCATAGGGAACATTTATTTGTTTTTGTCTATATCTGTCATTTTCAAACAGTTTGTTGACAACGTTGACATTTGTGCCCCATGTTTTGACGTTCTTTTTCTTCTTCATCGTTTCTCCGGAGTAGTTCAAATCTCTGACATTACCGTTACCACTATTTTCAGTAGGCGCTGTTGCAATTTTCTGTTCTGTGATGACAGAATTTATTTCAATGGTTGGTATTACCGTCTTATGACATACAGAATCTCCTCTGGGGATTTTTGAATTTTCCCCTTCTTCTAGATTTACCTTTCTTCCCTTATCTCTTTCTAGGTTATGAATTTTTTCCACCAATAATCCATTATTTTCCTTAGTATCTGATTTTTATCTGCCATCTCGTTCATCAGCTTCTTCAATATTCGATTTCCTGACTTAGTTTCTCATTAATATGTTTCAGTTCATTATCCCTTGCTTTACTTTCATTTTTGATATCACAGCAGATAACCCGCGTGCGACTCAGAATTTAAGATTTTTGCGCTTAGCACAACTCACGTGAAGTATTTCCTCACACTGTTCGCAGTAGCACACTTTACAAGGCTGTTTGGTACAGCATTTATACATTTTCGCTCCGTTATTCTCACTTAAATCGCTTTTTTGGCTTTCGACTTCCGAAATGTTGTCATCATCCGACGCCATTTTGATACACACATTTACTCTTCGCCTAAAATATTTTCAAGTCAACAATGTTGCCACATCTATCTTAAACGCATATCTACTTTCTTATTTCAATGTGTCTACCTATATTTTTATTTATAAGTCGATTCAATACCAAATTCGCAGTATAACCTACTAAAAAAATTTCTCTGCCATGCACTGTTGCGAAATTGTGCGCAATTCTTGAAATTTTTGACATCTGCATTGCAAGTTTGGAAATGCATTATCTGGATTAGTTTTTATGCGAACGGAACCAAATTCAGAAGTCTCATAGTAGAGAATCCATGCATTCATGTGGTACATTCAGCATTTGATTCGAAAAAATGAATGGCAGTCTCATTTTACACTAGATATTTATTTTGGATAGTTTTCGAATGAGATGAAAAATACTGAAATATTTTAGTATTTATAGTCATGATCTATGGAAATAATTCTATGTGATTATAAAGTGAATTATCGAAATGATTTCTATGGTTGAGATCACGAACATTGGGCCAGGATTACAGAAAGCCAAAACTTTTTCGGAATTTCTTTCCAGTCATTCTTGCTCAATATGGATAACGATTGTTTAATGTCCTACAGGTCCTTTCAATAACTTTTTGGCATTCCCCATGAATTGTGAAACAACTCGAATCGTGTTTGAATAATATGGGTAAACTTTTTTCTATGATATCCATGATCATCGAACACTTTTTATGATTTTAACCATAGAATCTACTTCAATAATTTACCGCATAATCATAGAGCCATTTTATCGTTAACACGACCATAGATCATGACTATAAATACCGAAAAATTTCAGTGATTTTCATCTCATTCGAAAACTATCCATAATAAATAATAAGTTTAAAATTTTAAGTTCCACATTTTCGGAGCAATATCTTCGAAAAACCTTACGATGTATCAAAATACTGAATGTCCACATGAATGCATGGATTCTCTACTATGAGACTGCTGAGTTTGGTTCAGTTCGCATAAAAAATATTCGAGATATTGCATTTACAATTGGCAATGCAGATGTCAAAAATTTCAGGAATTTGTGCATAACTTGGCAACAGTGCACAGCAGAGAAATTTTTCTTTGTAGGTTATACTGCGAATTCGGTATTGAATCGATACATAAATGAAAATATAGGTAGTTCCATTTGAAATGAGAACGTAAATATGTGTTTGAGATTGACGTGGCAACACTGTCACTTGAAAATATTTTAGGCGAAGAATTCCTCTAGGCTCCACCTAAAATTTCAGAACGAAATATTCACTAGTTCTCCCAAAACGTCTAGTAGGCCAACTTAAAAGGAAAACCCTGTATACTAGGTTTAGTGGACAAAATTTAAGAAAAGCCCTGAGCAGATGTTTTTGAGCGATCGTTCATTGGTGAAGCAATAATGCTATAACTCCAAAATTTCATATAGGACTTGAGATTCATGCTAAGTAAGCAAAATTTTGCATTTTGCTTATTATGAGCATCTTGCATGTGGCCGCAGTTTTTCATTTTGATTGGTTACGATTTGTTTGAGATATTGGGGAACAAAATTTTTTGAAAGGTCATTCTTATGGAACATCCTATACGAATTGGCAGGTTAACGAACTCAACCGCGGCATTTGGGAACCGAACTCACCCAGGAAATCCCAAGTCCCTAGGACAATCCTTTCGAAAGTTATCGTGCTAACGGCCAGACGGACTGACGGTCCGATGGACATAATTGAATTTGACCACGGAGTCGTCATCATGGCGTCGAACCCTTTCGTTTGAGACCATTTTCGACTCAAAATTCCGAAAATTATGGACATTTGGGTAAAACGATGTAGCTCACGTTGAAGTAAAACGAACGCTCAAAAAGGGTATTTGTCCTTTTCAAAAGATATATTATTGGTTTCATACTTTAACCCAACCCTGTATACAGTAGGTACGTGAAGAATACATTGTGCTTTCTGTGTTAACGACATGTATTAGGCCCCCTCCCATTCCTCATTTATTTGTCGTAAAATCGAAATGTTTCCTCAGCTTCAAAGGCGGCGAGTGGTATAAAACATGCGAAGAACTCACTATTTATATACTTTACACTGTTATTGTTTCCTTTATTAGCTTCGGATCTGGTTGAAAAACAGTATACGCTTGTACCGCCTAGTATAGACCGAGGAGAAGATGTAGGAAAGAACACTTGAAAAAAAAGTGGATGGAATCATGACAGCACTCTCGGAGCATCTTAAACAGCAAGCGTATCTTTTTGGTCATCATGAGTAATCGCATTTCAAAATGCATGACGTTCGAAATACGGATAAGTGATTTTAAATGATAGAACAATGGCGGGACGATGATTCGGAATAGTTTACCATCAGAGTTCAATATACATGGTGTCCCAACGTAAGAGTTGTATACAGATGTGGAAGAATCGGATGGAAACACGAGAGTTCCAGTGTTAAATTCAAGCAGGCTCGGAGTCCAGTGGAACAATCGAAACCTCAGAGCGATGCGATATTGAATAAGCGGCTGGTCTGTTGGAATGGCATTCTGAAAACTCTGATAAAGGTAAGATCGGAGCATTGGTTACAGCTAACGCTACGGTCGGCAACGACACAGGCAACGTCGCGTCTTGCGACTACCACCGAAATACCAGCGTTTGCTGTAACCAATGCTTACCCTAATCAGAGCTTTCGGAATGCCATTCCAACAGACCAGCCGCTTATTCAATATCGCATCGCTCTGAGGTTTCGACTGTTCCACTGGACTCCGAGCCTGCTTGAATTTAACACTGGAACTCCCGTGTTTCCATCCGATTCTTCCACATCTGTATAATGTCGAATCCTATAAGATGAGAAACTGACGTAGTGTCAGGAGCATTTGCGCGTTTGTTCACTTTAGCAAAAGGTTTACCTATCGATATTCGAATATCCTGAGAACATTTGACCTCGTTCTATCCATTCATGAATACGACTTTTCTATTGAAATTTTTAATTTAGACTGAAAATATCAACACGCAAGAAATTAAAATTTCTGATGCAAATAATGATGTACTTCCTTTATTTTCTGAAAGAGAGGAGAAAAAATATAAACTTTCGAATGATTCGAGTTTTAAGCTGTTTCCCTTGACATGTTATAATTGTTTAGATCAAGTCCTAAATTTCAATTTTTGCTAAGATTTTCTGAGAGTGTAGGGGTTTTCACTATAATTTGACCCCCCCTTTAACTTTGCTACTGAAAGAGATACAGAAAAATGATTCATACCAAAATTTCACGAAATCGATTGAGGTCACATGAGTAAATCATACTGTACAGGATTGTACAGGGTTTTTTTCTATAATTTGGCCCTGCCCCTTCAACTTTGTTACTAAAGGAAATACTGAGACTGAGATTTTTTAATATGACTTCACAAACTGAAATATACAGGGTGAGTCTTTGACTTGTACATATATTTTAACCGTAGATTCCTGAGGTCAAAAGAAACACTTTTTTCCTCTACCATTTTTTCCGATTCGGCCTGGTAAAAAAGATACAGGCTGTTGAAAATCCATAAAAAGCATACATTTTCAGTAATATCTCGTAAACGATTCCTTCAAATGAAATGATTTTTGAAACATAGTTTTTCATGAATATGCTTAATCTTTCCCGACTACAAAATTCCGTGTACTTCGATGTTGAAAGAAAAAAAAATCTTAGAAATTCGAAAAATTGGGTACTTCGGCTGAATGCAACTCTGTCGAAAAATTCACAGAATTCAATTTTCCCTATGTGGTCACTTTGACAAATTTCAAGAATAATTCGAGAATTTGTTATCTGGAATGATGAATGGTAAGAGAACTAGTGGATTTTCTTTAAAAATGGGATTACGATGAATAAGCTCACCTCTATACTTCTTCAGTGTAAATCCTTATCTATTCAAGCAAATTTCCACACCACTTTCGAATTACCTATTGCAATTTTATTTCGTTGAGCTTTGACATACGTTGATCCAAATTTACATTACGTTAGAATACGTTCATTTCTCATTTATTCATCATATTTATTACTACTAAAATGACCATAATAAGTTATTATTCATAAAGTCGTATGATTTCAAAAAACAAACTAACCACAGAACACCGATGTCAAAGAATCTAGTGTTACGTCTGTGACTTTCACCATGCGGACCACAGAACATAAATATGCGGACACCCCTTGAAATTCAATCGCCCCAACTGGTGTTTATGAACGTGAAATGTCATGCGTGTTATTGTTGAGTTGTTGTTTTGATTTCGGAAACTTGCACGGAAGATTTCAAGAGATATTGGAAATTAATGCTATAGCTAGAATAGGTGGTTTAAAAGTTGATCCGATATGATCAAAAATGAAGTATACATCAAAAAGAGATTATTCTGCTTTTCATCACAAGCAAATTTTGGATGAATCAATCATTGCATTAGAAAATATACAACTGGTATTGAAAAAGTGAGTTCATATTTCTTTCTTTAATACAGCAGCTTATTTGAAAATTTCGAATGGTATATCTACTCGTTTCTTGATACAATAGCTTATTTCAAAGGTTGAATGCTATATCTCGTACTTGCAAAAATTCAGTGGTTAGTTTACCAGTGGCGGCATAGCTCATTCTGAAAACAAAAAAGGGCTATATCTTCTTATTTAGGCCGAATCGGAAAAAATGGTAGAGGAAAAAAGTGTTTCTTTCGACCCCAGGAATATACGGTTAAATATATGTACAAGTCAAAGACTCACCCTGTATACAAGTGGCCAATATTGATGGCAACTTCATTTTTTCAAATGGAAAACCCTGTGTATTTTTCCATATTTGCTTGCTCTTTCTCTTCTGATTTCAAATATGTAACAATATGTTTGTCTATATCTTTTATTTTGAGTACCACAGTTTCAAATTTTAAGAACCACCTGGCAGCTCTGTAATAATTTTTCAAGTGGCAGACTGCGTTTACTGAAAATGCCCATTTTTGGAGTTAAAATAAATTGGAATATATACAGGTGAACAATATATCGAATGCAACTGAATTTTTTCAATGGGACAACCTGTCCTGTATATTTGTTCATCTTTTGATAGGCTATTTTCTCCTGATCTCGAATATACAGGGTGATTTTTTTAAGTGTTTCATTAGACGTTTTCGACGAAGGAATTGTAATACAGACCCAACATTTTGGATTTTCGTTTTAGAGTACATGAACTTTAATTGTAAAATATTTTCAAGAGGAATCTACTTCCGGTTTCACCGGAAATGAATGTAACTTCGTTATTTCAAATGCGACACCCTGTATATTTATACATATTCGAATTCTTCGTTCAATTCTACACTGATTTGATGTATGATATGTGGAACCACTCAAGCGGTTCTTGAATTATAGCCTGATTATCAAATTTTTTGAAAAAAAGGTTGTCACAAATTAGTGTCCATATCTTCAAAATCCCTCATTACAAGAATTTCTTTTAGCGAAAGTGGAACAAAGGAAAGTACGCTGATACTGTTTCTTGTATAACTCATGAGGAAATATTATACAGGGTGTCTGAAAAAGGGCCCCAAAGTGAGCCTCAATAAAACTATGAAATCTCACTTTTTTCAAATGGCAACCCTATAATTTTGTAACACAATCGATTGCTCGTCAAAAACCAGTTAGGGTGTCCCGAACATTCATGCCTCTAAAATCAGTATTTTTGCCGTTATTCAATAAAATTCGAATTTCACGATTAAAGACAGGTTTCGCACAGTTTGTAAGCTTGCATTTTTGAAGTAGACTATGTTAGGAACTGTCATTCTTACTTTTTCTTACAGATCAAGCTCTAAGCAAAACATGCAATAATAATTTCACTGGAATGATGTATCAAGGGTATGTTCTTTATTTGCGGCAAATGTAACAAATTCCTAGAAAAGGTAATTAGAAATTCAACGAACGAAATTCACATTTACTGACTTTAACGAAATCAAAATCGGCATTCCTGTGCAACCTGTCTGATGGAACTCTTGGATTTGCGTGAATATGTCCTAGAATATTTTTTGATTTTCTTCATTATCTGTTACTCTATTCAATAGATTTCGTTTGGGTTAATGCTTCCAGTACGGAGAAAATTGTTTTGATACTTCGATTTTGTTAAAGGTGGAAATGTGGATTTCTTTCGTTAAAAGTTCTGACTGCCCTTTCTAATATTTTGTTACATTCACCATAAAGGAAGAACATATTCAATACATCACTGTTACTGTAATTCATATTTTGCATAGTGCCCGATTAATCGAAAAAGTATAAATGACAGTTCTTTAGAATGCATTATAAATCAACAGACATAGGCTTCTTGAAAACTTCTATCCTAATAAATCTATGTTTAGACTAAGAAACCTTGATTCAATCCTGAAATTCGAATTTTATTCAATAACGTCAAAACTACTGATTTTAGAGGTATGAAATATTCGGGACACCCTAACTGGTTTCTGACGAGTCATCGATTGGAATTACAAAATTATAGGGTTGCCATTTGAAAAAAGGGAGATTTCATAGTTTTATTGAGGCTCACTTTGGGGCCCTTTTTCAGACACCCTGTATAATATTGCCTCATAAGTTATACAAGAAACAGTATCAGCGTACTTTCTTTGGTTCCATTTTCGCTAAAAGAAATTCTTGTAATGAGGGATTTTGAAGATATGGACACTAATTTGCGACAACCTTTTTTTCAAAAAAATTGATAATCAGGCTATAATTCAAGAACCGCTTAAGTGGTTGCACATATCATACATCAAATCAGTGTAGAATTGAACGAAGAATTCGAATATGTATAAATACACAGGGTGTTGCATTTGAAATAACGAAGTTACATTCGTTTCCGGTCAAACCGGAAGTAGATTCCTCTCGAAAATATTTTACAATTAAAGTTCATGTACTCTAAAACGAAATCAAAAAATCTTGAATCTGTATTACAATTCCTTCCTCGAAAACGTCTAATGAAACACTTAAAAAAATCACCCTGTATACGTATGTAGGTGTGTCTCTTCAATTTTCAGAGTTTTGAAATGATGATACCGAATAAAAATATGTGAAATACCTACGAAATTCTTTATAAACAATTTACTTAAAAAAAAATTTTTTAAATGAATACTTAACAATTACTTAACCAAGAAAAAATAATAAGCTATGATAGTATGGTATGAGTAACATCAACTTAAGAAATTGCTAGAAATGACCACCTTCATTCAATACACATAGTTCATATCGTTGTCTCAAGTTGTTTAGAAAAAAAGGGGATTTTCAGTAATCGCAGCCTGCCACTTAAAAAGTAATTGCTGAGCTTGCCAGATGGTTCTTAAAATTTGAAACTCTGTGGTGCTCAGAATAAGAGAGATAGACCAACATTTGTTACATATTCGAAATCAGGGGAAAAAGAGCTAGCCAAATATGGAAAATATACAGGGTGTTCCATTTGAAAAAATGAAGTTGCCATTAATATGTTGGCGATCCTGTAATTTCAGTTTGTGAAGTCATATTAAAAACCCTCAGTTTCGTGAAAATTTTGTATGAAATATTTTTTTGTACTTCCTTTAGTAACAAAGTTTAAGGGGGGATCAAATTATAGTAAAAAACCCTGTACAATCCTGTACAGCGTGATTTATTCATCAATAACCAATTTTTTCTCGAAAAGGAATGAATATTTTTTATTCTGTTGACGGCATTTGGTACAAGTCAATGTTGACTTGATATGTGCGTGAAAATCGTTAAAAACAATTTAGACGCCAAGCGTCCCGGCGCTACCAATTTTTTATCTTCCAGTTAATTAAGAGTTAATTGTGTTTCTTAAAATCAAAGATACTTTAATATAATATTCGATGAATTTAATGATTTAGAAATAGTTTGCTCTAAAGTATCTTGATTTCAAGAAGTACAATCATATCTATGTCTCTAAATCAAGGTATACCGCCACAATACAGAGAAAAATAAATGGAATAAAATCAACATAAAATACGCTGTAAGAAGTGTAAGACGCTGACGGTAAGAAATAGAAAAAAATGGTGTTCAGAAGAAACATTCAGATTTAAATAATCTTTCGAATGACAAAATAAAAAGGATATGTTCCTGGAGAAAAAAATTTTGATAGCGTGGCGACGACGGGCATCTCAATTATTTTCTCCGACTTTTACGCACATCTCAAGTCAACATTGTACCGAATACCGTCAACAGAATAAAAAAAATTTCATCGATTTTCGAGTAAAATTAGGTTACCAAGATAAGTTAATCACCCTGTACAACCGTCATTCTAGAGTCTGGACACTCAACCTCATTATCTAATTATCTAGCTCAGGAATCGCGTCTACATGCACTCCGTCTCGTCAGCGACTTTTTTCACCAAGACCCTTCTCGCCGTTGCTTTAGTCTCACCCATACCCGACCATCGTCGCCGGGAAAAATCCAGAGACCCACGCATTTATGAATCACCGCTCGCGCCGAGTTCTTCCGTTATAGATGGAGGAAGCAAAGTCGTCGGGGACGGGAGAACGAACGGAGAGGGTGCGCCGCTATCGGGCTGATTAACCTCTCGGCAGATTGTACACCTACCGATAAACAAACGCCGTTGACGACGTTGTGTATTGTCTCTCTGGGCTCGGACGTATATTTGTCATTTCGCGGTATATGCCCATTTGTCACTGGAGCTGATCTGAGAGCGCTCTCGGAGATTAAGGAAGGAGGTCGCCGATGTCGACCACGGATTCAGGCCGATTGTACAGTGTGATCAGATTCCGATGGTTTAGTACGCAATCTCCTAGATTGAAAGAGATAGATCACGATAAACTTCCGATTTGTACATATTGATAATTGCCAAAACAAACAACAATTTTCGACCAACAAATAAACATTCTCTACAATACGCTGACCTACAGTGTATCACCCCGATTACACTCAGCTCACTTCCACGGCATGTAGCAGGGAATTGAGCAGGGAAGTGGACAGCGGCTGAATGTAATCACTATACTTCCCTGCTGCATGCCGCGAATCCTCGTGCTGCCTCATGCTCCCCGAATTGGCGGTTTTTCGGACGGAAGTCAAAGGGACTGGCAATACGGGCGCAGTAAGTGATTACATTCAGCCAGGTCGCTGTGACTGCGCTCACGATATTTAATAATTTTAACGAAAATATTGTTTTTATTATTATCGAAAAAATGTCCAATGGAGTAATGAAAATTTAAAAACTATGAATCGCTCTTGATAATATTTTCCGGTTTTGTTATTCAATTTTAATTGTTAAAGTGAGAACTATATTTAAGTTTTTTTTTATCTGTATTTGTTGCCTGGATAAGATCACTGGGAACAATGTTAATAGCTCTGCACACTTCAGGGACAATTATTCATATAATTGATTCTGAAACTTTGAATAGATAGTATAAACTTCTATAACTATCCCTGTTGCCTAGAATCGCAGAGTTATCGTCAATCTAAATTTTGGGGGAATTGCCATCAATCTCGTATCTCCTTTGTTTATCATCGGTTGAATTTTGTTTAAGAGAAGTCAAAAATCATTTCAGTCATTTCATTCAGAAAACTTTCCATCCCATTCCTGTATACGAAACATCGAATAATTGTAAATTGTGGTCGCAAATTGGAATAATATAATAGTATTTAGAACTATTTTTGTTTGAATTGATAAAAAAAAGGGTAAATTGATACTGAGGGACTAACTCTTTTTTCTCTACATGTTTTCAAGACACCCACATATTTATACAAATCAACGAGACAAAGCGCTGAGGCTGCAATTTCTTCGTCCGTCATTGCCGAACCGTGATCACGAGAGCAATGCTGCGGCTGAGTGTAAATGCACACTGCCTTCGAAACTGCCGCAGAAGTATTTCGGGAATTATTGCCGACAACGCGAGTGGCAGTGAGGAGGGCTGAGTGTAATTGAGGCATATGAAGTTAGACTCTGCGACAACCACATATGCTTCAATTACACTCAGCCCTTCCTACAGCCGCTTCCGTTGTCGGCAATAATTCCCGAAATACTTTTGCGACAGTATCAAAGGCAGTGAACATTTACACTCTGCTGCAACATTTCCCTTGCGACCCCGTGTCGGCAACGACGGACAAAGAAATTCCACAACAACCTAGTTAAATGTAATCACTTCCAGCTGTTCATACTACCGGTCCTTTGACTTCCGACTAAAAAACCGCCAACTCAGGGAGCGTAGAGCAATACGGGTGACAATGTGAGACAACAGGGAAGTTAGTGATTACATTTTTCCGCTGCCAACTTCCCTGCTCAATTCCCTGCTTCTTGCCGTAGATGTGAGCTGAGTGTAATCGAGATATAACAGAGAAGAGACGCTATGACATACAATTGAGTAAGGAAAAATAGTACCACTGGGCGGGGCTAAATCGGGGACCAATATGGCGGAAAGTTCAGGGTTGAATTAAGTTGCCAGTTTTTTCTGGTCATAAATTTCACCCAAAAAATACACGTTGGGTCTTTAGGAAACCTATTCAAATAAGGTCAATTGAATATCAAATAAACGATTTTTCTTTAGGCGATAATATACACATATGAAAAGAAATCAGAATATCAAGACAGATTAGCAAAAATTTCGAATGCGGATCTGTTCAGTACTCATCCCTACCTTCCTCTAATTTTCTTGTCAAATTTGACGTTAAGTAACATGACGCATCTGGTATCACGTTTATTTCAATGATGGCAACTCCATACTATCCTATCTCTATGAGTGTAATCGGGGTGATATACTACTTTGAATATAATGAATTGGAGATTGGGCAGCGCCCCCAATATTGAAGAGTAATGGGATACCTATCTATAGTGAAAACCTTGGAAATAAGTTGAAATTAGGCAGTTATGAGAACAATTGAATATTGAATTATGTATATTATTTGATTAATTTTTTCATTTAATGAAAAATTTCTGATTTGATCGCAATAAGAATTGAATTAATATAGCGTGTGTAAATGATATTATCTGAGCAGTTTGATGGAATTCCTGTTTCAGTTCTGAAGATACAGTTTGCTGGTATTTCACAATAAATGACAGATGAAGCAACAGGTAAACATTGAGGAAAACCGCTCAAAATATACTTGAGTCAGCTTAACATTTTCAGTAATACAGGGTCTCCATAAATGATTATAACATGGCAGTTGGCATTGCACTATTTTAAATATTTATATTCTGATGTAAAACATGATATTTACAACTGATACTGTGAGTTTACGCTTGCCATCTCGAAAGAAATTAAATAATATGACTGGAATTATAAATTTGTAGACTTGCATAAAAAACCATAAGATAAAATATTTCCATAGCAACCTACGATGTTACAATCATTTATAAAGACCCCGTAAGATGATGAATTACCGCAAAGTTTCCTATTTACAGGCGTTATATTATATATCCTGAAAATGTCAACTGCGTTGTTTTTAGAACCTATTTGCCCAAAGAGAACTCTCCTTTCTTCGGTCCTATTTATTTCGAATCACTTTCAGCAAAATTATGTATACAGACTTTCCTATCACCAATCCCGTTACCACAGAGTAATTTCTCTGCGGAAACAACTCATTGTTTCAACCCAAATCAACGAAATTAATCAAATCCAACGAAACCGAATTACACTTTTTGCCGGTTACCCGATCGAGCGTTTCTAAACTCGTTAAACTTTCATTCGCAATCATCGTTTTTACCCGCGCGGTCGAATCATAGAATATCAAAGCTCTCCACCCACGCGACTTCCGTTTTAGATGGAAACACTTTCTTTTTCTTCCTCTTTACGGTCATTTACGCCTTAAAAAACATTGATAGGTGAGACATCGACTGGCCGATTGATTTAAACCCTTGAAAATCAGCCGGTTGTTGGATTGATTATACAGGGTGTCCCGTAAATACCACGCGAAAGTGATACTGGAGATAGATTGGCATTAGGTCTTACAGATAGCATCAACACGACCTCAGTAAAAGTCCGCTGGTTTTCGAGATATCACCACTTTTGTGTTTTTTTTAAAAATCTCCAATTTTCGGTTTTCAAACTCATGTTTTTTTATCTAGGCTACCCTGAATAGTTGCTTTAAACAATGAAGTAATAACTTCACCGAGAACTAGAACAAAATCCTTTAAAAAAAATGTCTAACTTGTTGTATTTTATGACGAAGTTAAAACGTTAACTTAAGTTTGACTGACTGATGTGAAAAAAAATCAGACTGAATTGACAAATAATCGTAACAACTGGTCCATTTCCAGCACTTTTCAAAATGATACAACACTACCAATTTTTTTATGTCAAAACCTTAGAAATTATAATTTTGTCGCGAGAGATGTGTTTATGCCGAAATAAAAAATTAGGAAAAATGCACAAGTGTCACCTGTTGCCAAATTACATGTTGCTTGATATTCTTTCCTCGCTACCGTTTCAAACAACCATTATTTTTGCTCTTCTTTCTCTTTTATCTCACTTTCCCTTTCATTTTTTGTTTGCAAAAGTGGTGATATCTCGAAAACCAGCGGACTTTTACTGAGGTCATGTTGATGCTATCTGATAGACCTAATGCCAATCTATCTCCAGTGTCACTTTCGCGTGGTATTTACGGGACACCCTGTATACCCTTATTACACCATGTCTTTTTTCATGTCTATTTGTTGGGTGAATTTCCCACGAACACCCTGTAGATTCTAGTTAAGATTCAGGACGTGCAATGATGGAGACTGTTGAAAATAGCTCGCATTCCCAATTTGGACTGAATATCTCAAAAACTGCAGGAGTTATGAAGAAAAAACTTATTTTTTTTAGAAATTTTAACAGCCTGTAGCTCCGTAACGAAGATTTATCGGACCCATGTTTATATGGACTCTTTTCTTGAAATTATACAGATTTCACACAGTTTTCCTTACCGATCTTGTTAAGGTGATATCTTACAAAACAGTGACCTATAAGAAACCCAGTAAGCAGCCTTAACTCGTTTTTTTTTACAAGGACAGTGCTTCTTGATCATTCTCTTTGATGGTGCAATCGGTCTCTTTGCTTGCCTTCTCTCTGGTGTATTAATCCAGCAGGAGTGTTGCTTTCTTTTTCCCTATCATCGACCTCTGCCCTAATCAGTATGAATTTTTAAAAGCCTACATCTTCCTCATTTCCCTCAATGTTCTGGTGGGTAGGTACCCCAAACTAGATCCCCAACCAACGAAACCGAATCCTGCCAGGATCGAGCATTTCGAAACTCGTTATACTTTCATCCGTAATCACCGTTTTTACCGCGGTCGAATCAATCACAGAATATCAAGCCTACCCACCGTCATAGATGGAAACACTTTCTTTTTCTTCCTCTCCACGGTCATTAACGCCTCGACTTGAAACACACCGATAGGTCAATTTGCCGATTGATTTATACCCTCAATCATCACCCGGTTACCATTGTTGGGCAAGACGTCGATCATAACTACCAGTTTATGGCTCATTACTCCCATGCATCCCATTGATAGCGGTTACCCCCGCGCCATATCCATATGTTTACCGACGGAAAATTGAAAACGGATGATTTATTCCCCCTTGCGGTATGATGTATCGGTAATAATAAGTTACGTTTCTAATACGTACACGATACACGTTAATATAACGTTGCGAGATTCGGTTCGACAACCTCTGTGGACGACGGTGCGGTGCTGCCGTGATCGTACGTCGAAATACGCACGCATTAGCGTGGCGTAATAACACGGAACAGGCAGCAATTTCTTCTGTGGTTTGCATGTGCTGTGCTCCTGCCTGTAGATGGTTATGGGCGCGGTCAGATCGGTACCTTTGGTTTTTTCGCTAAGGAAAGAATCTGACCGGTCGTCTAGGTACAAGAGCACTCCGTTTCCGCCGTCAGGTTTGAAGGTGTCGACGCTAGATGGCATTGGTGGTTGCTTGTTTTCGAGTGTGCGGTTCGATTTGGTTCATTAGGCCCGTATGATTCAGGAATTCCTGACTGAGGTCGATATTTTTTTGCGTGCCTAATGGGTCATTTCTAATACCGATTAAATTCCATTTTCCGTCGATCTCCAAATATAAGGTGATTTTGATCAATTTATAGTTCGTTCACGAAAGTTTGAGGCTTGAGCCGTCGGTTGGCCATGGAAATTTGGCATATTCCACTGTGTATATTAAAATTTTAGGTAATGTTGTTTATTTTCTTGTCAGATTGATACGCAATGTTGTCAATTTTGCATAGAGTTCTCTGATAACTCGCAAGCTCGTCGGGTACATTCGGCAACGTTGACTTTATTTTACGTTATGACAGCAAATATTGCCAACTTCAGATGAAAAAACAAACGCCTACTATGCGCTCAAACTTTCGTGAACGGACTTTATGCTATTTTGATATGCAATCCTCATGACAACCATTCATAAAGTATTCAGAACTACGAGAAACGTCAAAACTCTACTGGAACATAGATATATAGAAATTTTATTATGTCAAATGTCTCGTGCAAAATGAGAAGGTATTTCAACCAAGAATTCATACACAATTCATATTGGGATCGTCGGAAAAATCTTCTAATCAACTCGGTTATCAATCGAGCGATTAATGGTCTCGAACTACTAACGCGTTCGCTCCGCTCACGCATTGGAAATCTTGACCACAAGTCTCTGTCTTTAAGAACCTAGTTGATTAAATAACTATTATCATATACGTGTGAAAGTGTATCTTGTCTATATTAAATATTTTTTCAATGGGAAATGCTCATAGTCAATTTTCGATTTCTCCAATTATTCGATTTGATAATCTGATTTTTTCAATTGTCATGACAATTATGTTTCTGGGATAGGAACTAATATGAAATTTTTTATTTTAATTATTATATTGAATGAATGCACTGAATGAACATTCTTTGTATTACAATACAATCAATCACCTTCAATTTCTATCAAAAATAGTAATTATTTCATTATTTATTAAATTCCGAGACTCAACATTCTTACTAAGGACGACAGTTAACAAAGACCTCCGAATAAGTAAGTAATATCGATAAAATCAATAAATACCAAATAATTATGTTCGATTATATGAGTCATTTCAACCACCTTTCCTTCAATTGCTGTTTTGGGGAATGACACCCTATTTAGGGGGATAATGTCACATTCACGAACATAACATATGTAATATAACATATAACTTTCGAACATTTTCTTTTGGAACGATTGTCTGAAAATAGGGTAAACTTGCTCTGTATAAAATAATTATATGAATGTGGTTATTTGATCTACTATGTGGTTACTTAATTCACTATGTAGTTTAATAATCACTAAATTGATAAACGAGTTGATTACAAAGTTTTTCTGTAGACTGCATTGTGAATTGGATATAAAAACTTGATTGGAATACATTTTTATTTTGCATTAAGTGATTGATTCAACATAATATAAATTTCTATGTTTCGGTAGAGTTGTAACATTACTCACACTGCTGCTGAAAACTTTATGTTCGGTTGTCCATGACAATTGCACATCGAAATAGTAGAAATTGAACAGTAAAATGGGTCATTATTGACAATTTGTGTTAAACTATACGTTAAACCCACCCTTTATTTTGAAATAAATTCTCATTTTAGCGTACACGAAACTACTACTATTTCAATGCGTCATTGTAACCGAGTCCGTACACGAAAGTTTAAGCCGTCGGTTGGCCATGACGATTTGGCATATTCCACTGTGTTTATTAAAATTTTAGGTTATGTTGTTTATTTTCTTGTCAGTTTCATACGCAAGGTGGTCAATATTGCATATAGTTCTCTGATAACTCGCAAGCTTGTCGGACGAGACCGGGTACATTCTACAAAGTTGACTTCATTTTACGTTATGACAGCAAATACTACCAACTTCAGATAAATGAACAAACGCCTACTATGCGCTCAAACTTTCGTGAACCGACTATACTACATTAATTCTCACCTGTATCAGAAGGTTTTGAGTGCGCTAACAAAGCTCGTTCTGAAAGTTATCCAAAATAGTAAGATATATAACCGCAAAAATTAAATTCAATCGTGATTTTAAGCCTCTTTTCTTTCGACATATTTTTTCTGTCCGCAGCCAAAACACGATCGTAATAGAAATTAATGATCGAAAATTGGTATTTCTTTTGTGTTCCAAATGTCGAATTTTAACCATGTCCCTGGACGAAATTCTCGACAGAAAACCGCAGTACCAACACAATGAACATGATAATACGTTTCGTATTCGACTAGATTGAATAGAATAACAACCAATTGCTTCTAACTGCCCTACTCGTCGTACTTCATAGATAAAATCTCCGTTTTCAACCGAACAAATTGAATCGAAACACAATAGAGCTCTCAAATCGTCCTAGAACTCTTTTCTTTCGAATCTATTACGCTATTTGCTGTTTCTTTCTTGACCGTGAATAATGAAACTTGTTTTTTGTTTCAGGTATGTTCGCCTTCAGGCCACATTTCGTAAGTATGATTGTTTGAGGTGGGTGGGAGTGTTTACTACGAATCTACTATTCAAGATGGATTGCCAGAGTACCAATTAATCATCAACGTGTGTAATTTATGCCAGAAGAGCTGAATAACAACAAGTTATTTATGGGGGCATCCGAAATATGTTCTCTGAGAGAGGATGTTTGTTTACGTCGGTCGAAACAAATGGAATTGGGTGTTGATGATGTTTTATTACGAGATTTATATTCAAATATTTGGTGTAGTTGGGAGTTATGAGCGTTATTCAGTTGACGTTACTGTTTATTTGTGTTTGAATATAGCTTTGTTGGGAATTTTCATGTTATTGTAATTATGGTGGAAAGTAGGTTCTCAGTTTTATATGAAGGGTTTTCAGAATGAGAATCTATTATATGGCTTATTTCGTCATATTGTTTAATCCCGTTGTTTACTTAATAATAAAGGAAGTTGTACATTTGACATTGCCTTTTCTATTGAACTATGAAAGTTCACCAAAAATTCACGAATTTCAAATCTAAATGAAAATTTAGACGTGAAAGCCAAAATATAGCAGGTGTCATTTCCTCCCGAAGGAATGTATATTTTTTTGAGCTTGGTCGTTCAGGAAAGAGTGCTTAAGTTTTCCCGAAGGTCCCTTAGTTTTGAATATTGAGCAAGAAATTGTTTGAAACGACCCGATTTAATCCAAGCATGATTCATAGATTAAAAACAATAACGTCCACAAAATCACGTATACGAATATTCAATCTTTCAGCTTGTTCGCAAGAGAAAATGTTGAGGTGTTTTCATTCAAAAATGCTACATTTGGTCAAATGGTGCTAACGTTTTATCGTGAAAATACTTGATCTGTTGAACTTTTAAAAACGGAAGCTGGATGGAGTTGAAGAAACACACTTGTGCTTGAAACATCAATTGATTGATTTCGCTTTGAGTTAAAGGTTTAAGAAATATTTATTTTATTCCAGACTTATGTTTTTATTGAAAAAAATGTGAAGCTCAAGAGAAAAATTCATTCCGACAGGTTATTGAATTCTATTTTTGAATAAAGAAGAATGCAGGTAGTTTTTGTTCTGAATATTATTGTACATATAAACTGTCCAGGAAACTCTTTATTTAGAAGACCAAAATGATATTTTGGTTTGATATATTTGGACTTGATATTAACTGAAAAGGGATCTTACTTGTGTGTTGTTGATTTCTGGAACAACTGTATTCAGAATCTAATCCCTGATTTTCGAAAAAACCGCTTTTGATATTCATCTGCAACGGAAAGTCTTAGTTTGAAACAATCCTCAATGAATTTCCAACGTTTTGATCCTATGTATATTCTTCAGATCTTTTTCAGTTCTATAAAAATTCAAGTATGAAGGGAGCTCGTAATGGTAATGAAGTCTGAATGTTACAAACATACATGAAATATTTCACTTTTAATTCTGTATTTGGGTACTGATCTTTTTATCGTCATGTACCTATTTTTTCAACCTTTAGAATTCATATTCATCTATTTTATGTACTTATGTTTGTGAAAAAATAAAAAGAATTGGTTCCAAATCCAACATAAGAACTGTTTTCAAAACACAAAATGATTTGAGATCCATTCTAACCAGAACGAAACCAATGAATGAGGCACAAAAGTCAAAAAACTTTGTTTACAATATTCCCTGTATATGTGGAAAATCTATACAGGAGAGACATCAAGACCTTTAGAGATAAGAAAATGGGAACATAAGAACAACATAAAAAAAGACATTACAAGATCACAAATCGCTGATCATGTATGTTCAAATAGCGGATATCATATAATGAACTGGAACAACACAAAAATCCTAATGACGGAACCTGATAATAATTGATTGATTAATTTGTTAGATGTTGTAGATAATTTGGCCAATTGTTCTGTTGGAATAGATCGTATTTGGATTGATTCATTGAAGAAAGAAGTGACATTAGGAAATTTCAAAATTAAATGAATCAACAATTCTATGTGTTGACAACTTTCAATGTCAATCAGACTGCAAATGAATAAACACAATTCCAAAGATTTTACAAGTTTACCTGAAGAAGGTGTCTGATATAGACACCGAAACGTTGCATTATCCTGTTCATTTATTTCCTTTTTCAGTTTTATTGTAAGGCAAAAATTTATTCAAAACCAATTTGCTCTTGACAAATAAGTGCAAAAATTTTCGCCGGAGCACTTCATCTCAATTGAAAATTTTTCAATTATTTCTGTTTCAGAGACTGGGGGTGAAAACCTATAAAGTTTTTTAAAAATTGTAAAATTTAGACTTTCGTCACCTTTTTAATCGGTCTTCATACTGGCATTTTTGTAGACCTGAGAGCGATTCGAAAAATTTAGAATCCAAACGTGGGAAATTCGATGAATAAAGTATATCTCAGTTCTTTCAAACCAGTTAAAAACCAAAACCCCAAATTATGTGATAAATGCGCTAGACACATCTGAACCTATTTTTGTCACATTTTCACATAAATTCGTTTATTCTCCCATCCCATAACCCCCACAATCAATTTTAGCCCCGTTTACTACCGATGCAACGTCCCAATTCCGAACAATAACACTTTGTTCGGAATTACGAGCCGTAGAGAATTACCGTCGCCTATTTACATAATCCGCAATAACGGGGACACCCCGTAGACGCCCCGGGGGGCCAACCCTGTCTCCCCCTCGACATTCGCCGATCTCATAATACTACAAGAGAAGTACACGAGGGTGGGAATTGAAATGTCACCCCTTTTTATCGTGTCGAATGAAGAAGTTGAATGAAGAGGGGAACGTGAGTTGTCGCTCGTCGTCCATTGACGCAGACACGAGTGGACTTTGTAAGGGTTTTTTTCTGAGTAGGGCGCGGCCGGCAGGGGTTGCTTCGCGCGTGTACTACTGTTTGTAGTTTTTTTTGTGCGTTGCGTCTCATGGAATGAAATATATTTTCTTTTAGTTGTTAAAAAACACCTTTTGAAATGACCAAAAATGACATGGTGCGGAATTGATTGGTTTTTCTGAATAGAAATTGCAACTTTTGAGCGCTCGTTCTACTTAAACGAGTGCTATATAGTTCGCCAAAATGTCTGTAATTTTCGAGTTTTCAGCCGAAAATGCTATCAAAAGATAGGATTAGACTCACTGATGGCCGTGGGGCCGTCCTGCCGTCTGTTAGCACAATAACTTTCGAAGGGATTGTCCTAGAGACTTGAAATTCTCAGGATGAGTTCGGGTCCCAAATAGCTCGATTAAGTTCGTTAACTAGCCAAATCGTACAGGATGTTCCTAAAATATAGCCATTCAACATTTTTGTTCCTCAATATCTCAGAAAATACGAAACCAATCGGAATGAAATGTTACGGCCAAATGCAAGATAACAAGCCTTATGCGAGATTTTGCGGCCATAGTGTGAACAGAAGAATAGAGAATTCAATTGGAATATTGAAAAAAAGAAACTCCATATTTCCACAAAAAGATATTCGATTCGAGTGAATTTTTTCTGTGAATGGAGATCGATATTCTGAATGTTCATCCAAAATTTTATGGCAATAGTTTTATGAGAACCATAGAAACAATTCGAATATTGGAAAGAAATATCATTATATTTTCATTACAGAATATCCGATTCGAATGAAATTTTTTCTATGAATAAAGATTGATAATCTGAATCTCCATTCAATATTTTGTTGCCATAGTGTTACAGAACCATAGAAAATTCAATGGGAATATTGAAAGAAGAATCCTTATACATATTTCCATAACAGAATATCCGATTCGAGTGAAATTAATTTTGAGAATGAAAACTACTATACTAAATGTTCATGCAGAATTTCAAGGGAATCGCATCATCAAAACCATAGAATTTAATTTTTGTAACTGTTTATTTTTTACATATCTCATTTTTTGAATAATTTTCAGAATATAAATGTGCTGAGATTCTGCATTTATATATTTGGTATTCATGTTAAATCTTGATTTAATTGTCTTGCTCCATCAAAGGACGATCGCTTATGGCTTTTCTTAATTTTTTTTTATTTTCGTTAACGAGAATTCTTTTGATAAAAGACGATATCTCTCGAAACGACTTCAATTATTTTAGTTTTCCCATCAGGTTCAATATTTGAATAGGAAAGTTATGGACAGTATTTCAGAATACGAGTTACGTCATCAAACGGCGAAGGGAGATTTTCCAGCTTAATTTAAGAGAGAGAAGAACTGATTTTGTCAGAAATCTACATCAGTAGCACAAACCGATGCAAAATCAGTTGCATCAGTTCGTGTCGCAGCGTCAAACAGATATGTCCTCAGGGTAAAAAGTAAACTTAGAGATGCCTTCACGCATTTGTTGACGTAGCCAAGTAGAATTTGTTTAGAACCAGGAACAGAATTCGGCGTTGCGAACTTGTGCCGTATAATTGGTCTTCGGTCCTAACAGCTAGACAATTCTGTCAGTTCAGCAACATCGTTCTGTTACTGTTTAGCTATTCGATGCTTCGTGGCTACCTCTTGAAAAGTACAACCCCTCTAATGACACCGATCCATTTTCCTCAGATCATGCTGTTGCCCAATTTCCACGAATACACAACTAGTAAAGTAAATATAGCACGAAAAAATACGAATTTTTCAAAAAATGACCTATTCATAAACTGATAAGGGAATATAAAAAATGTTAATTTTCGAAGTTTTTAAAATTGAAAATCCAAAAACATTTTCAACTGCGTTTTTCTCGGCATCTATGGGCTTAAGAGAAAAGTTTATTCAACAAAAAATGTAGAGAACATTATTATCTACATTTTATCTCATTGGAGCGAAGTCGTCTGACTTGAAATACAGAAAGTAGGTGGCGCTGAAGTATCATAAAATTGGATTTTGGCATTTTCGTTGAGAATAAATAATTTTTTGCAGTAATGTAAATCGGAAAGTTATTTGTCTAAACAGTTTTTTGTAAAACCTACCGTTACTTAGCTGTAGGCGAAAAGATGCGTGTATGGATTACACGCATCGGCGCGGCACATAATGTACAACTTTAACACTTTGACAAGCTCCTGCCCGATAACGGTAAATTTTACAAAAAAATTGTTCCTACAAAAAATGTAGATAATTTTGTGACGAACAACTTTCCTATTTATATTACTGCAAAAAAACTATTTATTTTTAACGATAATGCAAAAAACCACTATTTTGATACTGTAGGTCTTTTTGAAAAATAAATGCTATATTCACTGTACTAAACGCGATCTCGTTCGGTCTAGCGCAACAGCAACATACGACCGGTCGGCTCCAAAGTGAGCAATCTAAAATAATCATATCATGATCGCCGTAAATTCCGCGGACGTACTTACGCCTAGTCGCGACACGTTCGGTCCGTCGACAGATAGGATTAACGAGATCCGTAATGGCCGATGGAACATGAATTCGGCGGTAACTGTAACGGCCCTCTTGACCTACCTAAATTTAATCTCCGTGTATACTCGCGTCGACCAGACCGTTCGACGCCTACGCTTTATGATATATGGGAGTTAGGTGGCGGAGATTATCAGAGGATACGTCTCTATTCTCCTTATGGGGGGATGAGAAAGAAAGGTGGATTGAAGGCTTTTTGTTCTGTTGGAATGAGGTAAGAAGGTGGTTTGCTAAAACTGTGCAACTGGCGTAGAGGTATACAGTTAGTACCACAGACAGCAGCTCAAGGTATAGGGGCACAATAGACCAGTAGGTCACGAAACACAAGTAGGGGAAAACCCGGATAGATGCCAAACTTTTTGAAATTGCCTCATATTTTCGATAATGTTAATTTTATATGAGTAATTTCTATGAATGTAGGTAGCACCATTATTTGATCTGAAATACTGAGACCTTTTTCTGACATAGCAATTCCAAATTTCCCAAAAATTTTATTTTTGTGGAACCCTTTCTTTGGGGATAGATGCCTACAAGTATGGATAGTTGCCTCACCATGAAAAAGTTGGGGCGGATAGATGCCCTTCATACTATGTGAACCAAATACCCAACTTAATACACTGAGATTTTCCATGCCTAAAACAGCAACTTTATCTACGTAACATGTATCGAATAATCAACATTGTGCATTTTCAATTGAATTTGAAAAGCATATATTAAACGAAAAGTTGAAATTCTTCATATTAACATAAAGCATTATTCCACACATTCATGATAAATTAATAAAATATTAAGTCTTAACAAAAATCATCAAGAATCAAGTTTAAAATCAAAATAATACAATGAATCGAAAATCAGCTCAGATGATAAAGTTTTAGTTAAGTTTAGGGGCACCTATACCTCGAAATATAAGGAACTATCCTTTCCGATAAGGATAAACGCCCATCAATTTTTGAATAAATTAAGAAGAAACAGCCACTATTGATGCTCAGATGTACACTCAATGAAACACTGTATTGACGTAATAAAAAAAATCACTGAATTTATTACCACTTCAAATGTTACCCAGCCGCAAATACTAACCTCCAAAACATTGGCGTGTTTGTGAAGTTCGCTGCGGAGATATCTCACACCCTAGCGAAAAACGACCTCACTTTACAAAAACTCTTACAAAACTAAGGTCTAGGGTGACTATAGCATCTACTTATAAAATTATGTGTTTGTTATGTGTTTCGGAAGTTAGGTATTTCGAAAATGGGGCATCTATCCGGGTTTTCCCCTACCCCTTTGATAGACTTCTGGAGTTATTGATTTTTTAGGACAATTATCACAACGTTTAGCTATGTGGAGTATTGAAGATACCTATTTAAAAATAATGCATTAGTCTTAATCAGAGTTTATTAATTATGCTTACGTTTTATTACTCGATAAATACCGATAAAAACAAAATCGGATAACACTGATACACATTTCACTGATTTTATACCATAAATAATAATAATAATTATATTCCTGCATGTTTATCGAATTGACACAAAAGTTTCGTACATTCAACAGGATATAACCAATTCTGTAATGTTGATCTCTATGATCTGCTATTGAATACGACCAGACAAATTGTTAATGTTCCGTATAATGGTAAATAGATCTTTACCTTTTTCTCATGTGATTACTTAGTTTCTATCTCCATAAACATAATCATCATCTCTAAAATGAGTGGAAAATACTTTCATGTTCTTCGGAATGCGTTTACCAATTCTCAGTTTGAGTTACCATGTTTTTCATAGATCGGTTAAACATGACATGCCATCTAGTCAAAGATTAAAGAGATGTATCACCAGTAGCAGGAAGGTCATGAAAAGGGGCAGAACAATGAATAACGTGGCATTGGGCGAAACACTTCCAAACACAATTGAAAAATAACGAGGCCCATAAAACGCACCAAACAGTCAATTTTTCTGCATGTAACGGTGTTTCGACATACACTTGAGGATTAGCTCCACTCCAAATGCGGCAGTTCTTTTTGTTGACGTAGCGATTCATCGCTAAAAAAATTCGCGGGAACAACGGCAATCTCGTTTTGGGCACTTTCGACGAATCTTCACCTTGCTTGATGATCGTTTGGCTTCAATTCTTGCACGATTTGGATTTTGTAAGCACGCAAACCAAGATCCTTCGCAAAATCTTTCATAAAGTGGATGGACACAGATCCAATTCCTGTGCTCCATGGCGGATGGATTCATTCGGGTCTTCCTTAATGCTACGCTCTACAGTAACAATAGCTTCTTCTGTACGCATAGCACGGCGTCTCTGGGGATGCGAGTTAATAATAAGAGTAAACGTGGTGCGAAAACGTTCCATGGTTAATCGAATTGCTGCTCTGATGGACGATTTTGTCGACGATAAAATGGACGTAGTGTGCGATACGTATTCCGCACAGAACCATTATTTTTGAAATAAAATTGCACTACATATTTGCAAGCGTTGTTCAGGCCTGAGTGTATTCATGATGAAATACCAAACCCAACTGAGAATAAATCAATTGACAGCTGTTGAATCGGTCTCAATCTTGAACAGTAATGCCAACTTAAATTTCTATACCTCGAAAAAACACCCTTTGCAAACGATAAAACTAATTATGTGATCATAATCCATGACAAGAAAAATTCACTGGATTTTGTCAAGCTTTAGAGATATAAATGATTTCATTAAAGTGGAAACATTAGTTAGAATTTATAAGTTTCTCAGATACGTATCAGAGTCAGATTTCACTACTTCATCTATAGATAGAGGCACATAAAATTTTGTCGAACACGCACGCTGACAAAATTCCCCAATTAACGAATGATTGATGAATTTGGAAATCGGCGAAACAAAATATGTAATTAAATCCACGAAACTACAAGGACTGACGTGTCAAACAACCGACTTAGGTTAATCCCCGAAAATAAACATTCGTCGTTATTCCGAAGGCAAGATTGTTAACGATATCTGTCAGTAATGCCAACTGTAACAATTTCGTTCTAACAGAATATTAGGAGGACGGCGTATCAATTTCTCGGAATGAATCATGGCGGATTTCTTTACGTTGGAGCCTTTCCAGAAATATTGGCATGTCACCATGTATCGGATCGCAGAAATGATTCATTGAAGGTCCTGTCGTCCAAAATCGTTTTATTTTGTTGTGACGCATGGTGGTTTATGGGTCTGACTTTTCGCGACG
Organism: Propylea japonica; assembly: GCA_013421045.1. Classification (NCBI taxonomy): domain Eukaryota; kingdom Metazoa; phylum Arthropoda; class Insecta; order Coleoptera; family Coccinellidae; genus Propylea; species Propylea japonica. The sequence continues at coordinate 39,972,013 of CM024245.1, read as the reverse complement.
CAGTTTTTTCGAGTTTTGTTTCTTAATTTTTGCATGTGCCAGCTCGATAAATTCTGGAAATTGTTGCATTCAACTGATGGTGGCTTGGCAAGGGTTCACATTTAGAGTTGGTAACTTTTTTTGATGCAGCTCGAGTGTTCTGATGACGATTCTGCTTCAGATTTGTGGTTTCGTGTATCTGATCTGTGAACATGATGATCCTTGGTTTTTGAGATGTCTAAAATTTTAAGTTTTGAAGAATGAGCGTCCACTATTATTAAAAGGTTTGCCTTACGGGAACTGCGACCATAAAGATCTTTTGTTTTCTACCCTACTCATTCATTGAAACCCAAGGAGGTTGCCATGGCGTAGATAAAATCGACAACCTTCCTAAAAGTCTTGACCGTAACCACTTAGGTGTGTATTATTATTGCTTGTGTTATGGGAATGAAAGCGAGATATTTTTATAAGGCTGTGCTCATTTTCCTTAGCAAAAGCTAAACATTTTGAAAAGAAAAATTTAAGCTAATGTCAATATCCCATTTTCCACAAACACTGTTCTACAAGAGGATCTTGTAGACACGTTGAATATCAAACGCAAAATATTTTTTTAAGCGATAAATACTACCAATGTCCGACGAACTACCTCAAAACAAGATATTATACGAAAGGGAGAAGTGACTGAATACCAAACTATAATATATGTACATTCATTAGTGAGCATGATGGAAGCGAATACCTGATTCACAAACTTGATCTAAAGGGTGTCCCAACAAGAACGCAAGATTTAAATTTGGCGCCATCGCCATTCGAAGTGATCTTTGACATTTGAACAATATTATTGTTTGTTAGTAGAAGGTATAAGGTAATAAAATTGGAACGCTACACGAATGAACAACGCATTCTCATTGTGAAAGTGTTTTGCCAAAAATGGTGAAAGTTTTGCAGCTATAGTTCGCAAATTGCGATCAATATGTGGTTACAATATGTAATGCTCCAAAAGTGTCAACTGTAAAGCGATTAATGGAAGAATTTGCTGAAATGAAACTGGTCTTCACTGATGTAAGACACAACAACTCGCCTTCGACCAGGTCGATCGACCGAAAATATCGCATCAGTACGTGATAATGTCGCTCAAACTCCATCACCTCAATTCGACACCGAGCTCAGCGAATTGGTGTTTCCAAATCCACTATGCAGCGAATTTTGACGAAAGATTTGCATCTTCATGCATACAAAGTTCAATTGACTCAGGAACTGAAGCCAGCTGACCATGCACAGCGAAGGGAGTTCGTTAATTGGGTGTTATTTCGCGTTTTGGAAACCAGAATTGGCCGCCTAGATCGTGCGATTTAACACCATTGGACTTTTTTCTTTGGGGTTTTTTGAAGTCGATGGTATATGCGAATAAGCCGACGAAGACTCAAGCCTTAAAGGAGGAAATTGGACGCTGCATTAATGAAATATCGCAGCATTCATGCAAAACGGTCATTGGAAATTTCATTGAAAGATGGCGTATGTGCCAGCAAAGCCGCGGCGGCGACCATCTCCCCGACATAACCTCGTCTTATCTACTTTACGATATAATAAAGAATTCGCCATTTTTTTAAATATCTGGGTTTTATTAAAAATTTAAATCTTGCGTTGCGGCGGCGACCATCTCCCCGACATAACCTCGTCTTCCTACTTTACGATATAATAAAGAATTCGCCATTTTTTTAAATATCTGGGTTTTATTAAAAATTTAAATCTTGCGTTCTTGTTGGGACACCCTTCACACTACTTTAAATGCATATCGATGTAAATACCCAAAAACTTCGTGCAGTCCCTTGATGTCATGACAGAATCATAATGTCGGACTACAAGTTTATTGTCATATATCAAAATTGAGAAGAGAATGCATTCAGACTGTTTACATTTATCATAATAGCATTAGCATGACACCATTCAACAAAGCAACGAGCTAACAAATCGCATATCCCCTGCAGTTCTTCCAAAGTTTCCGCAACGACTAGTGAAAAATCATCGGCAAACAAGATTGCACTTATTAATTCAAATGGTTCTTCGCGAATTTAAGACTTATTGATGAATAAGTTCATCAAATTCTCCATTCAAATAAGAGTGGCCCCAAGACAGATCCCTGAGGCACCCCCAACTTCAACCTGTGCTTACTAGATTAAGAATTCTGGACTCTAACATATTATGCAACTCTACCCTCAAGATAACTTCTTATCCAGTCATGAAATATTTAACATACGGAAAAATTCTCGCAAAATGAATACCCAATCCACAAAACCCTTTCACTACCAAACAATGGCCTATCGACTATGTATACCATCATTGACTTGACGCGGAACATGCTTCGGCAAAATTAAAATCTGAGTCATTCGATGACCCCGGGAGCTTTCTCTCAGTCTTGTTCGTTCCCGTTTGTAATGTATAGCCCTCCGTCTTATCTTGGTACCTTTAAAAATGTGTCGGCAGAGCACGTCCCGTTACACGCTCAGGTCGATCGACGTTTATTTGCATAGAGTCATGGCTAAAATGCATTGTTCTAGTTTTTTTTGCGGGTCGCGCGAGCGATACCATTGCTAAACTCGTTTTCGGAACGACAAATATGACTGTGGATTTCGGCTTCTTAGCGATTGCGATTCCGTGGTTTAGTGACATAAATGAAACTGTAAGATTGTCCATAGAAAGAACTTTCTATTTGATACAGCATCACTCCTGAACAGTTGATGCGCGTTCTATTTGACAATAGCAATTTTCTGTTTGACGTTGCATCACTCAAAACCATAGAGATATGATAGTACCTATAGAGTTGTCATCATTGAAATGAACGTGGTTTCACATCTGCCATATTACTACCCCTAACGTCAAATTTGACAATCGTTGAATTTTCTGTAGGAATTGTGATTCTTGCGCCTTTTTCTAGTTAAATTGTGATTTTTCTGCTTTATAATATACAATAAAATGGTATCGTTTACTGTATTAAGGCTTTCTTCAAGCAAAGAAGAGACAGATAAGAAGAAAATTAGAGGAAAAACATATCACAGGTAGGGATGAGTACTGAACAGATCCGCATTCGAAATTTTTGCAAGTCTGTCTTGGTAACCTGATATCTTTTAATATGTGTATATTATCGCCTGAAGAAAAATTGTTTAATTGATATTCAATTGACCTTATTTGAGCAGGTTTCCTAGAAACCTAACACGTCGTATTTTTCGGGTGAAATTCGTGAACAGAAAAAACTAGCAACTTAACTCAACCCAGAACTTTCCGCCATATTGGTCCCCGACTTCTCTATTATATCTCGATGTTCAAAACTAATGCAACGTCCTAATTGGTCGATTCAGTGCGAAGTAAAATGGTTCTTCTTCTTTGAACTGATTTGCATTACTATTAACTGCCCTTGCTAGTTGAAGAAATCCCTTCAGTTCATCACGACAATAACATAACCTTGCATTTTGGTCTTTGTTTACAATTTAATTCCAAATATATCATCATCTTGAGCCTATTAGCGTAGAAAGGGTGTGATTTCTCACACCCCCTAGCGATCGGATATCACACTCCCTACTAAATGGAACATTCATTCATCCCGGATAGCAAGTATCCGGGGAATTGAGCTCTGAGGTCTTCGGTCTTCTTCTTCTCCTAGGACCTGGGTTGTTCGTCCTTCTTTGCTTGGTCCTGAATTTCTCGGATGATGTCCGGATAGTCCGTTTTTGCGATGCTTTCCTTCAGGGTTGTCCTTGGTGTCCGTCGTGACCTTCAATCTTCCTTACCGTTCTAGTACTACCCAGAAGTACTGCTTTTTGCATAACTTTGTAAAGATTTTCATCCAAATCTAGCTCTTTGAGGTTGGACTTGAGACGCTCATCATCATTATTATTATTATTAGAACTGAGGTTGTTATGATTAGGTTAGTCTTTCTTTCGGGAACTGTGGCAATGTAGATCTTTTATTCTCTACCCCATTCGTTCATGAAAACCAAGGAGGTCGTCAATGCTATTGATAAAACCGATGACCTCACTAAGAGCCTCTTGGGTATGTAGGACCGGTTTCCCCACATGAAATTGCTCTTTACCATGTATTCAGCTGTTTCTGCTTCTAATTCCTGAAAATTTCATCAGCTTACTTAGGTACAAATAATATTTGATATTTGATTTCTTTCATTAATCCCACCATCACCAGATGCTCCGCTCCTGATTGCTTCTGGAGCTTTCTGCCTTGTGGTATAGGTAGATGAAATCATCATGCTTTTTTTTTGGCCTGGAGTAAGTCCAGGAATATTTTTCCTGAAGGGAATTATGTAGCTGCACTCCCATTTCTGGACCACTGCCTTGTTTTGGTCTTTTTTTTCCAAGCCCACTGAAGGCTCAGGTGTTAACATTAATGTTTTTTTTGCAAGTCAGTTTTTTGCCTCTTGCCAGTTGCTTTATGGTAATGCTCCGAAGCATCTCACCAATCACAACGAATGGTCCTATAGGCCTATTTCTACAAACAAGCTACTTTTAAGCATTGGTAGCCAATATTTGATCGGCCAGATTTATTGGAAAAAATTGTGGAAATCGTAGAATATTATCAAGAATTCTAAATCTTTTAGTGTCAGTTGCAGGAACGTCCATTAAAATTTAAAGGTCCATTAAACTATTAATCCTCCATTATTACAAGGAACTAATGGAGGATTAAGGGTTTAATGGACCTTTAAATTTTAATGGACGTTCCTGCAACTGAGCATTAAAGAAACAGCCATTGCATCGTCTACTGGCACCTTTCAAAAATCTCTTAACTCAATTATACCAGAAATCGATTGAAATATAATCTGGGAGGATTTTGCATTTCTAAGAAACTTTTTAGGTTTTCACTCCCAGTCTCTGAAACAGAACTATTTAAAAAATGTGATTAAGATGAAGTGCTCCAGCAAAAATATTAGCATTAATTCGTAAGCAAATTGGTTTCGAAAAAATTGTTGCCTAACAGTAAAACTGAAAAAGGAGATAAATGAAAAGAATAATGTAACGTTTCGGTGTCTATATCAGACACCTTCTTCAGACAAACTTGTAAAATCTTCAGAATTGTGTGTTTTTCATTGTCAATACATATAGATTTTGATCAATTTAATTTTGAAATTTCCTGATGTCATTTCTTTCTTTAATAAATCAATCTAAAAACGATCTATTCCAACAGAAGAATTGGCCAAATTATCTACTTCATCTAACAAAATACATGTGGATTAATTAATTTTCCTTTTATAATTATCAGGTTCCGTCATTAAGATTTTTGTGTTGTTTCAGTTCATCATATCAACTCCGCTATTTGAACATACATGACCAGCGATTTGTGATCTTGTAATGTCTCTATTTTTGATATTGTTCTTATGTTCCCGTTTTCTTATCTCTAAAGGTCCTGATGTCTCTCCTGTATAAGGTTTCCCACATATGCGGGGAATTGTGTGTTTTTTCATTTGCAGTCTAATTGACATTCAAATCAATTATACCAGGTTGGGTAAATTCTGCCATTCCTTCTTTAATCACGACTACTCAGCAATTAGGAGCAATGCAACCAGAATACATCATGAGATGGACTTTATGACCGTCCCAAAATTTTTTCGGTCATCCAAATCGAAATTCTCATTCGTCGAATTTACGATGCTCTCTCCCTAGCCGGCAATAAAACACGAAATGTTCCCGTCCGTGTATGATAATAAAACGCACCGATAAGGTCTCGCGTAAAAAAAGTAAACCATTCCGGCTGAATGGCGGACGCGGAAACGATCCATCACGTTTGCAGCGCGCTTGGTCGTTTTAAGAACACGGGGCTGGTTTTGTACTTGCAAATTTTCGTCGTTGGATTTGGGCACTTAACTGTATACCCGCATCTGGTGCTCGCCAGGTATGGTCTTGTCGGTTGTCCTGGTACAAGGAACTGGTTCCGGCGACGGCCTTAAGGTCACCTGGGGAGATCGTGATGTCGAAAGGGCAGGACGTTGAAGGTCGCGAGCCGTTAGCTGGGTTCGTTGGTTTCTTTTGTGAGAGGAGGATCGTGTGAGTAGGACTGTATGAATGGGGTTGGTATTTTGGTGAAAGGGATATCAAAGCATTTGCAATACCCATATTACACCATGCCTTTTTTCATGTTTATATTGGAGCCTTTTTCCAGGGCTATTTGTTTGGTAAATTTCACCCAATGAGTCGCACTATCACACCATGCCTTTTCAAGGGGTTTCAAGTAGTAATTCCAAAATTGCAAACATTGAAGAAATTGATATTTTACCTCAAGCTTGTGTTTTCTTGGAATATTTTCCAAAGAATACCATGGCATCTCTATTGATATGAAGAAATAATGATGTAAACAATAGAAGATAAAATTGAATTTAAATTCCGCTATCGGCGGAAAAGATATTTATTATTGAGCAATTCAAAAGAAAAAATATATAAGGTTAAGCCAAGGTGTCAAATTAGACAGAAAAATGTTGTGTTATTGGACCCGACATGACATGAAAAGGCTCGAAATCCCCACGTTTCAGGAGTGAAATATAGAACCGGTTCTATTTATTTGCAAGCCTGAAAGGCACCAATATAGTCCCAGGCGCATGCGCGTTTCGTTGAAATTTCATGTGGTATCGGTCAGGCCGACAAACCAATCGTTGAGTTCGTATGTTCCAATGAACCTCATCTGGTTTGTTTTCAGACATGGTACATCTTCTTCATTCTAGGTTCATTGATCCAAGTCTCTAATGAGATTAAAAAAGCTGGATCGGGGTATCAAATTATATTATGGTATGAACTCAATCAATGGGATTTAAACCAAGCGCTATTTTTGCATTCTGGCATTAGAAAACCTGAAAGACAATGCTCAGTATCACCTGAATTATTTTATGTGGCATTGGTAGGTTGCCAAAAATGAGGAATTCGCGAGGAGAAAGGAATCAGGTAGGAATGCGCATCGTTATATTTGTACTCGCACGGGTTTTTCGGCAAAAATCAAAGAAAGCCCTGCCGTTCATTTTGGGAAATCAGGAATTCAAATTAGGATATCCCGAGGGTTAATTATTATTATTATTATTTACAAAATTAGAGTTGAGGATAACCTATACAACACAAAGAAAATACAATTGAGGCTCAACGTGATCGATATACACATTTCAAAATAAAATAAGAAAATCAAATGTAGTACTAATAAAAAACAAAATTGAAATCAAAATACACTTTCTGATCTCCAAGAATCCCATCCATTTTTAAACATGTTGACACTTCTTGCATTGACAACTTCGTTAGTATATTCCAATGGTGGAATACTCTGTTGCTCAAAAAATTTTTGTCTGCTTCTTGTAGAAAACTGTTCTCTAGCTAGTTTATAATTATGTCCTCTAATTCTTCTCGTTTATTAATTAAGCCAAACTTTTTAAATTTTGAATATATGCACTTCACGAGTTCAAAGATCTCTGGGAACTTTTGCACTAGTCTTTGTATTGTAGAATTGTAAAATTTCTATAGTATTTAAAACAATCGAGAAACAAAAGCTCAACTCGATGACTACTTGATCGTTTGACCCATTAACAAACCCAGCAGAGATTCTCCAGCCAGTCTATCACGAAATTGGGTTTGTATCTTTAAAAACCTCAAAATATTCCTCACAAGCCTCTATAGTATAACTGAGCACCAAAGTTTGGCACAGATCAAATTGTCTGCAGAATATCTTCCTCAAGGTCACTTGAATATATCGTAATGCCAAAAGGGCAGGATGCTGAAGGTTGCAAGCCGTTAGACGGGTCAGGGTCGTTCTTGAATAGAAGAAGATTTGAATGGGTTTAAGAATGCTAGATGTTAATCACTCAATGTTTGATTTTCAGTTGCTGGCCTTGAAATCGTAAAAAGACCCTTCCTAACACTGCACAAAAGGGTTATGAAAGCTTAGCCTTGTTTGTGTTGGTTACAATTTAGATTGTCGATATGCCCCCAATTGAAAGAACTCGAGGACTGAGGGACGTTAGTTAAAGGAATTTGAACGCGTAATGTACGATTGAAACATTATGGTGAAAAAAGATCTGCTTTTGGGCGCCTGATCCTATCACCCCGATTTCACTCAGCTCACTTCCACGGCAGGGAGCAGGGAATTGGTGCTGCTCTACGCTCCCTGTATTGGCGGTTCTTCGTACGGAAGTCAAAGGTCCGGCAGCGTGAACAGCTGTAAAGCCAGGTTTTAGACGAAGCGCATCCACTCGCGAGTCGAACCTCGCCATCTACTCGCGCATCAAACTCATCCTCGCGCCAGTGTTTACACGACGCGCTGGATTCGCCTGGAAGGCGAGCCAGGATGAGAAGGCGAGGCAGTAATCAGCCTCGTATAGAGTCCGACACTCGACCAGCTCCAGAAGCTTGTTCAAACGACACAGCGAGGCTTCTTTGATGCGCGACTGAAACCGACCGGCAGGCGGCAATGGCTCAACCCGAGGACGAGGGGCCTCATGGCGAGGAGCATGTTACACTATGCGAGGGAGCGGAAGCGAGGCTGGTGCGCGAGTAGGTGCGCTTCGTCTAAACCCGGCTTAAGTGATTAAATTTAACTATGTTGCTGTGGAATTTCTTTGTCCGTCGTTGCCGACACTTGGTCGCGAGGGAAATGTTGCAGCAGAGTGTAAATGCTCACTGCCTTCGATACTGTCGCAGAAGTATTTCGGAAATTATTGCCAACAACGCGAGCGGCAGTAAAAAGGACTGAGTGTAATTGAGGCATATGGTTATGCCCAAAAAGAATCGCAATGCATGCGTGATTTTCAGTTGAGGCTTTGAAATCGTAAAAAGACCCTTCCTAACACGGCACAAAAGGGTGATAAAAACTTCGCCTGGTTTGTGTTGGTTCACATTGTCGATATGCCTCCAATTGAATGAACTTGAGTTTTTTCGGACTGAGAGATGTTAGTTAAGGAATTTGAATGCGTAATGTGTGATTGAAACATCATGGTGAAAAAATATCTGCTTTTGCTCGTCTTTTCCTATGAGAACAGCAATAGTCAGATTGAAAGAATTATAGTAAATCAAATTTGAATATCCTGATAACTTTCGTTTTCATTGTATTTATTTATGAACCTCATTTTCCAACTAAAGATCCCATTGCCATGGGTTAGAGTTGAAAGGTCCTGGCCTCGACTTTCTGCCCTGTATTGAATGTTTTGCTAATTTTTTGTCCTTTTCGTGTTCGATACTTTATACTTACACAAGTGGATCAGACGGATGTTGCCCACAAAAACTCATTCAACTCAATCAAGCCTTACAGCTGCAGTATAGCTTATATCCTTTGGAATTCATACCAATGTTTTTTGACATTTCAATTGCTGGGAGATTATGTTTTAGATGGCGTTAGAACTATTATTTCAGTTCAAAGCTGGCGATTCCTCATATCCTATGAATATTCGAAGACGTAACTTTCAAAATCGACATTAATACAATAGAAGTTGAGATTATGTCACTTCACCCATAATAACATTTTCAATTGTTGACGAACGTTTCACGTTCTCCTTTGATCTACCGACATTTTCCATTTGGGACGTTAGCATATGCCCTTCACCATAATGTTTCGAATGTAGCTGATAACTGACATTATTCTCACTCTCTTCAACGTCATCCTTAATGTCACGTCGCAAATTTGTACATTTTATCACTGCGGAAAATTATAATTCAAATTTCAAGCGCTCTTCCTTTCTCCGAATGAATTGATGCCTGCTTTTACTCTTGGAAAGTCATACTTATAATGTAGTAGGCATTCGAATAGATTGGAATTAATTCATAAATTGAAAATAATGGGGGAATGCTCATTTTAAAACCACCAGCAGATTCATCAGTACTTGTAATAGGTAGAATCATTCGAAAGATTCGCGAATTATTCTCAGAATTAGAGATTTTCATGTGGAAATACATATTAAGCAGGTAGTACTGTTTGAAGCTCATGAATAAAACCCCCGATTCAAAACCAAATCTTATGCTACCTATGCTGAAAGAATTTAAATGTCTGATACCTAATCTTCACGAAATTCTTGAATCGTAATCGATATATTCTGCTATGAACGACAATTTTGAATATAAAGGGTTTTCAATACATCCAATTTCGGCCATAAAAAAATCATTAATCATCTCTCGATAGCGCAATCCATTCACCGTAACTATTGCTCCAGCCTCATTTTCGAAAAAGTTAAGGTCCAATGACTCCGCCGGACCATAAACCGCACCAAACAGTACGTTGATTGAGGATAGAGAGGCTTTTCAACAATAACTATTGCCACCGAGGAGGAAAATGGGCCTCATCACTCATGATGATTTCGATGGAATGCCGGATCATTTTCATTCGTTTCAACGACCCAATCAGCAAAGACACGACGTTGTTGATGGTCGGCAGGCTTGAGTTCTTGTGTTGAACTTTATAAGCTTAAGACCCAAATTTATGCAAAATACGGTTGTAATGACGTTCGTGGAATACCTAATTCCAAAGAACGACGAAGAATGAATAAATAAACCTGGGTTTTTTTAAGCACTTTCGGCTACAGCAGCAAAAATTTCGGCTGTCTTGAGCGACGTGCAAGGGTTTTATTCTTTACATCGCTAACTTGTCCCAACAGCTCGAAATTTGGACTTAATGCATTTTGTATGTATGTCTATGTGATTTCCACCGTACATTTCAAGCAGTTTTATTCTTCACTCACTTCACTAACTTGTCCTTCAGCCCGAATTTTTTCAACAATTTCTTTATGGCGGTTCCGACAAAGTGCTTCACGACAATCCAAAAAAATGTTCGAGTTTTACGAACCGTCTCTGCCAAATTTTCACCATTTTTATAGTGAATTTTAATGAATTCAATGCGTTCTTGAAGCGTGTATCGTTCCATTTTGATTAATGGCGTAGTTTTCTATGTCAAATGTCAAAAAATGACAGCTACAAACGTGACATCTACCGAAATAGCGGGCTATTCAAAAATAACACTCTTTTTAGAAAACCCTTTAGTTCTTATAAATTTCATTGAATTCTCCAATTTGAGCGAAGTGGCTTTCAAATTTTCAAGAAATTGCAAACCTAATATTTTCTTGAATCATACACTGTGAAGGACGTAATGACATAAGCTTAAAAGTTCAGGTTGGATTATCGAATTAGTGATGGTGTAAACGAACCATTTTGGATCACGATGATCTCAGACAACATTGAAGAATTGAAGAAATCACTATTTATATCGATGATAAGAGAAAGGGAACTTACAATTATTTGTTCGTGAACTATTGTATGTATGTATGACGTTGCTCTATTCAAAAAGGTATACTTGCTTGCCATGTAGGAAATGAATCATTCTCTTCTTTTGTCTTCAAGTTGGATGTACATCAGAAATAATATCGTCTTTATTCCAAAATGTCCAACTCATAGGCCGCGGCTACACTGAATTTATCACAACAAATTTGTTTTTGGCATGAACTACTAAGGCTTTACATTATTCATTTCCAGGAAAGATTTCTACACTAGGTTAATCCGTAGAGATTAGATTAAAATTATAATTAAAATGAAATTAGAGTTTGAACTATATTGAATAATAAAGTCATGATCATCTGGTGAATCGTGTCCTGTATCATTTTAGAGCTTTTAAGTTTGTGTTGAATATACAGAAACTAGTAGCCTTGTTATGAAATGATCTATAATCTTTCCCGATAAGAGGTGTTATTTTGAATAGCCCGCTATTTCGGTAGATGTCACGTTTGAAGTTGCCATTTGTGGACATTTGAGAAGTAGAAACTATACCGTTAATAAAAATGGAACGAAAAACGCTTCGACAACGCATTGAAATTATTAAAATTCACTTTTAAAAAATGGTGAAAATTTGACAGAGGACGGTTCTTAAAACTCGAACATTTTTGGGTCGTCGTGAAGCACCTTTTTGGAACGCAATAAAGAAATTGGTGGAAAAATTCGAGCTGTTGGGACAAGTTGGTAAGGTGAAGAATAAAACCACGTCGCTCAAGAACAGCCGAGAATATTGCTGAGGCTGAAGCAATATGTTACGGTTAATGGATTGCGCTATCGAGAGATGATTAATGATTTTCTATGTCCGAAATTGGATATAGTATTGATTTGGACAACGTTTACTCTCAACAAGACGGCGCTACGTGCCACACAAGCAACGAAACCATTGATCTTTTGAGGGGAAAAGTTTCCGGACCGCCTTATCTCTCGAAGAGGTGATCACAATTGGCCACCGAGATCTTGTGATTTAACATCTTGCGACTTCTTCCTTCGGGGCCACGTGAAAGAGAAGGTCTACGCCAATAGCCCAGAGTTGATTCAAGACCTCAAAGATGGAATTCGTGAGGCTATCGAAGACATAGGGCAGCTGCTTTGCCATTTGGTTATGGAAAATTTCCTTAAAAGGAAATGGTTCTGTAAGCGTGGTCGTGGTGGTCATTTGCCTGATGTATTTTCCACTATTAAAGGCGTAGCTTCTTCTTGATAATGAAATAAGCATCCGATCATTTATATTGAAAAATGGCATTTTTCTTTGAATAAATAAATAATAATAACACCTCTTAATGGAAAACCCCTGTGAACAATACGAGTAGCACTTCACCATAGAGCAATTTTGTTAGGATTTTTCAATCCCGAAATATGAAGGGCAACTCACGAGAGGTGAATAACTGTGTACATTTGTATTTATCATTTCTTTCGCAAATTCCCGGAAGTATAGTATGTGTAAAATATAAATAGTGCCATTCATGAGAATAAAAAACAATAATAATAATGGAATATTATTTTATTCCAACAAGACCATGAACAATTCAACCCGCATGCTGTCCAAACTGGGCGATACGCGTTTTTTTATCAACTCCCCTATATAACATTGCTGATCTTATCCGAGTCCAAATCCACCTTGCACATAACAAAACGCATTTTGCGATCGCGGAAACATATCGCTCTCCGTGAACGGATAATTAATAAAATTGTCGCACCCACGACCGTCGACTGTCGCTTTATTTTCCGTTTCAATCATTGCGAAAAGCAATCAACGCCGAAATAATAGCTCATACTTTGCGCGCGAGAATTGAAATATAACTGTCAGTTAAAGAGAGTTATATTCATGTGCCTGTCATATAATATAGTGTTGAATAAAAAGCTACGTTGCTACTACTACCGGGTAGACTTAGAGAATGACAGCCGAGGTTGATTTGTTGGGTATTATGATTATTATTCCATTTTCCATTGAGTGCACCAGTATTGCAGAGATAACACGACGTTGATGATCGGCCGGCTTGAGTTGTTGTGTTAACTGAACTTTATAAGCCTAAAGAACCAAATCCTCATGCAAAATACGGTGTAATGTTTGTGGAATGCCTAATTCCAAACCTGGGTTTTCTTCAACTCTTTCGGCTTTCCCTCAAACCCTGAGTCTGGTTCAAAAATCTGCTCGTCACTGAATAAAACTCTGATTGATCGAGTAACACATATAGTACAGTCAAATAGGGTTTTTAGCAGGAAAGTTTGGGGTAGTTTTGATTTTTTCCATTTTTTATGTTTTTTGGGGGCGCTGAATCCGAATCTGAGGTTTGCTAACAAAATTCGTGAGGGAACATTGAAAAAAATACAAAAAAAGAGAAAAAATCTCATTCTTTCCCAACCCACCTCACATCTAAATGACATCTAATAGATATTAAAAGTGATCTGAAGCCATCTTGCTCTGAAATCTGATTGAAATAAGATTATCTAATTGAGATGTTTTCTATACATAATGTCTAGAAGACATCCTTTAGATGCATTATCTAAGACCTGGAACAATTTTATATCCTGCAGATATCCAAAAATTTATAGCTTTTTGATCACACCTCCAAAAGCCGTATATTAAATATCGAAGTTTTAAAATCGTGGAGGAGGTATTTTATTAAACGTTTAATGGACATCTTTTGTTCTACGTCTATTAGACATCAACATTTGGCTTTTTTTTGTCATCTAAAATACATCGATAAAACATCTAACTCATATGGTCATAAAACAGTAGATTGATTGACATTTTTTAGATATATACTGTATATATTGTCTTTAAACGTACGGTTTTTTATGTCTCAAATATGTCGATAATTGTATTTCAATTCGACCATACGTTTTTGAAATGTTTATAAGACATCTATCTAATTGATACTATCGAAAAAAGAATAACGTTTCGACGTATAATAGATATGCCATGCCATTCATCGAAATAAGACATCATTATTCGACAATATTTAGTCATCTAGAATACATAAATAAAATATCTAACTTTAAAAGTCAAAGATTGTGAATTGATTTTCATCCTTAAGAGTATTATCTATATAAAGTCTCCCAACCAAAGATTATGAATGTTTTTAAGATGTCCATGGAATAATTGCATTTCGACTATATATGTTTTCAAAATGTTTATAGAATATTCATGTCATGCATAGAGAAGTGAGCAATTTTTTGATGTTTTTCAGATATGCTATGCAACAATTTAATACCAAAAACCATATGGAAAATAATATTTATTTAGGTATGAATTCGACTAGCAGATACGCATAGACATACAGGTTGTTTTAAATTCAGCGACAAAATTAAGCATGTGAAATTTAAGATGAGTCTTCTCTACAACAAAATTTTCTCAGCCATCACTTTTCGAGATATCACCCCTAAAAGGTAGTGACAAAAAAATCCTTGAACTTGCACGGCAATCCATGACACGTAAACTACGTTCACATAATTTGGCTGGAGGTTGTTGTTTCCAGCATTCAGCATTCATTATGAATCGTATGACATTTTAAATATTTCCTACCCAACTTAACAAAAAAAATATGAATTATGGTCCTTTTCATTCTCTTCAACAATTGATGAAATGGAGTAAGGACCCTCAATTTTTATGCTAGAGGGTTTTTTGTTTTCTTAAATAAGTACTTAAACAAAGATTTATTGAGTTTTCCACGAAAATGCTAATTTTTTCCGTTGTTTTATGATACTGGAAACAACAACATTTTCAATGATTGAAATAGACACGGGGTGTTTTTATGAATGAAAACATTCCATGTTTTTTGTTTCTCGTATCATGCTTCTTTGGTGTGCGGCCTGACAAAGAGCTATACCGGCTGTCAACGGAATATGGAAACACGGTATATAAGGTATCGACTTCGTTTTTTTTATTCAACAAAGAGAAGATTTTTGAAGTACATTGGTTATACCGGAAATGATTTTTTTCAAATGGCGCAGTAGGTGTATTTCTTCATATTTTTATTGTAAATATCGATTTCAGTACAATATGTGTCACTTGTTAACATATAAGTTTAGTATTAGTGATTTTTTTTTATTTCAGTTTCGTCCTAGATGAGTGAAAATGTCATCGTTGAATTTTCATTCCAACATCAGGGAAAAATTGACACCCCAAAAAAGTCTAAGATTCCCTAGTATTATCAGCCTGCAATATATTCGGAATGTTAATCTTTTCTTGAGATGTAAATGCCTTGGAAAAAGTATTATTAGAAAGGCCTTTTTTCTGCTCAATTCGATACATAATAGATAAAAATCGAATTAATAATTATGAAGATACAATACTCTAAATCTGGCAATTTGGTCAGGTGACGCATATTGTGCTCTGGAAGTAAGATATAAATACAAATTCTAATATTTCGGTACGACCGGAAGTACTTCAAACACAATAAATCTAAGTTAAATTTGAAAAAACGAAATCGATAACTTGAATACCACCTATTGAAATAAGAGTTTTTTTCCATATTCCGTTAATATAAATAAAATATAAAATGAAAAATAGGTGATCTATGCGATCACGATGAGCGAAATGCGAACTCCTATATCGGGCTCGGTCACGTGGTTACGAACCGCCGAACCGCCAAATGTTAAAATTCAAAGGGATAGCGGGTAGGGTTATAGACAGAAAGACATTCGAACTTGATCATTTCGTTAGAACACTGCTTCGTCAAAAGGTCAAGTCAAATATCGAGTGATTGTTTTTGCTTTAGCCTTAGCTTAGTGAATATACTATTTAGTGATTAGTGCTGTCACAATTAAAGAGGTGAGTGCAAATGTTGCTTATGGTACCTAGTTCTAGTAAGTACAATTTCAATTTCTCCATAATATAGCTTTTCAAACGTAGCTGGTTCAGGTCTGGGCTCACTGTTATAAAAATGAGATTTATTTATAATTTTCAAAAACGAATCTGCATCTTTGGATAAAAGCAGAATAGGTATTATGAAAATATCTTTTACAGATGGATCATCTATTAAGATCTATTGAATGATGTTTTTAGATAACCGTTAAAAGTGAATATTATGTAATGTTGAATTATATAGGAACCTACTATTCCCGGTGTAGTAGGTACCTAAATGTGTTCCTCCGAATAATGTGGTGGCACTAGATATGCTAATTAATATAAAATTGGAGATTTGTTATCTTTCATGGTCCGATGATCTAGAAAAGTCGATTGAATGATATCTTTCAGATGACTAACTAACACTAGTGATTAACTTTTGATTAGGTACTACTTCCTGTAAATTATACCTATAACATTTGTTCTACTGGAGAATATGTTGATTAATTATTGTAAATTAGGTAGGTATATTGTAAGTAGAAATTTGAAACCTTTCATAGAATGATCATCTGAAGCAGTCTATCGAATGATATCTTTTGAATAACCGTTCTATTGAACTGTTATGTCTGTTATCACTATTCTGAATCTCTGTTTATTTAGATATTATCCCAGGTACCAGGTACCTGAAATCCGCTCTTTTAAAAATATGTTTATAATTTACACGATGATCGGTTTTGGAATCTTTCTTTCAAATATTTAAGGATAAATATTTCAAGATCATCTGAAATTTCAAATTATAGAATTTCATAAGTTGCGTTGGAGATTTCGTAGGGCTCAAATTGTTACAGTATCTATTATAGAATTAATATTTTTCTGAATAAACTTGGTAGGTTTATCATCAGAGAAGTCAATTGATAGACCTCTTTGAGATATTGATTTAGTAATGAATAATACTCAACCACTCGACTTGAAAAACTTGCTGAAAAATATTATCATTAGTCAAAAAGTCGAGCACAAAATAGATTCAATCAGGATTTGAAGAATAATTGAATGTCTTGAGCTTGAAATCTTCGAGAAAATGTTAAGATGTTTTTCAGATCATCTTAGATGAATTATAGCAGGAGGTATAAGCGTTTTCCATTTCTATTTAGAATGTTGTTTTTTTCAGCTATCGTTTCAAAAAATGATATTATTCAATATAAAATTACAATGTTACAATGTCAAAAAAATTAGCATTTATATAAAATATAGATTTAATTAACAATTTTGCAATTTTATCGATTTTGAATTATCAATTGACATTTCTTGATCACCTTGAATTCAAAATATCATTTATTATCTTTCTGATGTTGTATTCGAAGGTCATATCATTACGAATAAGTCGAAATCTCAAAAAAAGGAAATTTTCATAGCAAGCCTTGAATCCTTTGGAAAAATATGAGTGAGAAGCCTAATTCATTCACTAATTTTTCCATTTCTAAAAGTTTTTTCGACAACTCAAGCATTTACAAAAAAACATAAACAAAATGTGTTCCAAGCTCTTATTAAATAGCATTTTATTGAACAACAGCCAACCAAATTAAAATAAAATGCATCGAAATTGTTTTCTCGTGAATGATTGAGTTTTCGAAAAGAATTGTAGAAATAAAAGAGTAAGTATATGAATTGGGCTTTTCAGCCATGTTTTTTTAAAAGTAAAATTCTCATAAAAAAAGTTGTGAAAAAAATTGTTTCCGTTAATCTTTGGAAGGGTGTAACCTCTTTTCAAATTTTCACTCTCTCGTGTTACCCTGTATTCATAACTTTCAATTATTTCTATTTCTCAGAAAAAAACTGAACGCAATATAAAAGTACATTTTATAGTTTGAAAAATTTTTTTCATAATTTTCTGCAAAACTTTGATATTCTTTTGTTCTCTGTTGTGGTTGTTTTTTAAAGTTGTACTTAGGTGCGAAAAAAAAATCACTTATTTTGATTTGTGTTGGTTCCAGAGGCTGTTTATAATCTGTTCGAGTGAAATCCTGGCAGATCTCACAACGACACGACCCTAATAAGGCAATTCAAGACTGGTTACGCCTTGCAAACCAACGATACGAATATGAGAAAACGAAAAGCAAATCCTCACAAAGTGCCGATGCCTATGACATTCTTATTTATTTTTTTAATTGAACAAATTGTCTCGACTACATTGGTCATTGACACAATTTTATTTTTGATACATTTGAATTGTGTTTATTTATGTTTTTATATTATGAATATACCTATTTTTTTTCATATCAGAACTTGTTTTTGCTTTCCTAACTGCTATGAGAGATTTCAACTGTGTAGATAAAATATATTATATCTGATAATTTGCTGGGCCGCACACCACAGAAACATGAAGGGAGAAGCATAAAACATTTTCATTCATTGATAAAATAAGACTCAAGGTTTTTTATGAATGAAAATGCATACTTTTGAAGTCTCTCACCAAATCTCCTTAGGATAAAGATGATCTTGAAACTAGCAAATGTCAATTTTCTTTGAATTTTTTTTACCATACAACCCTTCTTCGAAAAATCTAATCGAATAAAAAGTAACAGGTCTTAATATGACGTCTTTCAAATCATTATATCGTGTATTCAAAAAAATCGTGGTCAAGTGAGCTGTGGATTCTATTTTTCCTGAGAGTCTATGAAGAAAAATAGAATCCACAGCTTACTTGACCACGAATTTTTTTGAACGCACGTTATCAATATTGTTTTGGAATTGACAATAGTAAGATGTCAAAATTATACAATGCAAAGATTTTTTGGGGACATTGAACAAAGGTTTATCTTATGTCATCTTATATACGTATAAAATGTCACCAACAATTTTCATATAATATTCCGCTTAATAGACGTCCAATTTCGATCATGACGGCAATGCTCCAAAAAACATCTACTATGTTATATATTTAAGAGGTTATGAGTGTGGATGTTTTTTGGATCATCTATATATTATCATTATTGATCAAGAAAAACGACAAAAATCTAATGATATATAGACATTAGAGAGTCATCACAATAACATAAATCCTCAAACATCTATTACATGTCAAACGTGATACTAAGTTAGGATAAACTAAAAAAAAACAGAAATTTCACTTGTTATAGAAAGACTTACTTTGACGTGAAATAGATGTCTAAAAAAGAAGTATTTTTCAACGTAAATCTCGCGGACATTTTTACGTCGAATCTAGGTTAGAAATTCAATACATTTTGATGTTTTATAGATCATCTAATAATCTATTTTATATAGTCTATAAAATGTTAAAAGATGTGTGTGTTGTTTGGGTGGCAGTTTTCTGCTTATAACTCGAAACTATCAACTTTTCGTGAAAAACCTTTCCATACAAAATGAAAGTTTACATGAAATTTCCTACAAATTGTATTACCACAGCTTTTCTGCGACAACCCGTTCTGGCTCAAATTAAGTTGAAAATGAGGTATTTTCTATGACTCAATAAATGAAAGAAATAAAATCCTGGTTTCCGATAATGCGAACGTCTTGAAATTTTGCATGAACATTCAGTATATCAGTCTCGATTCACAAAAAATTTAACTCTATCGGAGATCTTGTTATGGAAATATAAAGATTCTTCTTTCCAATATTTCAATTCAATTTTCTATGGTTCTGTTCACACTATGGCCACCAAATTTTGCATGAAGCTTCTTATGAGCATCTTGCATATGGCCGCAACATTTCATTTCGATGGGTTTCGTTTTGTCTGAGATATTGGGGAACAAAAACTTTGAATGGCCATATTCTATGTTTCATAAAACATGGCCATTCAAAATTTCTGTTCCTCAATATCCCAGACAAAACTAAACCAATCGAAATGAAATGGTGCGGCCAAATGCAAGATACTCAGAATAAGCCTTATGCAAAATTGTGTGACCATAGTGTGAACAGAACCATAGAAGTTTTAATTGGAATATTGAAAAGAAGAATCTTTATATTTCCATAACAAGATATCCGATTCGAGTTAATTTTTTTTTGTGAATCGAGACCGATATACTGAATGTTCATGCAAAATTTCATGACGTTCGCATTATCGGAACCATGGAATTAAATTTCTTTTCATTTATTGAGTCATAGAAAATACCTCATTTTCAACTATAATTTGAGCCAGAACGGGTTGTCGCAGAACAAGCTGTGGTAATACAATTTGTAGGAAATTTCATGTACACTTTCATTTTGTATGGAAAGGTTTTTCACGAAAAGTTGATAGTTTCCGAGTTATAAGCAGAAAACTGCCAAAGAATGAGATTTTTTCTCTTTTTTTGTATTTTTTTCAATGTTCCCTCACGAAATTGTGTTAGCAAACCTCAGATTCGAATTCAGCACCCCAAAAAATATAAAAAATCGAAAAAATCAAAACTACCCCAGAACTTTCCTGCTAGGGGTTCTTTTGAGCACAAATTGACTGGACTAATAAGGGGTACTTATAAAATACTCTCTTTGAATCTTCCTTAAAAAAATGGATAAAAACCTACGTGTTACTCGGAAAAAGGCATCGGAGTCTTCAGAATAACCGTAATCGTTACAACCACAGACAGTAAGTCAGCAAAACGTCTAACCTCGAAAAGATCACAGAAACGGACAAGCTCAACTGGAATTGTCCGGCTTTCACGATATGTTCGGTGCCTTTCAACGTCAATTCTAGCAGATAAATCGCTCTCATTATGCAAGTATTCCGAAAATCGCATGAAAGCTTCCAGTCTGTCAAAATACCGAACTGTCAAAGCCACCCGCTCCGTCGCATTATGCATCTGATAAAACCAGCTCTGAATTTCTGTTCGTCGAATAACAAGCGACATAAATCTGAATCGAAACGTAGAAACTCTCTGGTCGGCAAAATCATACCGATTTTTCTGGCTGCAATTAAACTTCAATCGCGTATTAAAATCTGTACGTAAATATCTTGCAGGAGAAAGTAATGCTTATCGCATAAAAGGGACATTAAACTGAGTCATTGGTCGATGTAGTTATTTGTAGTTTGGTAATGCGACTTTCCACTGAATTTATGGACGAATTTAGCTATGAATGTGGCATAAAACAGCGATAGATATTGCTACGAATTATGGGAAAAGTAATGGTATTGCTCTATGTGCCGGTGTGGCCTCCTTTTATTATGTTCCCCTCGTTTCTGTGATCTCATTTTGAAGTTAATAAATCGATTCTGATAGCCTGGGAGGCGATCGTTCTATCCTTCGACAAATATAAGCAAATAGGGAAAGAATAAATTCTGAGTAATGTGACTGCATTTGCCGATCTAAAGGTCTGCAGTATGAGTTATTTGGCGTTTATTCGCCTTATTTTTATACCATAAATTACTTTCAAGTTGTGTATGCTCGTCAATATTCTGTTATAAACTTCTTGATTAGTGGTGGTATTCAGCTTTTCATATGTAAGTTACGATACTGTAGCGTACGATTCATCTGTAACTGGCCCACTTACAGATTCGTAAATAATGCAATTCTGGAATGGTTCCTGTAACTATCTTAGTTACAGTGTTACTTTTTTGAACTACTTATTAATTTGAATTTGAACATACATTTAACTGAATGTAGTTTGCGTTTGTTCCTTTCATCTTATAAATTGAAAACAGAAAGAAAGAAATTTCTTGGTTAAAATTGCTGTAGAACATTTATTAAGTTTATAGCACACTGGTTCTTCAATCTGAACATTTTCACAAACTGGGCATTCGGCATTTCTTCAATCTGAATATTTTCTGGGCATCTGGCATTTCAAATGGATTCATTTGATCGTGCAACCTTCTCCTTCCAATTCTCCTAAAGTTCCTACTTTAAAAAGAATGATTTTCAGGTCATGTATATTATGGAGCAGTGTTTTACCTGTTATGATTTTCTTCCGATAACAATCCAATAAACAAAGCCATATTATTTTTATTCATCATGGATTTCTCCTATCAAAAAGTTCATGTTTGTCCTAAAATAAACAAACCATTCAACGTAACCTCACAATATGTCATTCGATAATACTTCCGATCACCCGTGAGTACTCTTAAATATTTAACGATTTCTGTAAGATACAGCTTAGAGAGGTCTAGAATTGCAATTTTTCTGTAAAGTTATGAAATTTTACAGATTGGCTTACAGATGAAAGCAGAATACCACCTTAAGATATTGGAGATTATAAACGAATTTTTTCTGTGACGGGAAAAAAATGTGACATTTTATGTCTTTGACAGGTCACAAGTATACTTTTTTACGAAATTCCTTTTTTCCCTGTCAAAAAAATGATTCTCTATGTAGCCGGGAAAAAGTACTCACTTTTTTCCCGGGGAAAAAAGTAATTTCGTAGACAATTATATTTCTTTCACTATTAAATGGTCGTTCTTCCTGTCACAGAAAAAAATAGTGTATTATACACGGGAAAAATTTAGATTTTAGCTCTCGGCTTTTTGTCTCCCTCCGCTACGCGTCGGGAGACAACACAACCTCGAGCTAAAATCTGATACTTTTTTTCCCTTGTATAATAAATAACTATTGTTTGCTTGGTTTCTGAACAGTTTGATTGTACCATGTCTTATCCAAGCTAAATTTTTCAAAACCATTAATGCATTGAAATCCTATTTGGTTATATTAAATGAGTTAATATTTGATGATGTTCATCTAGGTAATTTTACAACTTCATGGGATGATTCTGCATGAGAAAAAAATGACATTACCTAGCTTATTGTGTCCGCAAATGCTTCGTTTTCCGAAATAAGGGGTGCTAAAGATTCACTTGAAACTGACTAAAAAATGGGACGCTACTTAGATATTTCGGACAAAATTTTTTCATAAAAACGGCGCTCCATAAGAAAGAAAGGCGGGAGGGAGAGATAATTTGTCTCAAATTGAACCCAAGAATTCAAGAAAAACTGTAAGTTTGAAATATCTCAGTGAAAAACCAATTAATTTTTTAAAAAAATTGAGTTCATTTCAGGTTTGCTGACGATTTTTAATTCTGTTATTTTGTTGCAGGTGAGCGCATTGAAGCAGTACCTTCAATAGGTAGAAATATGTGGTAAGAAACAATTGGTTGTTTGAATTCAAAAACGAATTAGTCTCAAAATAGTTCCCACTGTCGCGTGGCTCAGTTTGACGGATCAAAGAGAAAGACTCACTTGAGTTTTTGTTTACTCTTTCCAAAGTGATGATGGAAAAAAACCAATTGATAATTTCGTCGAGTACAGTGTATGGCTCATGTTCATGAACTTCCGAACAAGTGATTAAATAAACAACACTCGACCCGAATTGAACTAAGAGTTTCTGAAAAATGAAACTGATTCTACTAGAGTTAATGCGACCTGATTCCTCTGATGCAAATTTAAATTTTTAGAAGACTCACCATTTGGAAGAATAATTTTTTTCAATGTTTTCACATGAATATGTATTTGAAATCCATGGCTGTGTTTCGCCTCTGTCTCATTCATGTGTAATTTTTCAGAAATTCGTGAATCGAGTTTGCATTGGTTGAGACCATAGAGATAGGATAGTAAAGAGTTACCTTCATTGAAATAATCGTGGTATCAGATGCGCCATATTACTACCACCTAACGTCAAATTTGACAATCGTTAATTTTCTGGAGGATTTGTGATTCTTGCGCCTGTTTCTAGTTAATTGTGATTGTTTCTGCTTGATAATACAAAATGAAATGGTATCGTGCACTGTAAGGCTTTCTTTAAGCAGAGAAGAGGCTGATAAGAAGAAAATTAGAGGAAAAATATATCACAGGGATGAGTACTGAAGAGATTCGAAATTTTTGCTAGTCTGGCTGTGTATATTATCGCGTGAAGAAAAATTGTTTATGTGATATTCAATTGACCTTATTTGAACAGGAATTCTGAAGGGGCAACACGTCGTATTTTTTGGGTGAAATTTGTGAACAGAAAAAACTGGCAACTTCAACCCTGAACTGTCCGTCATATTGGTCCCCGACAAAGCCCCGCCCAGTAGTACTATTTTTTCTCACTCAACTGTATGTCGTAGCGTCTCTTCTCTATTATATCTCGGTGGTTAAGACCCAAGACTAACAAATGCTCAAAATACAGGGTGTCTCATTCAACGACGAATAAATTTTTTTAAAACAGTCAGACAGGTGTGTAGTTTTGTTGCAAAATGTATGCATGGATTCAAATTTGTATGAACCTGCAGTTTGTGTTCTCTAAAGTGAATAATTACATTGAGTTTTATCGGTTCCATAATTCCATAAAAATGCCCTGTAACTTTGTGAACATTATATCGATCGAAATATAATCTGGGAGGATTCTGCATTTCTAAAAGACTTTTAAGGTTTTCACTCCCTGTCTCTGAAACAGAAATAATTGAAAAAAAATTTAATTAAGATGAAGTGCATTTGTGAAAATATTTGCACTTGGTTGTCGGGAGCAAATTGTTTTTGAAAAAAGTATTGCCTAACAGTAAAACTGAAAAAAGAAATAGATGAAAAGGATAATATAAAGTTTCGGTGTCTATATCAGACACCTTCAGACAAACTTGTGAAATCTTTGGAATTGTGTTTTTTCATTCGCAGTCTAATTTACATTGAAAGTTGTCAACACATAGAGATGTTGATTTATTTAGATTTGAAATTTCCTGATGTCATTCCTTTCTTCAATGAATCAATCCAAGTACGATCTATTTCAACAGAACAATTGGCCAAATTATCTACTTTATCTAACAAAATACATGTGGAGTCCTTAATTTTCCTTTTATAATTATCAGGTTCCGTCATTAGGATCTTTGTATTGTTCTGGTTCATCATATGATCTCCGCTATTTGAACATACATGATTAGCGTTTTGTGATCTTGTAATGTCTCCATTTGTTGATGTTGTTCCTATGTTGCCGTTTTCTTATCTCTAAAGGTCTTGAAAAAATTGTTGCTCAACAGTTAAACTGAAAAGGGAAATAAATGAAAAGGACAATTAATTTTAAAATCAATTACTTGATATTTGAAGTAAATAGTTTGATAAGTTAATTGTATAAGGAAGTCCTTCTTAAGTTCTCAATACAATGGTAGTACTAGCACGAAATCGGTAGTCCCCGTCCCTACCGCGCATGCCTCTCTATTTTATTTTCTCGCGTTGTTACGTCAAACAGATGAATAATGTCCGGAGAGCATCGAGATAATAAACCCAGTTTACTTTATGATCTTTCCATCTCGACATAATACTACCGTCCGGGTCTAATGCCATAATTTCAGCGCGGTTTGACGGCCGATATCCGTGAGCTCAGAAAGCAGTACCAGCTCGAAGGACCATCCATCATGGTACCGCACTATCGCTGCCGTACCGTGGACGGGAACACTGCCCAAGGGTACAGGTTGTGTCTCAGGGGTGACTTTCACTCTTTGTGTGTTTGATTTCCGATAATAAATCTTTGCTGATCTTGAAAAAAGAAAAGTTTCGGTTGATTAGATTTATGTGATGAACCGAATTTAATCAACGGATGAAACACTTTCTTCGAGATAGTATCGGAAGAACGTATTCGGTATGAGAATCTGAATCGAAGATCATATGACAATAAAGAGGTTTTAACATTAGTCTCATAAATTTGACCTAATAACACGATAATTTCGGCGTTAATAAATCGAAGACTATTTGTTTGGGAATTGATTTTAGGGGAATGTAATTTCTATAATATTTGAGAAGAACAGTTGAATTTAGACCGCAATCGATCAGCCTAGCACAGACCCCTGAAGTTCACCCACATTAATTTTTCTTTTGCTAAAAGATCTTCTCTCATCATGTCGACGACACAAAAATGTTGAAATTTCATTTTCAATTAAATTTCATAATCGTTTATCACGACACAGAATTGCCATTCCTTATATTCCTGGTCTTTTAGAAAAAATAAGAAGAATTGGTTCCAAATTCAACATAAAAACTGTTTTCAAATCACAAAATGATTTGAAATCCATTCTAACCAGAACGAAACCAATGAATGAGACACAAAAATAAAAAAAAATGTGTTTTTTCTGTGACGGGAAAAAAATGTGAATTTTATATCTCTTGACAGGTCATAAAATATGACTTTTTACGAAATTTCTTTTTTTTCCTGTCAAAAAAATGATTCTCTATGTAGCCGGGAAAAAAGTACTCACTTTTTTCCGGGGAAAAAAGTAATTTCGTGGTGGAGGTTATATTTCTTGAACTATTAAATGGTCGTTTTTCCTGTCACAGAAAAAATAGTGTATTATACACGGGAAAAATATTAGATTTTAGCTCTCGGTTTTTTGTCTCCCTCCGCTTCGCGTCGGGAAACATATAACCTCGAGCTAAAATCTCATACTTTTTTCCCTTGTATAATAAATAACTATTACAATATTCCTTTATACAGGGTGAGTTTTGACTTGTACATATATTTTAACCGTAGATTCCTGAGGTCAAAAGAACACTTTTTTCCTCTACCATTTTTTCCGATTCGGTCTGGTTAAAAGATACAGGCTGTTTGAAAATCCATGGAAAGCATAATTTTCAGTAATATCTCGCAAACGATTCCTTCAAATGAAATGATTTTTGAAACATAGTTTTTCATGAATATGATTGATCTTTCCCGACTACAAAATCCGAGTAATTCGATGTTGAAAGAAAGAAAAAATCTAAAAATTCGAAAAAATTGGGTACTTGGCTGAATGCAACTCTGTCGAAAATATTCACAGAATTCAATTTTCCCTATGTGGTCACTTTGACAAATTTCAAGAATTTTCGAGACCCCTTTAACAATGGGGTTACAATTAATAAGCTCACCTCTATACTTCTTCAGTGTTAATCCTTATCTATTCAAGCAAATTTCTACACCACTTTCGAAGTACCTACCTATTGCAATTTTGTTTCGTTGAGCTTTGGCATACGTTGATCCAAATTTAAATTACGTTAGAATACGTTCATTTCTCATATTATTCATCATATTTATTACTACTTAAATGCCCTTAATAAGTTATTATTCCTGAAGTCGTATGATTTTGAAAAACAACTGACCGCAGAACATCGATGTCAAAGAATCTAGTGTCACGTCTGTGACTTTCACCATGCGGACCATAGAGAAAAGTTTGTTCTATGATGCGGACACCCCTTGAAATTCAATCGCCCAACTGGTGTTTATGATTTATGAACGTGAAATGTCATGCGTGTTATGGTTGAGTTGTTGTTTTGATTTTGGAAACTCTGGCAAGGAAGATTTCAAGAGATATTGGAAATGAATGCTATAGCTAGAATAGGTGGTTTAAAAGTTAATCCGATATAATCAAAATGAAGTATACTGAGTATACATCAAGAAGAGATTATTCTGCTTTTCATCACCAGTAAAATTTTTGGATGAATCAATCATTGCATTAGAAAATATACAACTGGTATTGAAAAGGTGAGTTCATATTTCTTTCATAATACAGCAGCTTATTTGAAAATTTCGAATGGTATATCTACTCGTTTCTTTGATACAATAGCTTATTTCAAAGGTTTGAATGCTATATCTCGTACTTGCAAAAATTCAGTGGTTAGTTTACCAGTGGCGGCATAGCTCATTCTGAAAACAAAAAAGAGCTATATCTTCTTATTTAGGCCGAATCGGAAAAAATGGTAGAGGAAAAAAGTGTTTCTTTCGACCCAGGAATATACGGTTAAAATATATGTACAAGTCAAAGACTCACCCTGTATAGTCCGTTCACGAAAGTTTGAGCGCATAGTAGGCGTTTGTTTATTTATCTGAAGTTTCAGTATTTGTTGTCATAGCGTAAAATAAAATCAACGTTGCCGAATGTACCCGGCCTCGTCCGACAAGCTTGCGAGTTATCAGAGAACTATATGCAATATTGACAACATGCGTATCAATCTGACAAGAAAATAAACAACATACAACATAACCTGAAGTTTTAATATAAACAGTGGAATATGCCAAATTTCCATGGCCAACCGACGGCTCACCTTTCGTGAACGGAAAATTTTATACAGGATAGACATCAAGACCTTTAGAGATAAGAAAACGGGAACATAAGAACAATATCAAAAATAGAGACATTACAAGATCACAAATCGCTGATCATCTATGTTCAAATAGCGGAGATCATATGATGAACTGGAAGAACACAAAAATCCTAATGACAGAACCTGATAATTATAAAAGGAACATTAAGGAATCCACATGTATTTTGTTAGATGTTGTAGATAATTGGCCAATTGTTCTGTTGGAATAGATCGTAATTGGATTGATTTATTGAAGAAAGAAATGAAAGGAAATTTCAAAATTAAATAAATCAACATCTCTATGCGTTGACAACTTTCAATGTCAATTAGACTGCATTTGAAAAAACACACAATTCCGAAGATTTAGTACAAGTTCGTCCGAAGAAGATGTCTGATATAACCGAAACGTTACATATTCCTTATCATTTATTTATTTTTTTATTCTTACAGTTAGGCAACGAATTTTTCAAAACCAATTTGCTCCTGACATTTGGGTGCAAAGATTTTTCCAGGAGCACTTAATCTTTATTAAAAATTTTAATAATTTCTATTTTAGAGAGACTGGGAGTGAAAACCTTAAGATGCAGAATCCTACCAGATTATATTTCAATCGATATCTGAAAGAATTGTCCGTTCAAGTAAGCAGCTTTTTCGTTCGTTCAGAAAGATCCTTGCCTCGATCATTTTATCTTTTTAATTGCTCCAATATGTGTCACAAAGTGTCACCCACAAGTGGCAATAGCTGTCGATTTAACCACTTCATGCGCTCTGTGAAAATGCAGATATCACCGCTCGACCAAATATTAATTGTGGCCTTTCAAAACGATAACTTTTTGCTCCCGTGAACTATTACGACAATAACCAAGCGTATCTTGTCGTTCTATTTCTCCAGGCGATGCACGGATCAAATTCGTATGTCGGAAATGACAGCCTTACGAATGTATCGAGTTCTCCTAATCGGAAAATTCGGTTGCGATTGCTGTAGGCATACGTATTAGATAACCGGCAATGTCTAGATAACCACAATATTTTTACACGAATTTCAATCGGTTGAATAAGTGACCTACATTCGGTGAAGATCAATGAACTCGAAAAGGTTCCGTGATTTTAAAAATTAATGGTGGTATTCTGCTTTTCATCTGCAAGATACGATACTGTAGCGTACGATTGATCTGTAACTGGCCGACTTACAGATTCGTAAATAATGCAATTCTGGAATGGTTCTTGTAACTTTCTTATTTACAGTGTCACTTTTGAACTACTCATAGAAAAACATAAACTTCAATCGTAAGATCTGATCATGGAACTTTATGTATTATGAGCAAATGGTTGGATTTGAATTCGATAATACATTTATCTTATGTAGTTTGCGTTTGTTTCTTCATTCTAATAAATTGGAAACAGGAAAGAAGAAAGATTCTTGGTTAAAATGCTGTATAGCATTTATTAGTTTAAATACATTGGTTCTTAAATCTGAACATGTTCACAAACTCGGCATTTCTTCAATCCGAACATTTTTGGGCATCCGGCATTTCAAATCGATTCATTTGATCACGCAAACTTTTCCATTCAATTCTCACAATTTTACCACGAATTTCAATCAGTTGAATAAGTGACCTACATTCGGTGAAGACCAATGAACTCGAAAAGGTTTCCGTGATTTTAAAAATTAAGTGCTTGTTTTAGTCTGCCCTTGACGGAAATTTTTATTGGAGTTTGAAAATAATGATCTTTGAAGCATCATTTTTTATATTATTCATTCGCCTTTTCACATGATGAACATCGTAATTAGGGAAATATTAACCCAATATGAAGAGTTTTCCAATAAGAGGTGTTGTTTTGATATTCAAAGAAAATGCCATTTTTCAATATAAATGATGGGATGTTTATTTCATTATAAAGAAGAAGCTAAACCGTTAATAATTGTGGAAAATGAGATCAAGCGAATGACCAACACGACCACGCTTACAGGACCATATCCTTTTAATGAAATTTTCCATAACCAAATCGCAAATTGTCTGCCCTATGTCCTCGATAGCCTCACGAATTCCATCTTTGAAGTCTTTAATCGACGCTGGGCTATTGGCGTAGACCTCTTTCACGTGGCCCCAAAGGAAGAAGTCGCAAGGTGTTAAAAATCACAATATCTCGGTGGCCAATTGTGACCACTTCTTCGAGAGATAACACGGTCTGGAAACTTTTCCCGTAAAAGATTAATGGTTTCGTTGCTTGTGTGACACGTAGCATCGTCTTGCTGAAAGTAAACGTTGACCAGATCAATATTCTACGCTGTTCTTGAGCGACGAGCACGGGTTTATTCTTCACATCACTAACTTGTCCCAACTGCTCGAATTTTTCTACCAATTTCTTTATTGCGGTTCGAAAAGGTGCTTCGCGACGACCCAAAAATGTTCGAGTTTTACGAGTCCTCTCTGCCAAATTTTTCCCCCCATTTATATAGTGAATTTTAAAAATTTCAATGCGTTCTTGAAGCGTGTATCGTTACATTTTTATTAATGGCGTAGTTTCTACTTGTCAATGTCAAAAAATGACAGCTTCAAACGTGATATCTACCGAAATAGCGGGTTTTTTAAAATAACCTAAAATAACCCTTTATCATTATAAGTTAACGATTAGCTGGGTAACCCTTATGAAGAAATCTACAGCATTGTGACAAATTTAATGACATTTTTACTTTACTCCAACAAGTTTTATTTTTCAATAATTACACGTTGAAGAATCGTATAATCGTATATAAGAATGTCGTTCAGAAAAAAAAAGAATTTATGAGAATATACATTTTCCATAATAAATAACTTCAATTGAAAATCAATGAATAATGAACAGAAATCATACATAAGACCTCAAGGAAATTTCATATTCATAAAATTACAATACCCTAATGACAGCATTGTTATTGTTTACTTATTTCACAATAAAAATCTGAAAAAAAGTCTCTGGTTAAGTCTATTATTCCATAATTCCAAAACGTCTTTTCGAATCTGGTAAAATGGTTGATGACGAGAATGCATTTACACCGAATCGAGATATAAACCTATTCAACCATCATTATATTCGTAAAAAATGCGCTGCTACTGAATAATAATTAATATAAAGATAAC
This sequence comes from Propylea japonica, assembly GCA_013421045.1. Classification (NCBI taxonomy): domain Eukaryota; kingdom Metazoa; phylum Arthropoda; class Insecta; order Coleoptera; family Coccinellidae; genus Propylea; species Propylea japonica. The sequence goes on along the minus strand of CM024245.1, from coordinate 39,940,843 downwards.
CACAATTTAACCACGGCTTGAATCGCTTGAATGAGTGACCCACATTCAGTGAGGATCAACGAACCCGCAGAGGTTTTCGCGTGTTTAAAAATGAAAGTGCTTGTTTTGATTTCGAACTGCGCTTGAAAGTAGACTTCCTTATCTGGAGAGGAAATTTCGTGGCCCACGTTATTGGAAAATACCTTTTTTGTCCTGAATAAATTTATATTTTTCTTGATTATAGCATAACATAGAATTATCCAGTCTGTTGTATCATGATTTCAGCTTTCCTATTCAAATTTTGAAATTCATAATGAAAATAATGGAAACGTTTGTTATGAGGATATATTCAATTTGAGTGATCGTCCTTCCAATGACAATAATAATAATTATGTTCTTCATTCTATCACAGTTGAAATGATGAGCCAAATCAATAAACAAATCTCGAAAACTAAAGTTAGATACTTGATCGTTGAAATCTCTTTCTTGTCAAAGTAAGAAAATATACATTACTATAGTGAATATTCTCAGAAAATGCAAAGAACTTTGTTGCAGCTGTGTAAATGAATGTAATATCTTGAGAGTTGGCTTCCGCAAACATGGTTTAAAATGCACAAATTAATGCCCAAATTGTTTTTCTTCACATTTTCCAGAACCATCGAACCATGATTTTTTGGGCATAAATTTCTTCATTTATAACATGTTTTTATATAGGTATGAGAAAAAAGATATTTCAACGACTAAAATCCCACAGACTTTCCCAAATATGCCGATATTTTGACGTGAGAATTTTCGATTGAAAATCATGATGATTTTTCGATTTTAAGTCAATATAAGGTGAAAAAATGGATATTAGGAATCAAATTTGATAACAAAAATTCGCCATAGTAATGTATATTTTTCATACTATGAGAGAAAAAATTCTAACGAACAGAAAACCTACAGACTTTCTCAGAAACGCTGATATTTAAACATGAGATTTTTCGATTCAAATTAGGCTATACTTGAATGCTCTGTTTGATACTACTTCATTACATTTTGCTTTGAACAAGGAAGTGATTAGCTCCGAAGTATGGGTTTAATATTGGTTGATTGCAATCGATTAATATTATTCTCTGCTCACATTGTTTATGATTTACCATGGCGATATTATGCATTAAATCTCGTTCACATATTAATTTTATTTAGGACTTTCCTGTGATTTCAAAAAGTGTTTTTCTTCTATATTGATGGTCTAGGAAAATTTCTGGTAGTTTTCTTTGCCAATAATGTGCTCTTCTTCCTGCCTCCTTTCTTTTCTGAATTTCTTTTGTGTTATCCTAGTTTTTCTTGATTTGAGTGTACCGGATTACATACCAGTGAGATTTTTTCTTTTCCAAATTCATTCATACCACCTCGGAACAAATGGTGTAATAGCTCATTGATTTTATAACGCCTTGATCGTCTGTAATACAGAGTTTTCCAAGAATAGGAGTTATTTTGATATTCAAAGAAAAATGCTATTTTTTCAATATAAATGATCGAATGATCGGATTTTCGGCTCAAAATTCGAAAACTACAGACATAAGAGCAAAACGATATAGCACTCGTTTAAGTATAACGAGCGCTCAAAAAGTGTTCATTTTATGGGAACATTTTTGAAAGCAAAACTACAAGATTCATTCTCTATCTATAAATACTGCACCTGTCTATTCATCTAACTTTCCAACCCTCATTAACGATACCAAGATACGCCCCTGGATAGGATCATGACGAATTTCATCGATAGGTAGTCTATGATGGAATAATTATCGGAGACAAGACTTAAAATATCGCGTAACTACACATGTTAACTATAAATTACTTCTTGCTCGAAAAAGAGATAATAATTCGTGATTGGACGTAAAATGAAACCTTCGAAACACTTGTTATTATGTATCGATTTAGCATTGAGCATGACCAACTTATCGATTTATAGAAGAATATTGTGGGTTTCGTGGAATCGACATACATGGTAGCTGAAATCAATTTGAAATTTCACTTTCTGAATACGAGAAGTCACGTTAGGTGTAATGCATTGCATTAATGGATAGTTTAACAGAGAACTCTTGAGAAAACAGTTAGAAGACTCGATAATCCGGATCAATTAATGCAAGGGATCCGGATTAATGAGGAATTACAATTTAGTAAAGATGCAATTAAAAAACGGTTGAAATAAATATAGGCTTTTTAATCGAAATCATAAAACAATAGTTATTTATTATACAAGGGAAAAAAGTATAGATTTTAGCTCGAGGTTGTGTTGTCTCCCGACGCGAAGCGGAGGGAGACAAAAAGCCGAGAGCTAAAATTATATTTTTCCGTGTATAATACACTATTTTTTTCTGTGACAGGAAAAACGACCATTTGATAGTGAAAGAAATATAACTGTCCACGAAATTACTTTTTTTCCCGGGAAAAAGTGAGTATTTTTTCCCGGCTACATAGAGAATCATTTTTTTGACAGGGAAAAAGTATTTCGTAAAAAGTCATACTTTGTGACCTGTCAAGAGATATAAAACGTCACATTTTTTTCCGTCACAGAAAAAATATATTATTTGGAATAATTAGATATTTTACGTTTTCTACTGTAAGGAAAAAGAATGCTGAACAATAGCTTTTCCTGTATATCTTTCAGAAGCTAAATTCAGTAATTGCCATAATGATAAATGAAACTCGAACATTTTTGGGTCATTGTGAAGAACCTTGTCCGACCGCAATAAGGAAATTGGTGAAAAAATAGTGCTGTTGGGACAAGTTAGTGATGTGAAAAATAAAAACCGTGCACATCGCTCAGAACAGCGAGAATATTGCTGTTGTAGCCGAAAATGTTGAAGAAAACCAAGGTTTGTCAATTCCTCGTCGTTATTTGGAATTAGGCATCCCACAAACGTCATAGCACCGTATTTTGCTTAAAGATTTGGCTCTTAAGGCTCATAAATTTCAGTTAACACAAGAACTCAAGCCGGCCGATCATCAACAATGTCGTTTCTTTGGTGATTGGGTCGTTGAAATGCATGAAAATGATTCGGAATTCCGTCGAAAAATCATCTTGGGTGATAAGGCCCATTTCCAACTCGGTGACTTCGTCAACAAGCAAAATTGTCGCATCTGGGGATCGGAAAACCCAAGAGTTGGATAGTATTGATTTGGACAACGTTTACTTTCAACAAAACGGCGCTACGTGCCACACAAGCAACGAACCATTGATCTTTTGCGGGAAAAGTATCCGGACCGTGTTATCTCTTGAAGAGGTATCACAATTGGCCACCGAGATATTGTGATTTAACACCTTGCAAATTCTTCCTTTGGGACCACGTGAAAGAGAAGGTCTACGCTTATAGCTCAGCTCAGATGGAATTCGGGAGGCTATCGAGGACATAGGACTAGGACAGCCACTCTGCGATTTGGTAATGGAAAATTTCATTGAAAGGATAATGGTCCTGTAAGCTTAAACGTGGTGGTTATTTGCCTGATGTTATTTTCCACTATTAACGGCATAGCTTCTGCTTTATAATGAAATAAACATTCGATCATTTATATTGAAAAATGGCATTTTTCTTTGAATATCGAAATAACACCTCTTATTGGAAAACCTTTTACTTGACCACTACATTGAATTATCCGAACATCAAACTTTCCAAAAAACGACGGTAGAAAAATGTTTCACTTCAATTACAGATTCTATTATTTCTAGTTAGATAATGAAACGAAATTGGCAAACTTTTTAATGCAGTAAATATAGTAAAACACAATCCCAAGCTGACTGGGCGTGCACTTAGCGTAATACCAACCCAAAGAACAGTATTTCACTTCTTTCCAATTCAACACGGGCAGAGTGGAGATCGTAAGATAAATCAAAGAACCAGGTCATAAGCGTTCTTCGGCTACCAACAAATTAGTACCGTCATAGCCAATGAGCAAACTAATTATCGGTTTGTGCGAATGCTGAGCTACAGAAATACAGCAGATACGGCAATTCCAATAATATTTATCCCTGTAATTGTGTCTGGGTATTTCAAGATTGCGCTAAATTATACTTCGCCTATCTTTCTTCTCAATCATTACGAGCCTGAGTTCTAGCGCAATAGAGAAAATCTGGGGATAGGATCAGTGGCGTGGTGAATGTCAGACAATAGATAACGTTCCCAAGTTATCTATTTTTGGGACAGTTTTCGAATAATAAGCACATCCGATAACCATTTTTTCTTTTGAGATGTGGCTTTACACAATTTTCCGTAAATCAAACATTATAGCATATGAAATGAAAATTCATGCGTTTAAGAGTAACGCAAACAATGAAGCAGACAATAATATTAATTGATTAAAATCAACCAATATTAAACTTATACTTCGGAACTAATCCCGTCAACACCCAGAGATAGACGACATTTCTTCGAATAAGGGAACCTAGAATTCTTTTCGAACGGAGCTCCTCCATACATAAGAACCCTAAATAGGGCGAAATAGCTATTTAGGATCTGGTTGATATTACCACCATGCTTGTTTTTGTCGTTGACGGTATTAGTTCGAAGTGGGGTTTAATATTGGTTGATTTAATCAATTAAATTCTTGCTTTCACTGTTCATGTTATAGCATCAGAGAAAACTGCGAACGGGACACGGGAACAAAAACTTTTATGCACTTTGGGGAATAAAAGGATACTTTCAGTGTCTCTTTGAGGAAATAAAGTGGCCCTTTTAATCCTTCAGAGATTAGAAGTTGAAAGGGCTTATAATTTTTTCAATTCGGGAGAGAAAACTTATTTTTTCGTAAGCTTTTCAAAAAGGCACGTACGTAAGAATTCCTTCTTTAAACCAAATACGTGGTCGGAAACCGAACATGTAAAAGACTTTTCGAGTCATTCATAAATCCTCTACGAGGGGGAAATCGTTACTGAAATTTCGAACACCAAATTCTACGTTTAGGCCAATAATTCTATAAATTATAAGAAATTTGTCATAAATTCTACCAAATACAGGAAACTATGAAATTCTACTGAATTCTATTGATTCCACTAAATTCTACAAATTCTAGTGAATTATATCAGATTCTACTAAAATCTAGTTGAGTGTACACCAAAATTCTACACTGATTTTCCCCTCGATTTTTGACGATGTAGAAATCATTACTGAAATTTCGTACACCAAAATTCTACTTTCAGGCAATAATTCTATAAATACTAGGAAACTCTACAATTTTACTAAATTCTATCAAATTTACTAAATTCTATTAGAGTGTATACCAATTCCACACTGATTTTCCCAGGGAAATCATTACTGAAATTTTGTACACACGTGATTCGTAAGCGGGCCATGGTTCGGTCACTCTAGTGAAATAGAGGATATCCGAATGGCTCGAAAAAGCCTGTACCTATTCGGTTTCCCGGCCATAGTTTTGATTGCATGAAGGAAGGAATTATGACCTATGTACCTATTTGGTAAGCTAACGAAACAGCGCAGTTTTTGATTACTTTTTACACGAAGTTCAGAATACTTTTCTGAGTAATTCTCAATTCTTCATCAAGATTTTATGGGAAAAACAGGTGCAGCCACTTATGACACTGCATATCTCCGGTTATAAGAATTTTCAGTGAATACATTTTGCAAGAAATGAGGAACCTCTCCTTAGCCATTGAATATTGTTAGTTAAAGAAACCAATCTTCCTACTGTGGATATGTGATACCTCTAGTAGAATAACGTTGTTTCTGCAATTATTATTGAATAAACCTGAAATGAATCTAAATCTAATCGAATAGTTATTTGAAAGTTCGAAGGTGATTTATAGATTAAATTGGAGCAGTGAATTGTGTTTTTATAGTGAAAAAAGTGCATGAAAATGAAACATTTTTGGAACTTTGGGGGTCTATATTTTTTAAACTAAGACAGACCACCTGTTGGTGTCACTTATGCTGGTCACCGAAATTCGATATTTACAAAAAATAATGAAATCACCGATATAAGGTAACGAATTCAAACGATCACAATTGGCAGTCGAGTGTACCGTACGCTTCAGCGATTATTTCATTGGTTGAATGTCGAACTATAGTTCACGGAAATGCCAACTGGCACACCATGTGGTGAATCGTCATACCAACTTATTATGCTTGCTTCTACTTCCTCATGGCGCGACTTTTGAACTTACGAGATGAAAACGCATTTAAAATATTTAATTAAAAATGAATCATCATCAATCATCAATCAAGTTTATTCGCTCAAATATAGGTTACAGCAACATCAAACAAAAGAATAAACAATGGGTTCTCGATAAGTGTAGAAACACTTGTTTCCAGATTTATAAAAAATAACAACATATAAATCAAGCAAACATTTCAAAAAACAACAATGAACGATATGATTCCAACCACCAACAGCAATTCACAGTCCACCAAAACCAGCACAATCAGAATGACCAAATTTACCAATTCACACATCAGCTCCGCATCTCAACAAGATCAGCAACCACCTTACGATGTAGGCTATAACAAAAATACCTCAACTGCCTCTTGAACCGTGGCAACCCAGTTACAAGCTGAATCTCTGGGGGGATGGAATTGTACAGCCTCGGGGCAACGTAAGAGAATGAGCGCTGTCCAACACACTTTTGCACTCGTGGCAGGGTGAACAGTCTCCTTCGAGTCCATAAGAGTGGGAAGGCAAAAAGGAGAATTTTTCCTTACCGTGGTACCTCATTGTAATATTGAAGTAGTAAAGCTGCCGGATATCGAAAACATTCGCCTCCAAGTACAGATCATCGGACGGGTACAGCAAATCCCGGGAAAGCATAATCCTTAAAAATCTCCTCTGTAATACTTCGAGTGGACGAATGTGCGTCTTCAAGGCGCCACCCCAGACAGACACAGCATATCTAAAATGGCTTTCGACTAAAGTATGATACAGGATTTTTGCTTGACGGAGTGAAAGTATGCTTTCATATATTTAAACACACAAAGAATTTTCCTCAACTTTTACAAACAAAACTTATATGTTCATTCCATCTCAGGTTTAAGTCCATAATTACACCCAAATATTTGACTTTTTTCTCGGGTAGTATGGTGTGCCTTTCTCCCATCGTATGAACCTCAATGGAGTCGAATGTAGGAGTTTTAGATCTATTACAACTGAATGGCAGGTAGGATGTCTTCTCCAGGTTTACGCTTAATAGGTGATGTTCAAGCCAATTTTTCAGCAGGGGCATACCCGACTCCACAGCGGTCCTGAGCTCTTATAGGTTATAGGTGAAAAACTTTTTTATATCAATCTGATATGTACCGGTTTTTTAGGAATCATCGAAAACATAATTCAAAAATCATGAGAAAAACTGCAATAGGTAGAAATCTTATCTGTATCCGAATTTTATGCAAGTTTGGTATATTTGACCTATCACTTCGAATATTATCGTTCAGGTGAAAGGTTAATGTTCCACAAAACACCAGAAAGTCTGCCCAATGACGCAAATTCAGATTATGAATCCTGTTTGCAAATCAAGAATTTTGGGATAGCTGTTAAAAATTATTTTTCTTGGGAATGAAGAATCTGTAAAACGAGAACATTTTCTGTTCGTATCCTACTTTTCTGTAGGTCACAACATGAATAAGATGTTCATCTGTAACATGAGGGTAGTATTTTAAATGAAAATGAATACAAATAGATACCAGAGTTATTTGAAAATATAATTTGGTTTGAACACATTGAAGGTACACAAAACTTAGTAACATTTATTTTATGAAGTGTAGGATTCAGTTATTTCAGAGTTATTGACATTGAATTTTCTAATGCACTTGAAAGAATGAGACAAATTTGAAATGTCGATTAATAATTTGACTTAATAATAGTAACAACTAAATCCGAATTCAATAGTCCTTATTATCACCTCTTTCTTGAATTAGCTGCCCAATAGGCTCAGCATCCCACGAATTAAGTCAATAATGACATTTGCAGTGCCTATCGTTCCATTCTTCTTGGAGGGCTAAACTATAGATTTTTGAACAGTTGAAGGTGTTATATTCAAATGTTGCGCATTCAAGTGATTCGACAAAGCTTAGCAATCCAAAGTTACTATTCTTGCCTGGCCAAACTAAGAAATTGGCATTCTCCATGGAATATTTTCAATATTCCAAATCTTGAGATTCCATGAAAAATTATTATTTCGAATACACCTTAATATTCCGAACAAATTTTATTATGGTTTATTGTTTTCATTCCAGAAGATGATAGTTGGCAAAGCTTTGGACGATGTTTGTTTATCTGAAATGACGCAACGTGGATTCTGCGACGGCGTAACGCAACGGAACGCACTCCTTTTGCCACTTACAGAAACATTACGTTAGATTTGTCAGTCCAAAAATTTCGTGCACCTGACCAAAAATCATTCATTCATTCGCTGAGGATCATCTCGGACTTCCCATAACTCCTGTATAAGTACATTTCACATACAGTTATATGGAATGCTAATAAAAAACATGCCAGCGAATATTTCATGCCAAACATAAATTATTTCAGGCATAAATCTTAAACCCGTACAAGAGTTCACGGCTGGCCAGTAACAATAATGATTACAATTGCTGATCGACACTTGCATTATGGATCATCCTCGAATTCAATTTTGGCAGAATTCGCATCTTCGACGCGTTCGGCATTCGTGTTTCGTCTGATCGACTTTTTTTATAGAATCCATAAAATCCATCGTTGCGCATCTTTGTCGTGAGGCGACTTCCGATGCGGCGGTCGAGCGTATTTTACACATGAATTGCAAGTAAGCGTTACGTAACTGGCGAACATAAACTCGGTCCCATTTATCATGAAACGGCAGATGCGAAGCGGGTCTGGTGTGTATGGTGGAACGATGTAGGCACTCACTCGTTACAGGTGATTCCGAGAGTTATCATCGCACCACCTGGGGTATGGGATCTTCAGATTGGCTGCTAATGGTTTTAAATTGAGTGAAATATTGGCTAGCGTTAAGTTATTAATGTTTTATGGACGTGCGAAATGTTTGGAGCGATAGGAAGTCGAGCATGAATGTGTTGTGGAAATTTGATTGCCATACATTCAATAGTACTTTCAAAAACATTACACCAAGACTAGGTAAAAAATCAGCATCTAGTTAGTTCGAAAGCATCAACAGTGTTCACTATATGGTAGATAAATGGTTGAATAGTTTCTTTCAGGTAAATATTTGAACTTTGGTGACCACAGATTGTATTCATTGAGTCTTCCTGAACAACATTAGTGAAATCAATAGGTGGCGGTCTGTCATAGTTTGGAAAATATGGACCCCCAAAGTTCCAAAACTTTTTTCACTATAAAAACTTGAATTTACTGCTCCAATTTAGTCTATAAATCACCTTGGAACATTCAAATAACACTATTCGATCAGTTTCATTGCAGGTATATTCAATAATTAATGCAGAAACATCCAAATTCTAGAGGTTATCATTTATCCACAAATTCCAAGGAAATCTCACCGTTCTTCATGGTAACTTTGGCACCACTGCTCCATCCTTCGGCGAGTGACATATCAAATGATGGCGGGATTTACGGAAAGGCATCGTAACATATTCGCGCGAATCAATCTGCGGCAGTGCCAAATCTACCATTAAAAACCGCGGGCTTTCCTTGGAATTTGTGGATTTTGTAGTGCCTCTAGAATTTCGATGTTTCTGCATTAATTATTGAATATACCTTAAAAGAAACTAATCGAACAGTTATTTGAATGTTTGAAGGGAATTCATGGACTTAATTAGATCAGTGAATTTGTGTTTTTATAGTGAAAAAAGTGACGTGACGATGGAACAATTTTTGAACTTTGGGGGTTCATATTTTCTAAACTAAGACAGACCGTCACCAGTTGGTTTCACTATATTGTTCAGGAAGACTCAATAACTACAGTGACACCAAAATCTGGTCGATATCTGCTGGTCACCGAAATTCAAACGTTTACCCATGATTTTTTCCCCATGATTTTCTCTGAAAATCACTGGAATTGTCCATTTAAACCGTTCTCATAGTGAAAACACTAATTTCTAGCTGAAACATCTCTTCTGCTATAAGGAAGAAATAACGATACTTCCTCTGAATTAACATATTGGAACAATGATTATATTGCTTCAAATAATTGAAACACCAGATTGCTTATAGATATTTATTCAGGTGAAGTGGTTTCACCAGAAATGGATGCAAATTGACTGAGAACGGAACATAGAATAGTGATCATGACAGAACATCGATCGCAGCAGTCCAGACGGAAATAATGAACCGTTGTACCGCTTTATTACGAGAACGTCGAGGAACAATGAAAGCTTTCAGTTTGTTATAGATGACCCTGTGGTTTCTCTGGACCTCATCATTCATCGCAGCGCTTAAGTATGCGAATTAAAACTACAACATAATATTCTTCGCCGTTCTAAATGGAATAATCAACTTTCCACCTACTGATAAATAATTATATAGCATTTCGATTGACCGTACTTATTAGACGCGAGCGAAAATTGCATGGTTTTCTTTTTCACTAGGGAATTTTGGTGATGAGAAGAATATTATCAAGACGATAGTGTTGATCTCAGAGGTCCAAATTCGGCGTGTGATAGTTATTGATGAAATACTGAGTCACTCTGTTAATAAAGCGATGAAAAAAAATATAAAGAAAATTGAATTGCCTTTCCAACAAGGTGCTGCTCGACCCCTTTTTCCTATTCAAAATGAGAGCTGTAAGGGGTTGCGGTTGGAAGGGTAGATATATCAAAACTCATTTGAACACCCTTAGTTGTCCCCCTTCCAAAAAAATTTCACCGGTCCGAGCGTTTTTTTCCTTATTCCATCCAGAGCTTGGGGGTGGAAAGTTATGGATGGCCCACTTGTATAAAATTTTGATGTTATAGCTTCATTGCTTCACCAATGAACGAGCTCTCGAAATCACCTGCTCAGGGCTTTCTTAATTTTTTATGTAAAGGGTTTTCCAATAACGTGTTATTTTGAATAGCCTGCTATTTCGGTAGATTTCACGTTTGAAGCTGTCATTTTTTTAGATTTGACAACTAGAAACAACGCCATTAATAAAAATGGAACGATACACGCTTCAAGAACGCATCGAAATTATTAAAATTCGCTATAAAAATGGTGAAAATTGGCAGAGACGGTTCGTGAAACTCGAACATTTTTTGGTCGTCGTGAAGCACCTTGTTGGACCGCAATAAAGAAACTAGTGGGACAATTCGAGCTGTTGGGACAAGTTAGTGATGTGAAGAATTGAACCCGTGCCCGTCTCTCAAGAACAGTCGATAATATTGCTGCTGTAGCCGAAACTGTTGAAGAAAACTCAAGTTTGTCCATTCCTCGTCGTTCGTTGGAATAAGGCATTCCACAAACGTCATTACACCGTATTTTGCATAAGATTTGAGTCTTAAGGCTTATAAAGTTCAGTTAACACAAGAACTCAAGCCGGCCGATCATCAACAACGTCGTGTCTTTACTGATTGGGTGTTTGAAATGTGTTACGTCGTGGATGTACCCTGTAGCTCCTGGAGAAAATTGTTATGCTTTGTTGGCGCCACTTGCGGCCGCGGAATGAAACCCGATCAAAAAACAAATATCGCCATCAATTAATAATTTTCTCAAGTATCGAGCTGTGTTCATCTATTCGAAAAGTGATCAAAACTTAAGTTTATTGCTAATTAAAAATTCATCTTTCGTCTTCATTTAGTTCAATTCTTGTTCTTCTGTTAAAAACTGATTAAGCAATTTCGAGTGAACTGTGTGAGACTCTAACTAAGTGGAACCACAAATCCGGTGGAGAAAAGGTTAACCATCCCTTTTCCCATCCTCAACCACGTTTTTGCTACTAGATTGGGAGTGAATTCACAGAAACCTCGTTTAACTCTTGAGGTAAGTGCACACGAAATTCATCAATAATTGCTTAATCTTTTAATATTTGTCGTCTGAAATTGGTTGTAATCATTTGCAATCATTTAAAATGCATGAAAATGATCCGGAATTCCATCGAAAAATCATCTTGAGCAAAATTGTCGCATCTGGGGCTCGGAAAACCCAAGATTTATGTTGAAAAGGTGCGCGGTTTATGGTCCGGTGGAGTCATTGGTCCTTATTTTTTCGGAAATGAGGCTGGAGCAATAGTTACGTTGAATGGATTGCACTATCGAGAGATGATTGATCAATTTTCATGGCCGAAATAAGATAGTATTTATCTGGACAACGTTTACTTTCGAGAAGACGGCGATACGTGTCACACAAGCAACGAAACCATTGATCTTTTGCAGGAAAAGTTTCCGGACCGTGTTATCTCTCGAAGAGGTGATCACAATTAGCCACCGAGATCTTGTGATTTAACACCTTGCGACTTCTCCTTTGGGGTCACGCGAAAGAGAAGGTCTACGCCAATAGCCCAGCGTCAAATCAAGACCTCAAATATGGAATTCGTGAGACTATCGAGGACATAGGGCAGCCACTTTGCGATTTGGTTATGGAAAATTTCATCAAAAGTATATAGCACTGTAGGCGTGGTCGTGGTGGTTATTTGCCTGATGTTATTTTCCACGATTAACGGCATAGCTTCTCCTTTATAATGAAATTTACATTCGATCATTTATATTGAAAAAATGGCATTTTTCTTTGAATATCAAAATAACACCTCTTATTGGAAAACTCTTTTGCTCAGTTGCAGGAACGTCCATTAAAATTTAAAGGTCCATTAAACCTTAATCCTCCATTAGTTCCTTGTAATAATGGAGGATTAAGAGTTTAATGGACCTTTAAATTTTAATGGACGTTCCTGCAACTGACACTTTATCTGCTTGATTTCAATTTTGTTAGTTTTTGGGTTGCAAGAAAAAAACTAAAAACTGCCCTTCAGGCATCTACCTCTACAGGAGTGCCTAAAAAAAAGTTGATATCGAAGACCCATCCTATTTTTCGACAAGGAATCACGCCCTTATTTTTTGCAATTATTCATATACACCCTGTATATAGTTTCGTCTTCCTTACTTTATTTCAGGAGCAGCGTTTTTAATTGTTTGGCAAAAGATTTTTAAAGTGAACAGTTTTGTTCTTCCTAATAAACCGGTAAAAGATCATAACAGAATATTCATCAGTTCTCTCAATAATTATTGTAATAGGTCAGGTTGAAAGTAAAATTCCGTATAGTATGTTGGTACAGCTCGGAGTTCCTGCATTTTTAATGGTTTTCGAAGAGCGATTAATCTAACCATCTCACTAACGTTTTATGTTAATAGCCTGCATTAAGCTCCTATTAATATATTGCCTATAATCGTTGATTACTCCGGAAAATAATAAAATATTATATAATGACTAATTATTCCTGTGGATATCATTATGTTCATTAACAAACATCCGAAACTACGTGGAGAATATAAAATTATAGCCTGTTCAGATGTTCTTACGTTAGGAGATGATTTATATCATTGCTTTCAGAGGGGAAATGCTCAATCAACCTGGGTATAATTAAGTGTTTATTATAGTCAAAATAATTCATTAGAAAATGCAAACAATATCATCATTCAGGAGAGTTCATCTTCGGTTGGTTATTCATGTTGGATTTTATTATCCTTCGGACTGTTAGAAATGCTATTAAGCTTAGGTTTCGTTTGATTAGTCAATTTTTATCTCCTTGAATGAAGAGCTCGCTATGAATTATGAAAATATTCTTAGAATATTGAGTTGACTATTTCACTCGTTTGAAATTCAGGAAGTAAGTTTTTATAGCGACGATCGTTTAACGTCGATAAAAAATTAACTCCGGAAAAGGTTTTCAGCTATAAAAATTTCTCAATTTCTCAAATTCGAAATTTATGTCCGAAATTGCTTTGTTAAGTTAGCATATATGGAGTACCTTGTGAGTGTAGTGGAGTGTCTAAATTGGAGAAACTGAACGTCCCTTAAATATGCGGATTAAGGAACATAAAAACTAGCAGGAGATACTGTTAAAACTTACTAACCTGCTTTGATTGAAGCCAACAGGATTCTGTGGGAGAAAGCTTTTCTAATATCAAAGGAACGAATACTGAGTGCCTAATGGAAAGAAGCAAAATAGTCCAAATAATATTTCAGTTAATTTTTCATCATAAAAAATTTCACGTCAACATCTGAACCTGTTGAAAGGTTCCTGATAGTTATAATTTAAAAAAGAGTTTACAGATCACTGCGACCTTAAGGTCTATTGTGCCTCCTTTCAGAGCTGTCCTAACCACACCCTTCACAGCTCGCCTTTCAGTTCCAGAGATCTGAAGAAGTCCAATATCTGTGAAGGCTTCAACGAGGCTAGTTCCTCACTCTTACACGTTTCTCGTCTAAGGCATTCTCTCCTTAGACTTGCAATGCCAAAGAATTCCGTGACTAGATGGATGGGGGTTTCTCCCCACAGAACCTAAACTCGTCAGTGTCCGACAATCCCATCCTCAACAGGTACTTCCTGAGGCAACAGTGTCCTGTAAGAAAGAGAGTGAGGAGGTGTGAATGTTTCTTACCAAGATCCAGATATCCTTTGAATCTGGCTGTTATAAAGTTCCGAAAAAATTTAGTAGAATGATCCATCCCTGGGAGATTCTACCAGAGTTTTTTCCTCTCGGCTTTCTCCTTCTCCAGAAACTCCTTCTTATAGGTAATTTACCTATACCACAGAAGGGTTCTGGGCTAATGAGTGACATTCGTGCACCCTCTTTGGCAAGTGTCTACGTTTCCTTTGATTCCTGAATGGCCGGGAACCCAGGTTGAAAGGACCTTATTTTTCTTACCTACCTCATTGAGTTTGTTCCGGCACTACCAGATCATCTTTGGGTGGATGACGTAGGAGCTCAGTGCTTTAATAGCAGCTTGACTACCTATATGAGTGTATGGCTATACAGATGTGAAAGAAACGGATGGAAACACAGGAGTTCCAGTGTTAAATTCAAGCAGGCTCGGAGTCCAGTGGAACAGTGGGAGAATCGAAACCTCAGAGCGATGCGATATTGAATAAGCGGCTGGTCTGTTGGAATAGCATTCCGAAAGCTCTGATAAGGGTAAGATCGGAGCATTGGTTACAGCAAACGCTGGTATTTCGGTGGTAGTCGCAAGACGCGACGTTGCTTGTGTCGTTGCCGACCGTAGCGTTTGCTGTAACCAATCTTACCCTTATCAGAGTTTTCAGAATGCCATTCCAACAGACCAGCCGATTATTCAATATCGCATCGCTCTGAGGTTTCGATTCTTCCACTGTACCACTGGAGTCCGAGCCTGCTTGAATTTAACACTGGAACTCCTGTGTTTCCATCCGTTCCTTCCACATCTGTATAAGGTACATGATACGAATAAGGACGTTACTAAAATAGGGCCTTTAGTGCGAAAAGTCGATTAAATTATATCTCACATCAAAAATATTTCACACACGCATAAAAACATCCCCTTTACTAGATAAAAAGTGCACGAGAAGATATCAGGCGCTTGGAGCTAAATTAGTGGCCCCTTATTTACGAAGTTCGAGAGTTTTCATTGCGCGTTATTTATATGAATTTGTAATACCTTCCTCTTTGAAGTTCTGCTGCGAGTAATTTAAAAGTATCACAATATATCTTATCAAAAAAATAACTATGATTTTGAATTGAAATTTCGAAAATTCTTAACATTCATTGAGTATAATGTACTTAACAAGACCTACTCAATAAATTCTGTGGTTGGGATATAGTTATGGACATGGACATTTATGGATAAACTATATTTACGAAAGGAAAATATCTTTAGTTATGTTAAAATGAAACGTTGAACACCACTCATAAGATATAATCAACTTCCAACAACGCCATAACCGACACATGGCTTTCACACATTCAAATTTTTCCGTCTCGGCCACGTCGCAATTCAAAAACCGCAAAATTAATGATCGAAGCCGAAAAAAAATTGGCGAACATGCCGTGTATCCGAACTAGCACCAAGTCATTAAGGCCTATCATTTCGGGACGTCATCACGGCTTATTAATCATTATTGATAGTGGCCGTGAAGCGTGAAACAAGCCAGGGGACCTTGACAGGTCCACGCCGAGGAACACAGAATACTGCGGTAATTATTTCATTGTAGCTACGTGTTTCTGTCACTCTTTAGTACTGCGAACGGTGATTAGCGAGAGGAAAGTCCTGTATGTTGTTGTTCTATGATTAATAGTACGGTGGAATTTTGTATTTTTTAAAGAATGATGGGCTGAATGAGGTTTCCAACTTATGGTATTGGCCAGAATGTGTCTAATCGATGAAAAACAACGTTCCATGTCAAAATTACAGATGTGGTCTATCCAGGCAGTGAAAAAGAACTGTTAGGGCCTGTTTAACCAATTCTTAATGAAGTTGACTTATCCGTATATCTTTTTGAGCTAGTTAAGTATAGTTCCAATATAGGCGCTCCACTCCATAATAACATCCAGTCTAAAAAAATTCTATACAACTGAATAAATCAAAATGGATTAAAGTTATCCATTGTTTTTTGAAAACTGTCGAAAATGAAAAGATTGCCATCGAAGAGTAAGTAGAGTTGCGTTTTTGAGAGTTTAGTCTGAAGTGTTTTCCTGACGACAGCGGGCTGAAACGTTGAACAGAAGTATGTGATGAAGATAGCCCAAATAATATATTAATGAATGTTTCATCACCATCGAGGATTTCACGTCAACAAGTGTAAGTAAACCTTCAACTTTGTGGAAGTTCACGTTAAGCAGTTTTTGATCTTCATTAAGAAGAAAATTGAAGACCACCATACTGGTTTCTGAATAATTTGAATGAAGAAGGGAACTTTACCGCAATTCAATTCGACTGCGAGTGCACTTTGGACGACAGGAAAAATAACAAGTTTTTAAATTGCCTCGTTACAAATTGGCGAAGGCGCGGGTTCTATTTTATTAATTATATCGAAATCGGAATACTGAGACTATTTCAAGGTTGCGATTATCTGCACATTTACAAAAGTGTTTTTTTACAAGTGCATCAATGTTAGTAGGTACAATTAGTCATAAGAAATTCAAATACAGTATGATGAAAACATTCCAGAATTCTATTTTGTGGCTTATTTTATTTCATTTGATTCACCATCAATGTCTTTCCGCCAACCTCAAAATAAACGTGGTTTCAATGTGTACGATATCGATCATTAAAGAGCCATTTTAATGCTCAATTCTTGCTATTTTAATGTGCAATCCTCATGACAACCATTCACAAAGTATTCAGAAGCACTACCAGAAATGTCACAACTATATTGGAACATAGATACATAGAAATTTTATTATGTCGAATGTATGTCTTGTACAAAATGAGAATGTAGTTTAATCAAGATTTTATACACAATTCATATTAGTAAGGTCGTCGGAAAAATGTGTTAATCAACTCGGTTATTAATCGAGCGACTAATGGTCTCGAACTGTAAACGCTTGAGCGGAGCTCACGGGTTAAAATATTTCGACCATTAGTCGCTGTCTTTAATAACCTAGTTGATTAATAACTATTGGTGGTCAGTATTTTCTCATTTTCTTCAGATCGGCCGTCACTTTTCGAAATGCTTTTTTTGTTTTTTGAGAGAACTCAACAGAACAGTATAGGTATATGAAAAACTCTGTTTTGGCCGTATAAGTGTACTTAATAGTATCAGATACGTTTAAGAATGAACTGAAATATTTATACATATTAAAGGACGTCTTTTCTATTGAGGCAGGTTTTATTCTTTGTTATTTATATGGTGTCGTTAATATCTCGTAAGAACATCTTAAGAGCACAGTAAAATCGACAGACCTGTATTGATGACAACCTAGCGATAATGAAAGTAAACATATTCGACATTTTTTGATGTGAAGTTCTTGATGATATTCCCGGACTGGTCTATAGATCATCCTAGAATTATGTCTATTCGTCCTAGAATATCCTATTTTCCCGGAATTGTTACGTGAAATACTTTCCTATAAATGGCTATGTCTGTTTCCAGAGAGGCGTTGTAAGTGATTTGTTTTAGTAGCGCCCTCTTCAATGGCCAATTTTCAATTGGAAATGGAGGCCTCGAAGAGTCGTTATGCTATTATTACAATTATTTAGATCAAAGTGAAATTTATGAGTAATCTCGAATAGGTATTTGAAAGCTCTGGTTTTTTTTATTTAACCCCTAGAGTTTGATCGAGTCGATAGTTTTATGCACTTGTTCGTCTCTTTGAAACCGAGTTTGAAACCTTTTGAGAAATACATATGCACGAGATATCGTGCTATGGAATTTCAGTGATTAAATACACGCACGAACTAATGAATCACATATTTGGAATTCAACGTGAAGGCCATGAGCAATTATAAATAATTACAATTATTCAACTATCTAAATCATATGTATTTCGTTTGAACTCCTGGGCTAGGCAACACATTTTACGACCGCGTTACATAAAGTGAGATATACGGGTTGCCTATTAGTAGATATAGTGATGCGGTAAAAATTTCATCAATTGAAACGTAGAATTGCCGATATTTTATTACTTACAGAGAATTATGAAAAGCTGGCACTTATCTTAATATGTTGATTTTTTTCACCGAAAGAAGGGGGAAATAAAATTTTTGTTGATGTACATTATTTATTGAAGGTTTTTCCATTATAAGGGTTGAAACTGTAAATGTATGGCTTCCTCTACACTCTTACGTTCTAATCTTGATCTTTAGTTATATTGTCATTATCAATTCCATAAACAACTATATTGAGTGTTAGTTTGTAGATGAAAATAAATTTTAATTGAGATCAATATAAAATGTTCAAATCACATGAATTACCCCAAAATAATGTTTAAAAATATGAATACTAAGTATTTACTTCAAATACTATTTTTCCTTGTCTCGTAAGTAATCAAAAAACTGACAAAGGGTTTCTATAAATGATTGTAACAGGACAGTTGGCCTTGGACCATTTTAAATATTTATATTCTGATGTAAAATATAATTTAAACAACTGATACTACTGCGAGTTCGGGCTTGTCATTGCGCAAAAAACTGAATAATGTGACTGGAATTCTAATTTGTAGACTTTGCATAAAAACCATAAGATAAGATATTTCCAAAACAACCTACGATGTTACAATCATTTATAAAGACCCTGTATTACACTTCGAACTGTCTTTTATGTCACGATTTCACTTAAATCATAAATATTGCCCTTTCTTGTGTATTTTGCCAACAATAACGCTCATAATTCGATACGTAAATGACATAAATTCAGCCGAAATTTCTCACTGCATTTCATCTCCAAATTTGGGATTTTCAGCCAGAATTTGAATGGTCGACTTAAGAACAAGAAAATGAGTTTTTCATCAAACTCACAGTGTAGAAGAACTGAAGATCCAGATTAGAAAGGAAAACGCCGCTATTCCGATCTATATAATGTGTCAGAGAGCAGTTGAAAATTTCAGAAATGGCTCATAGCTGTGCATTGCGTCTCTGGTTTACGGAGTGCATTTTCAATATTAAATGCAATAAAGTTCGCATTAGCATCGAAATATCACTGGTCCAGAATACGGGCCCAGCTTGTGTAGTTTGTTAACGATGAGAAAATTACCACATTCCCCTTCATTCATGTTTCAAACCATTATCAAAACGTGGTTCTAGCTGTATTCCATCAAAGAAAGAAAAACCATAAATAACCACAATGCTTAGCGCTGGCCATCCAAACATTTTTCTTATTGCCATAATATTTTCCAACCCAATAGTCCGTTATTATTAATAGAATTCTCCAGTCTTTTATGTACGAAACCATTCCGTGATCTGGCGATATAAATAATACTACTCTTTTTTTCCAGGTGAGTTGACGATATTTATGCGAACAAGACATGTTCCCTGATACCTTGTGGTAAGTACTGGTAGCATTTCCCATTCACGAGCTGTGGAAACCACCAACGCAGCGCGCTTGTTTTTAATTAGTGCGCAACGAGGCGCGCACAGATTTATTTCCTTTGTAGCACCATTTACGGTGGATTGAACAGAAGCTGGATTTTCTGTGATTTCTCAGGGTTGTATTTAGAAGAAATGTATCTGGTTTTGAAACTTCTCGTAAGTAACATTCGAAGTTTTCAAGAGATGCATGCGCAAATTTGATACCACAATAAATTTGTCGATTCATGAATGTTTTGGAGAACGCAACTTTTCAAGAAACCCGTTCGGCAATGACGCCTGCGAGCATACGGATTTTTTAGTCACGTGACCACAGATCGTACAGATTCATAATATCTGTGAAGAAACGAATGGTACAGAACATCTGACACAGAAAATACTCTTTGTTCTACTTGCATAGGTTATTAAATTTAAAAGATCACTATTTTGGGAAATATGCTAATCTTTTAACGATACCTTTTTTCGTAGCTCTACCGAAAATCTCTGGTCGTTCACTACGGCGATAGTTGTGTCAAAAGATCCTAATTTATTAATTAATTACATGCAAAAGAAACGAGGAAGCCGTTCACACCTACGATAGCCATATGGAAAAATTTTAATGAATTAATAAAGTTATTAATGGATAAATAAAACAGAAGAATAAAAGTGTTGATTAGTATTAGAATTTTTCAATCTATTGGTTGTCGGATCAGGAATCTCTACATAAAACACAAAAATATATAAAAAATATAAGAAGACCTGAATTCTATGGATAAAATCGCTTGCATAAGTTTTTGTGAGATTGAATTTCTTAATACGCAAGGTCTTCTAGTGGTGGTTTTTCATTTTTGCAGTTGTTCAACCATGAAATAAGAATTTTATAATTAGTAGAAATATGACATGAAAGGAGAATAAGTAAGCTGAGTTCAATTTTGTCTATTTTATGCATATAAATTAATAGAAAGTGTATTTGCGACAGCAGAAAAAGATATTGCATTTCTTGAGTTCAGTTCATTGCATTGACGAAATGATTAACTGCTTCTTTCAATTCCCTATGTTAAACTGTTTTGTTATTCAATTTTCCGCCGATCTCGAAATAGAAGGTGATTAATTAATAACCCCCATCACCCCCATTTACCCATTTTAATGCTCAATTTTTTAGCCATTTTAATGTGCAATCCTTTTGGCAACCGTACACAAGGTATTCAGAAGCACTACGAGAAATATCGAAACTCTACTGGAACATAGAAATTCCATATTGTCGAATGTATGTCTTGTGCAAAATTAAAATGTATTTCAATCAAGAATTTATACACAATTTATATTGAGATCGTCGAGAAAATCTTGTTATCAACTCGGTTATCAATCGAGCGACTAATGGTCTCGAACTATTAACGCGTTCGCCCTGCTCACCATTAAATATCTTGACCATTAGTCGCTGTCTTTAATAACTTAGTTGATTAAATAACAATTCATGAGCCTAAAGTTCTGCGAAAATTAATTCATGGCACCCGTTTTTCAAACATTGAGTCATTTTCAAACGATTTTTTAGTATACTTTGAGCTTCGTTAAGAAAAATTTCAACTGGAAAGGCCTTATTTAGTGGGATGTGTGTACTCTCAGAAACTCAATTTTTTTGCCAAGCATTAATGCCCTCAGTAAAATCAACAGTAATTGAATTTATTCAAAGGTCATATACGTATAACTGAGTAGTTAAGATACTATGATTCATCAGTGGCCACAAGCATTATACTGATTTCAATTACCTATATCCATTGAATGTTCTACATCAGCTATTGCCTTAAGAAGCCATTAGTATACCTTTCATTGGATTTTTTACTGATTCATTATATATTAATACTATTTTCTTATTGCTCTAATTGTATGATCTGAAAACCACTATTCAAGGCTAACAGTAGCCGTCGATTATATTGTTTATATTTTTGTTGATATTCATTATAGCGCTCTACCAAGCATGCTAATCTGTTCAGTTTTTTGTGATAACTGCATAGCATCAATAACTTTATAATAAAAACAGAAACCGTGTTATATACAACGATAGCAACAGCTCATTTTGTAGTTATTATTTAATATTTTAACTATTAATTCTATTCAAATTACAGTTGGATTAAAAGAAATGAGTTAATTATATAGCCTTCCGGAAATTTAAACAAAACGGCCAGAGAATTCAAACGCTCTTGAGACATGTAATAGATTGCAAATACGATAAAATTCGCTTCAATACTGAAAACGACCTCTCTGCTGAAAATTTAATTGCAAAAGTGCATATAAAAACATTCTGATTGTAATATCGCTATAGGGAACACTTGCACTAAGCTTTTATCATTTCTAATGAAGTACCATCTCGTGTAGGTTGTTCTAACTGAGATAAGTTGGATTTACAGTGAAAACATTCATCGTGAAGTTTTTAATCTGAATCGTCAAGAAAACCAAAATGGGATTAGTAATTGCTACTCCTAATTCTTCAGAACTAATCGATTGCAATTTTAATAGAAAGGAGAACTTCGCAGCAAAACCCTTGTACAAATTTTTTACGCTCATTAAATATTCTTGTTGGATAGTCAATTATTACAAGATAAACTCTTGCGCTGAAGGTTTCCCTCCCACTCGAGTTTCAGCAGCAAGAACAGTTCTTCTTGTGGCTCTTTTTCTTCACTTCAATATTTCTCGAATCCAGAATTGATCTTCGCTCTCTCCCCAATCGATTAATTAATCTCTTAATCCTACGATATAATCAACAAAGACTCATAATACAAAATTACTTCATCTATACCAATGTCAACTTTCTGTATTGCGAGAGGAGTTAAAGAAATTTTTTTATTCGCCTAAGCCATGGCCTATGATGGCCTAGGCAGTAAATTGCACTGTTCTCTAGGATCTCGTGTGGATGGTTTTTTTGACCTTCATAATATGGCAATGTTGTACATTATTTAACCCTCCAAGATGAAAATTAGCTTCATCCGTTAATGTCATTCATTCAAGCAAATATAATTTACGTTATGGGTTTAAGAGAAGTGAAATCGGAAAAGCTTCGTAAAACGACATACGAAAAACACGTAATGCATCAAAACCTAATCCGTGATATCAACTGATGCAAAAAAGCCTGATGTGATGACGTGAGTGTGGGACGGTGACTGCGTCGTGCCCTCCAGTGGGTCGCCCAGACGCAAAGAAGAAATATAATATATATATATATATAAACACAGATTTTTTATTCGCGATTGTAAACTCTTAATTTTTTTGCCATCACAGCCGCCTCGTCATTGTTTGTCCGAATAATTATATCCGAATAATTATATTAAAATGATTGAAATTGTCTAACAGTTATTGAAAATATCATTCGCGGTTCAAATTTTACGGACATCGCAAATCCCCAAAAATCGTTTCGATAATTCACCGTGTCGTCAATATTTGACAGATACATTAATATCTATTGTCTCGTCTATTCCGAAGAAGAGTACGTTGCACTGTCTATTTCCTCATAAATTAATTCCCTCGCCGAATCATATAAATCACTCTGTATGGTTCTTGACAAACCAAAAATACCGAAGGCGCGAAAGGCTAAACACAATTTTTGAAATCTTTGTCTAAATTCGCGGCGATTAAACGACCTCCTAAAAATTCTCATGATTGTTTCTTGTGTCAATAGGAAAGGGATCATATTCAATAGATGTTTCATAATTTTACTACTTTCCCTAACCTTATCGTCGAAACTTTTTATAAATTTGCGATGAGCGCTCGAGCACTGTCCGAACAATTCAAAATATTTTGTTTTCCGACTCACCAAGTCGACGCTGCTTTACACAACCTCCCTTACATGTGCCATTACCTAGTATCTCAATTTAACAATCAAATAAATTTGTAACAAACTTACGGAAGTAGCCAAATAAATTTTAATAACACTTGGACACTTGTATTACACTGTCGACTTACCCCTTAGAGATACTAACCCCTTTTCAATTCCTTATACATAAGCGAAGATCGCGAAATGCGATTAGATGAATCCCTCTTCTGAGGTACGGCCTGCCGACCTAGCCGCGTATTCTAGACCTTTTGAAATCACGATATTCTAAAGTTAAGAATACATTAATGATATTTTCATGATCAGAAAATCAGTAACTACTATCGAACGGTACAAAACGATCTTTCCTGAAATAGTTATAATTAACTATTCATTCGATCAGTGAAAGAACTGTGCAAATTAGCAACTTCTGCTTCGCAGGGTAGGCTGCCGACCGTGACTATTGGGAAGCGACCTACTATCGATGCGTTGTACCGTTCTACTGAGTGGCCGTATTCTGGACGTATGTCGTAGTATCGCTTCATTTACGTACTGGTAGTACGGCCGAGCGCTGTGGGCCGACCTTGGTGTCACAATTGTAACATTTATGTTACATTTCAGATCTACTGTTACGTGTGTAACGTACAATTCTGAATTGTTAGCTTTCGGTGATGTTACGATATGTTACTATTTATAATTTTGGGTTTGTTACAAAAAGAACAATCGCTAGATGCTTTGGAAATCGAATATTTGGTGAGCCAGAAAGGAAATGTTGGGCGGAATAAGTTATATTTTTCTGTTCTGAGTGGAAATATTAATATCCAGGCAATTTTAATATCGAAATTGATAATTCAGAATGACTTTGAATGACTCAGAATTATTTTCAATTTCCCGATTATTTTTGGGTCGGCCCGGCCGACCCTGCCGACCCCGACGAGCCGTCACTGGTGAGTACTTACCATATCGAGAAATACCATAAGATTCGACACCTTCCTTATCTGCTGAAGGCGCATTCGATCTGATGGCGTTTCGAGCAGATTCCGATGTTGCTTGGCGCTTTTTAATCGATATGCCAATTAAAACTAATTGAGGGAATGAAAACGGGAGACGGAAAGATGTCCCATGGACGGGAAGATAGATGGGCGCAATTATGGTATGTTCCCCGCGGTCGCGCGCACTCGATAATAAACAATTTGTGAGTATGAGATTTCGATTTGATTTACGAGGGAGCTTAGATATACATTATATCGGTAATAACCTCGGTTTATTCATAAGGTATTCGATATTTTTGTCGGATAATATAGGAGATGAAAGCGATGAGGTGAAAGGAATGCGTTAACAGATTATTGTTGTGGCTCTTTTATACAGGGTCTTCCGAAGGAATATGGATTTTCAAAGTTTTTCGTATATGAAACAATGAAGTATGTGTATTTCCAGTATAAGCAGGGAAAAATACGGAAGGGGCACGATACATTTCTACACTGATGCAAGAACACCTCAGTTATTACTTTTGTCTCTATATAGGTGTAATAATTATATGGTAGGATTGTTCGGAAAATTAGTCGATAAATTCATATCCAAAGCCTCTTTTTCATTGAAACCATTTTTCTCAATTTAAAGTTATACTAGTATTTATACTTGAAATTCCTTCGATATTCGCTATAAAGCCAGGAGTGTTCATCAAACCATGTTCTGACTCTCTAGTTGATCTTTCAGGACCTCAGATGTTCTAGTAACCATCTACGCAGCCATAATATGGCGTACACCCATAAAAGGAAACCTTTGAATTAAATAATATGGAGTTGACTCAAAATAATATTATCTTCCTATTAGCGAAACAAATATTCTCTTGAAATTTCCGTGAAATTTATTCCAATATTTGAACGAAATTTGTTCATTTCAAAAATAATAAAATCTTGGATCAAGGTTACGATGTATTTGACCGAAATATAACAGCTATATATGACCATTAAATGGAATGAATATGTGTTTGAGGAAGATAAATATTTGTTTGGCAAAATAAAATATTTATTTGGAGAAATGAAATATTTGTTTGGAGAAATAAAGTATTTGTTTGGAGAAATAAAATATTTGTTTGGAGAAATAAAAAAATTGTTTGAAGAAATAAAAAATTTGTTCGGAGAAATAAAACATTTGTTTGGGAGATATAATATTTGTTTGGAGAATTAAAATATTTATTTGGAGAAATAAAATATTTGTTTGGAAAATGAATATTTGTTTGGAAAATCAAAATATTTATTTGGAGAAATAGAATATTTGTTTGGGAAAATGAAATATTTATTAGAAAGGTAAATTTATTTCCCTTCGAAAAATAATTATTTTTTTGGTAGGGCAAAAAAAGAATAAATACATATTCAGAGAAAATAAATATTTATTCAAATACAATCTAAGTATACATATAACATATATGTATTGTTAACCAGTATTCAATGAGCACTTCTTGAAAATAATATTTATGAGAAACAAAATCAAAGTAGACTTATAACGGTCTTCCCATCTCCTGTATAGTGAATGTTATACGGAGTAGGATGAGAATTTTCATCTATAGAATATAAACTCAAATTTCTTTCGCCATGTGTAAACTCTATAGCATATGCTTGGGCATTCTTGTCAAATCCAAGGGTATTTAACACTGATAAAATAAAATATGGTTTGTTTTCATCAACTACTATATGCTTTATTTGTCCAAAAACAGGTACTATAGGATCAGAAATATATATTGCAAACCCAACCTTGTAAAAAACGTTGAAAATGTTACACCATTGCACTGAAAAAGCATCAACACCAAATTTTATAGTGAAATTATTTTCTAATAAGGATTCTGGAATATTTCTAGAAGGTCCGAAATTCTGTATATTAGTGAAACCCTTGTTACTCAGTACTTTATGAGAAAACCGTAATGAATCTTTAATACCAATAGTGAGTAAAATATTCTTTCTGCAATTTGTTGAGTTAACAGTCGATTTCAAAGTTTTATGATAGGCTTCATACCTCATACTCCATATATTTCTTGGGGGACCAACTTCTCTAATCATTCTAGGGTAGTGTAGCAAAAAATGATATTTTGGCTTCAAGTATTCATTGAACAAGGAACAGAACATACTATGGTGTTCTTCAATGAGAATTTGCAAATAATCTATTTCTTCCAATTTGAATGTACGATTGAGTAATAACTCTAATATAGAGACAATTAGACCATAAAAGATCCACAAGGGATCTTCTGCATTAACTAAATCACCTACAAGTATACCAAGATATGATGTTAAAGCTAACATTTCCGCTGCTGACATTATTATTTGTTTTTTCCTCAAGTGTTCTAATTTTATTTGGGGTATAGAATTGCCTCTATCAGCTTTTGAAAATTTAAAAAACTTAATCCTTTGATTGAGCCTATTCAAGGAAAATATTTCTTGGCAATCAAACCATGAATTAAATATGCCATATCATAGCGCAAAACTCCTTCGAGTAAATCATGCATTAAATCAAATGTAATGTTTTTGGTGACGTGAAAATTACATAACTCATTCCAGATACATTTTTCCTTCACACCGCAAACCTTATTTGTAGCATGTAATTCATAATTTTCTGTATCCCTGAAAGAAAAATTATTTTCCTCGATTTTTGATCTCATTATTTCTCTTGATGAAAAACACATTCTGCAAAAATTATCTGTATTGAAATTTTCCACAAATCCTAAACGAGTTAAGTCCTAAGTTATCTCCTAAAACTAAACAAGGTGAAATATACCTGATGCTTTACATCCCAATGTTAATAGTAACCCTTCTTTTTCTAATTTCAAAATTATCAATCAAATCGTGGAATTCGATGCGCAATATTTCGCATTGATTCCTCATCAATTTTAAACTATCATCATGAATGGCTTAAATATTGCTTGATTTCCATAAGTTGTCTATCATCAGAATAAAATATTGGGTTAGAAAAATGTTTTCTAATTGAGGCATATTGCGGAGGAATACAACCCAGTGACATATATACTACCCCAATTTTATAAAGCCCAGCCCTTGACCCCAGGGCATTACAAGGCTCCAAATCATCGAAAATAGTAGCAATGGAAAAACAAGCTTATGCTTGAAAGATTTCTTCAAATTTCTCCACAAGTTTCCTTGATAAAGGCTAGATATACATCTTGTGTTTTTATTTCCTCTTCAATATAATTCGTGATATCATTAAAGATATTGTTAAGTTCCAATAGTGTTTCAATTTTGATTTAATACAAATTTTCTGAGTTTTCACATTTTTCACATTGAAATCGGGTGGTTTCACCGAATTTATACTAGTTAAACAAGATGAAGTACCAATTACAACTTCTTGTGGTGGAATATATGATAAGGAATTTTCAAAAAATTTCAATCTCTTATGTTCGGTTTCCATTGAGGTGAATGTTTCGTTGATTTCATTATAAATATGTTGGAGAGCCAAGTACAGAAGACAAGAAGTATTTGAATCTATCTTAGTTAATTCCTTTTCCAACACTTCGAATATGTTTACCACCAGCTCCCGGCATTGCTCAGTAATGCTTTGTACAACAATACGAGTTACAGATGGAGTGTCATATAATTTTGAAATGAACTGTATAATGAATTCACTTACTTTTGGTAAACTTTCAAGGTTAGTATCGTCCTTATTGGAATGAACAAACGGTATATCAGTATTCGTTTCATTTGCACATTCCACAGTGCAATTTTTTATATTTATTGGTACGGCTGTCAATTCATCATGAGATGAAATGTGTTTTCGCAAAGCACTGATACTACTGAAAAACCGATTGCATGAAGATTGGCCACATATATATTTGTCAAGAGGAGGGTGAGATAGTTTCAAGTGACGGATCAATTCTTCGAGGAAAATAATTTTCCACATTTGAAGCAACTAAAATTCTGAACATTCATTTTTAATGTGTGGAGGTATAAAAATGTTACCAGATAAATTAGGGATATGGTATATACTTTCTCAGTGAAATGGTGCTACAACTTTGATTATTTATAGAAATTCGTTCAAAATAGGAATTTTTGGGTCGTTTTTGGTTTTGTAGTCATATATTAGCCATTGGAAAAGATACCATATGTGTTGTGACTCAAACGGATAAGAGGCATCTAATATTTGATAGGCTTTGAAACAAAAATCAAGGGCCTCTATTACTGAATCTGCTTTATAGTGGTAGTCGTTGATGATGATTAAAGATGAATTATGTTACCCAAGGAAGGTCCAACCAATATTATGTAAGGCTGTAAAGTGAGTCCTTTCTGAAACATGAGCTCTACTCTCCTTTGTTTTGCTGCTTCGATGTCTGCTGGAGTTGTGACATGTACGAAAATCGAGTCCCTGGTCTCGCATATGGACGGCTTCCAGTGTTTCTTACCATGGATCCTTGTGCTTCCTTTACAAGGTACCAACACCGGAATAAGATATAATGGCGTTTTTAGAGTCTGGAAAAGAACAATCTATTAGAAAAATTAAAATGTCATGTGTTTCAAAAACTCAATGAATGAATTATAAATATACATAAAAAAATTAAATTAAACTTCAAATCAAGCACACATCAGTTAATTGAAACGAATTGTCTCTTTCTCTTATAGGTAGTTAATGTAACACGACTTACCAGTTGTAATTTCTCCTTCAATAAGACCAGATATCAATTTATCATTGGAATTTAGTATGGCACCTTTGACTGCAAAAATTTTTTCAAAGAGGGCATTGAACTGCTCCTGGACATCAATCACTTTCTCGCCATTCATGTGATGAAAGTCATAATTAATCTGAAAATAATACTGTTATCAAGACTTTACCAAATAATTATTCTATGCAGAAAACTCTTTGTGAAATACTGGCATAGTGAAAATCTACACATAAAGTTTTAAAAATGAAAGGAAGGGCTAACTACAGGCATATTCTGAACAGAATTATTGTTATATTGATCTTACTAGTTCATAAGCCAGCTGGGTTTTCAATATCGGCCAGCTATCTAGGAAGCTCTCTATTGTGTTGCACGATTTCACACTTCGAAGAGGCAGGGACTTT
This sequence comes from Propylea japonica, assembly GCA_013421045.1. Lineage (NCBI taxonomy): Eukaryota > Metazoa > Arthropoda > Insecta > Coleoptera > Coccinellidae > Propylea > Propylea japonica. The sequence goes on along the minus strand of CM024245.1, from coordinate 39,911,109 downwards.
TTCCAATGTTCCAGCAGGTCGCCCATCTGAGATACTGTTGTATTTTGCCTCAGCCAGATTTGGCTGTCTTTACTTCTTGTGAGATGTCTGAAATATTATGATGGTAATCAACATCAACAGCTTTGGTCTATCTAGGTTTTGGAGCGTAACCATTACACTACATTGATTGAGATGGTTTGACACAAAACATCTAACTACTCACAGACTGAGATATCAATGTAAATTAAAGTGTAATTTCAAAATCAACAAAACTCTAAAAAAAAAATTGTGGAAAAGAGATAACCATCGTATTTTCCAAAATCGCTCCACATAGAAGATAACACACATTTTACATAGATAACTCACCTGTAGATTCTTCTTGTTCCTTTCTGTTTGAGGAATGTGAACTCTGTTCTAGTGCTTTCAGAGTATGTAGTCTATTTCGATATTTATCTATCAATTTGCCTCTAGCCCTTTCAGATTGGTTCTTTCTTGATTGATGCTTTTTATTGGAGAAATGAAATATGTCGACTTCTTTTTTGTGAAAAATAGACTCCAAATGATCACTTATTAGACTGAAATCGAAGTGATCCATCTTCTCTTTTTATTGATACAAAATGTTATGAGAATATCACATATTTTATCTCTGTCATTATTTGACAAAGGAGATATTTTAGATTTTCTATTAGGGCTTGACCTAAACACATCGCTTGTGAAAACTTTTTTGATTTCCTCAGAAGTAAAATAACCCTTCTGAGGCTGACATTCTGTGGATGTTGTAGAAATAGATGACGAAGAAAAGTCTCCGAAAAGGATGCAGTGCTAGCCTCTGATAAATTAATCACTTCAAACTATATCATCATTTGGCTGTTCGTTTGGCGAATATTCTTGCAACACAAAACCATCAGTTTTTCATCAGTCACAATTCTTTTTTTATGCAATGGCTCTTCTAGCTGACTGGTCTCCTAAAGAAATACAGTTTTAGAAATCAATTTCAACTACTCATAGAGCCAAATTACCTTATCACCGCAGTCGTAGTTATATGCAACAGTTTTCCTTGTTTCATTTGTTATGGCATTTCGCAGACGAATCTGGTCTCCGATGATATTATTCGTCAAGGTTCTTATATCCTCATCTTTTAAATGTTCCAGAATTTGTATATTATCTATTCTGTTAGCTGAAATAGATAATTTGGTACAACGTTAACACAATAATGCCCATTATTCACAAAAAATTTTCCACATATTATGAGATATATGACAGAATATAAGAATATAGGGTGATTCACGGTGGATGGCACATAGGACGTTTATGAAAAACTGATCATAATTAATTAGTTTTCCATAAACGTTTAATGTGCCATCCACCGTGAATCATCCGGTATAATAATAATAATGTGAAAATACCCACACTTCGAATGTTCTTTTTGCTGAATTGTGCTGGGTTGGTGTTGCCTTAATAATTATGCCCTTGCCTTTTTTTTTCATTAATTGAATTAATACGTGCGACAATAAAGAATTATATGAATTTCTTGATGTTTCCGGATGGAAAAACTTTGAAACACTTATTCCATCATATACCGAACAGGGAGAAAATAAAACCTTAGGTAAGATTGGCCGAAACGCATTTTCAATTTCACCAACAACCTATTTAGTTCACTTACCTTCAAATATTGGCACTAAATGTGGCAAACTGTTCTCCACTAACCAGGCTTCCATACATACTGCTCTAACAATTAGAGTTAGATATACACAGCAGAGCAGAAAACAATCCAAACCAAATGTTCCAAAATGGCTCTTCTCTCACTAGTCTCACTCTCAAGTCTCAACTCTCTTCTCACCCAGCTACAAGCTACGACGCGCACGCGGAATGCATAAATGGCTGGCGAAATGTTAACTGTTGATGATGCTGACTGAAATACAGCAGAGCGCATGCGTATTATCACTACATTCGACGCACACGCAGGTGGTATTTGGAAGAAACGTATATTTATTTGAACTAAACAACGCATTATTTTACGAAGACGCATTTCCTCGTATTCCTGTGATACTTCTCAACGAATAAATATTCATTTCGACGAAATATATCCCATTCGAATAAATGATGAATTTATTACAAACAACACAGTTTATTGCACTCAAATCAAATTTATTTGAAACAACAGATAATGTTTTGAAGCAAATAAAATATTTCCAAACAAATCATTTATTAAAAATAATGTGAATATTTTTTCAGTGTAATCTTATCCCATAGCTCTAAAAAAAGTGGTATTGTATCGTAAATATCAAAGTGAATTTGGGAAGATGCAAGCTTGTGACAAATTTATGTCGAACCAACATTATCTGATAGTGAAATAGAAGAATTTCAAAGGGTGAGCCAAAATGGAGATCTTTGGAGATTGAGAAAAAATCAATGACGCCTCTTACTACATCCTCTGGACTTTTTTCTTATCTAACTTTAATCAAGTTGATTTCAAAAATATTTCAAGTTGTTCTTTCAGTCGATAATAACTTCGAAATGCCTCATCTTCTCCTGGTCCAAAATATGTAGACAATTATAAGAGAAAAGTTCGCTTCAAAGGCCACTTTGAAAACTTGGTCACAATTAGTTTGTTCAAAGCTGTCACTTTCGATAGTTTGAAGAAAAAGGCCAGTAACATAATTAAAATGTAGAAATTTCTAAACATGCTGTAGGGAAGGTTTGTTCAGAAACACCTTTGTAATCGAATCGAAATTTCGAATTCGATAATTCATAAATACCTTTCTACGGACAATTTGTATTCTCGAGATGTTGAAAAACTCCAACTGCTTGAATTAACTCCTTGCTTCTCTACTTCCCTTCATTTTCTTCGTTCATTCTGGTGTTGAATTATTCCTTTTTCTTTCTCATTTCTGTTCAATTTCTTCTTCAAAACAGTGTCTACGATGTGAGAGCAGTATCGTTGGTCTGAAACAATTCAGAATATTTTCTGGAATTCATTCATGATTTTTAAGACTTTAGAAAAAACTCTGGTAAAATCTCTGGCGGATATAAATAAATAATAATGACCTAACGCTGAGCTTGAGGCACTCACATTTCAAAGGGAACATTTGTGCTTACCACTTGTACAAAACATATACTGATGTTCAGATATCTGGGATCAATTCAGGATACCCCTTCAATAATGAAAAGTTTTTGAGCGCCCGTTCTTCTTAAACGAGTGCTTTATCGTTTTGTTCCAATAGCTGTAATTTTCGAATTTTAGGCCAAAAATATTCTCAAACAATAGGATTCTACTCCCTGACGATGAATTCGTGGTCAAATTCAAGTCTCCCTGTGGGGCCGTCCGACCGACACAATAACTTTCGAAAGGCTTGTTCTAAAGACTTGAAATTTTCAGGGAGTTTGGTTCTCAAATGGCTCGGTTAAGTTCTTTAACCAGCCAAATTGTTCCATAAAATATGGCCATTCAAAATTATCGTTCCTCAATAGCTCAAACAAAACGAAGCCATCGAGATGTTGCTGCCATGTGCAAGATGGTCATAGTAAGCTTCATGCAAAATTTTATGGCCATAGTGAATAGAAAATCGAATTGGAATATTGAAAAGAAGAAACTTCATATTTCCATGAAAAAATATCCGATTCGGGTGAAATTTATTTTATAAATAGAGATTGATACACTGAATGTTCATGCATAATTTTGTGGTCATGGTGTCAACAGAACCATAGAAAATTCAATTGGGATATTGAAAAGAAGAATCTTTATATTTCCATAGCAGGATAGCCGCTTCAAGTAAAATTTATTTTGTGAATCAAAACTGATATACTGAATCTTCATGCAGAATTTCATGAGGATCGCATCATAACAACCGTAGAATTTAATTTTTGTAGTTATTTATTCTTACATATTTAAGTTCTTGGATAATTTCCAGAATATAATTCCAATCATGCTAAGATTCTCTATTTATATATTGGTATCAATCTTAAATCGCATATAAAATTTTGCTAAGATTTTGCTAAGATTCTCCATTTATATATTTGGTATCAATCTTAAATCGCATATAAAATTTGCTGCGGTAATAGTCTTATTGCTCCACCAAATAATGGGCGCTCAAAAACTCCTGCTCAGGGCTTTTCTCAAATTCTTATTCTTGAAACGAGTTTGAGAGTTGGGTTTTGAATTCATGTATTGATTGTTGACAAACTAACATAATTTAGATAGATGATATGATGATAACACTTTACGATTCGTAGGGAATCACCTTCTTTTCCATCCAATTCGAAGATTTCATTCAATTTCGATTCATGACTACAGTAGAACCCCTCTAATCCGTCACCTACGGGACTGGGGGTATGGTCGGAACGCAAAAAAGGTCGGATTATCCAAAAATCCAATATTTATTACATTAAACATATACAGACATGTTTTACAGTTAAATAAGTGATCTTTGATCTTAGAAAATGTTTGTAAACATTGTTTCAACTGTACAAATCAAGAAGTAGATACTTAATAAGTAATAAATAAAAGTAATGAAGAAGAATAAAGAAACAGAGCTTATAAAACTTAGTAAAAGCATTGTATAAGGATTATACAATGGTAAAAGTCGGAAAGAAACGTTAGGACGGCGCCTGGTCGGACTAACCGGAGCGACGGACCAGCCGAGGGCGGATTAGAGGGGTTCTACTGTAATAAAAATTCTACGTGTCATATTCACTTCGATAATTCGTAGTGTGTGGCACCACGTCCCGATCGTAACTGGGTACAATACCATTGGTAATCATCTCCAGACGGCATTTTATTCGTTCCGTTCAAATAAAAAATAAATATCTCCATTCCAGTTAGTATGGTAAGTGGAACACGGGAAGTAGTAAAATTTCTGACGGCGAAGAATTTGTTGTTGTCGAATAAAAACACAATCGAAGGCTTATCGATTAGGTCACTTTCCAGAATACTATAACGTCGGAGATAAAGCGACGCAGATGGTCAGTCATAAACCGAGAAATTTGGATCGATGCACCCAATGGGCTTTCACCGGTTTTGGACAGTAAAAAAAACTCCAACAATGGTGTCGAGAAATCGAAATTCCTAGTGGGCGTAGGACGTTTCTCTGATGTTCGCCAATTCAGAATATGCTGAATATTTTGAAATTCATACACGTAGTTGGAAAGCTGAAAGAATCTTCTTGGTGAAGCTCAATAAACGACCAATATTTTCTCATCAGAGAATGAATGACGTGACAGAGTTATGGTTGAATTCTTTTGTGCTCTTCCTATAAACGTATAAACGATATTTGAATTTTTTGTGTTTGGCTTCGATTTTTAGATGATAATGGTTGTCCTACTTTGGTTTGGAGTTGGTCGCGTTAATTTGGATGTCAAATCGCTTTAGGTATTAGTTTGTGGACTTTCATTCCAAGAACTATTCCAAACAACTTTGTTTAGTTAATAAATCAATGATAAAAATATATTATTGTACGAGTGTGTGAAGGAGATGTGTTGGAAGGCACCCAATGGTCTTTCTTTCTATCCCTCCATGGGCTTTCACCGGTTTCTCTTATGCTCGTCAATTCAGAATATGCTGAATATTTTGAAATCCACGTAGGCTTCTAAGTTGAGCCCTAAAAACACATTGACAAATTATTTATTTGTTATGATATATTTTTGTTGTCCGACTCTTATTCCAAGAACTATTCCAAACAAAATGTTGTTTAGTTAATATCAAATTATGTACTTTTTTGTACAACTGTCGAAAAAACTTGACTTTTCTTTATCACTATGGATGCGTAAATGTATTTTTTCTGTGACGGGAAAAAAATATGACATTTTATATCTCTTGACAGGTCACAAAATATGACTTTTTACGAAATTACTTTTTTACCTGTCAAAAAATGATTCTCTATGTAGCCGGGAAAAAAGTGAGTACTTTTTTCCCGGGGAAAAAAGTAATTTCGTGAACAGCTATATTTCTTTCACTATTAAATGGTCGTTTTTCCTGCCACAGAAAAAAATAGTGTATTATACACGGGAAAAATATTAGATTTTAGCTCTCGGCTTTTTGTCTCCCTCCGCTTCGCGTCGAGAGACAACATAACCTCGAGCTAAAATCTAATACTTTTTTCCCTTGTATAATAAATAACTATTTTTCCACCGTTAAAAAAGTTTATTTTCACCGTAAAAAAAAGAGTTTACTTTTATTCACCGTTGACAAAAGTAAGTTTTTATAGTAAAGACACAGACATATCACTGAATCTGTATGTATAGAAATATTGTATTTGAAGCATTATCTTTAATAATTATATTTCAGACGAAGTAAATTCACATTCACAGTTGTACAAAAAATGTTGTTTGTATTTCGTGCTTATAAAATTCTTGTTTTATGGTACATTTGAGAGAATTGACTCTCATTTGTCATGAAAAAAAAACACTCATTTTACGCACTCAATAGAAAATAACTATATTACCTTAATAGTACGATAGTCCATGTTCTTCCTTATTGATTACTAACAACCTGAATATTTTTGGTTAACTTCATTGTGACGAGACGCCCAACTTTTTCCTCTACGAAAATCCTCGATAGTGAGGGCTAATACAGTATAGAGGCGTCAAAAAGTGTTGAATGGGTGAATGTTCAAATTTAATTACTATCAGCTACTTCATGAAATAAAACTTGAAACAATTTCATTACAAATTGAAAACAATAATTGTCCTACAAAAATGATGATTATATCAAAGTGGCCCCCACTCCCAACATATATCAACAACTAGGTCTAAAAAAATTATTACTGACTGGCTGATTTTTTCACGGTTGCTTAGCAAATATTTCCTTTATGAACTGGCCACACTGTTCTACAAATTGAGTGGTACGATTTTCCAGTCCTACCTCAGAAATCTTATCACAGAACCCTCAATTATACGGCGTTCCCACGAGGCGTTATTCACGACAGTGAACCACGCTTTCGTGAAATACACTTCTGTGTGACGCATTCCTCACGAAAGCAAGTTTAAAAACTATGCGTTCACACAGAAGTGTATTTCACGAAAGCGTGGTTCACTGTCGTGAATAACGCCTCGTGGGAACGCCGTATTAAAATGATACTAACAATTGACAATTTCCGAGCGTAGGACTGGAAAAACGTACCACTCATTTTGTAGGACAATAGGCCAGTTCATAAAGGGAATATTTGCTAAGCAACAGGGAAAAATCAGCCGGTTAGTAATAATTTTTTTAGACCTATTTGTTGATATATGTTGAGACTGGGGGCACTTTGATAAAATCATCATTTTTGTAGGATAATTATTTTTTTCAATTTGTAATACAATTGTTTCAAGATTAAATTTATAAAGTAGCTGTAAGTAATAAAATTTGAACATTCCTCCATTCAACACTTTTGACGCCTTCTTACTGTATTATGCCTCACTATCGAGAATTTTCGTAGAGCAAAAAGTTGGGCGTCTTGTCGAAATGTAGCTACTCACAAATATTACGTTTGCTAGTAATCATTATGAAAAACAGGCGCTGGCCCATGGACTACGATGTTATGAATTGATGAAGAGAATAAAAAGGATATTGATCTAAGTTAAGCCTTGAAAACACATTGACAAGTTCTGTAGTTTGTAGTGATAGAATTTTGGCGTTCGACTGGAATTCCGAGAACTATTTCGAACTTAACGTTTTTGAGTAACCAAAAAATATATATTATTCTGGCAAGAAGATTTCGGTCGATAGCCTTTATGTTTCAATAATGTTAATTTCTCTCTTTCTATAAATTATTGTACGAGTTTATGAAAGAGACTCTAGAGCACAGGCATTGCGTCGTGCTCTCCATGTCAGAATTAATGCTTTGTTTGGAAGTAGCTTTTTCGTTTTAAATTTATAGAAAAAAAGAGAAGAAGTATTTAATTGTTACAAAAAAACAAATAGATCGAATAAATTCTTTTGAAGAGAAGTTTTAGAGTCAAGTAGAATTTTCCATTTTCAAGACTAATCAATCTTTGCTCGTAGTATATTTAACAGCAATTAGTATATGCTACCAATATCAGATTTTATCTAAACTCCTGTTTCCCTCGCTCTATGACGTACCTCGCATACTGCATGTATACACCACCTTCCAAAGAAAACGAATAAACATACATAATGATAACAACTTAAGCTGTAGACGTAAACGAGATATTTATCTTTGACTGAATTCATACGCAATAATTGAATTACGCCATTAGTTGCATTGTATTTCCGCAACCTTGTCGAACGCCGGTCGCTTGTTTAAACAAAGTTTATTTCAGCAATGCAAGGAAAATACATATTTCATTCGCAGGTATCTCGGTTATTTCTGAACCTAGAAAGTTTCCGAGCTATAAATAATTAATTCGTGAAATGGAATTGGCTCTTGCTTAGTCCCTTCGGCTAATCACGTCTGAACGTTTCGCGGAAAGATATTCTCGGCGTAAAATTTATTTATTTTTGCGAAAATTAGAATTGAAATGTCAAGATCGTCTATGAGAGAATTGAGGATGGTACTTCGGTGAAGGGAGCGAAGGGATGGTCTAGTACATTCGAATTGTTCTTCGATTATGTAGTATTATAATTATATGCATATCGTCAGAACTTTTGATTGCCGTTTCTCGAAAAAGTAACAATCCATGTTCTGGAAGTGGGTTGAATATTCTCCTCCTTCTCAAATGTAATATAGGTGGTAGAAAATTTGTGTTTGCTACTATTTGCTCCAGGTAGGATGGGACAAAACAGGATAAAGGACAAACAAATATTAATTTAATGAAAGTAGATAACCAATATTAAACTCATACTTCGGAGCTAATCTCGACCTCGTTCAAGACAAAATGCAAGGAAGTTGTATGATACAGAGCACCTATAGTACGTTCACGAAAGGTTGAGCCGTCGGTTGGCCATGGAAATTTGGCATATTCCACTGTGTATATTAAAATTTTAGGTAATGTTGTTAATTTTTTTGTCAGATTGATACGCAATGTTGTCAATATTGCTTAGAGTTCTCTGATAACTCGCAAGTTCGTCGAACGAGACTGGTTACTTTCGGCAACGTTGACTTTATTTTACGTTATGACAGCAAATACTACCAACTTCGGATGAATAAATAAACGCCTACTATGCGCTCAAACTTTCGTGAACGGACTATATGGATGGCCATTTCGTCCTTATTAGGATTCATCAGCACAGGATAGCTCTGAATGATACAAGGTGTTTTTTTGGAGGTATAGAACTTTAAATTGCCATAAAACAACGATGGATTATTCGATTGACATCAATTTTAATTACCCGAAAGACAATCTTGTGGCATTACATTTTTTTTATGATTTCTGGCATATGACCGCTACGGCTGGGATGGGTGTAATCTAATCTGGACGTCCAATTTTCAATGAAATTTTCCAACATTTGTGACTGTGTATCGGCAATAACACTCCGAATGTTGTCTTTCAAATGGTCAAGCGTTTGTGGCTTATCCGCATAGACCAATGACTTTACATAGCTCCACAAAAAGTAGTCTAGCGGTGTTAAATCACAAAATATTGTAGGCCAATTCACAGGTCCAAAATGTAAAATTAGGCGGTCACCAAACGTGTCTTTCACAAATCGATTATGGCACGAGCTGTGTGACATGTTGCGCCGTCTTGTTGTAACCACACAGCTACTGGACATGATGGTTGTTCAATTCAAGAATGAAAAAATTGGTAATCATGGCTCTATACTGATCACCATTGACTGTAACGTTCTGACCATTGATTCCACCAGCCCATAAAGCGCACCAAACAGTCAGTTTTTCTGGGTGTAACGGTGTTTCGACATACACTTGGGGATTAGCTTCTCTCCAAATGTGGCAATTGTTTGTTGACGTAGCCATTCAACCAGAAGTGCGCTTCATCACTAAACACAATTTGCTTATGAAAATCGGGAACAACGGCAATCTCGTTTTGGGCCCGTTCGACGAATCTACGCGTTGCTTGATTATCGTTTGGCTTCAATTCGTGCACGATTTGGATTTTGTAAGCACACAAACCAAGATCTATCCGAATATCTTCATAAAGTGGATGGACACAGATCCAATTCCTGAGCTCGATGGCGGATGGACTCATTCGGGTCTTCCTCAATGCTACGCTCTACAGTAGCAATTGCTTCTTCTGTACGGCGTCTCTGGGGATGCGAGTTATCAATAAGAGTAAACGTGGTGCGGAAACGTTCCATGATTAATCGAATTAACTGCTCTGATGGGCGATTTTGTCGACGATAAAATGGTCCGTAGTGCGCGTTATACGTATTCTGCATAGAGCCATTATTTTCGAAATAAAATTGCACTATTCGCAAGCGTTGTTCAGGCGTGAGTCTAAATCACTTGGCAGTTGTTGAATCGGTCGCCATCTTGAAAAGTAATGCAACTCAAAGTTTTATACCTCGAAAAAAACACCTGTTAGTATTATTAGTATACACACATCGTCAGAAGTTTTGGCCGCTTAAGATTCTCAAAAAATTAACAATCCACGTTCTGAAAGTGGGTTGAATATTCTCTTCCATCTCAAATGCAATATAGTTGGAAGAAAATATTTGTTTGTTACTATTTCTTCTATGCAGGATGGGACAAAACAGGAAAAAGGAAAAACAATTATTAATGTTTGAATAATCGTAGTTGTTCTACATACAAATCCAAATTCATTAGTACGTTTATCCTACTACGTATTATCACCTCTTCTTTTAGTCAACTGACTTATGTGTCTAGGCATCCTACGAATCAAGTTTTTTATGAAATTTTCAGGCATATCGTCCCTGAAAAGTTGAAAGTGAATTGGTTAATTGGTTTAAGACATTGAAAAAAAACGGTTGAAATTTATCATTCGGATTGCTATCACAAAAGAGTGTGCCTTGTTCATATACAAACTACTACTTATTTTTAAAGGAGCAGATCGATAATGAAAATTTCATTTCGCATTCATAGCTCAGAAAGCAGCGAAAAAAGAAATTCAGTACAAAATGTAGCTGATTGTGATTAACATTCTCGATAAGATCATTCTTCGATGTGGTCATAAAAAATTATTATTAGCAATCGTCAAAAAAAATCTCCGCCATAATAATATCGTAGAACTGTACTGAGTCATCTTGGAGAGTTGGATAAGATACTTTATTCATAACATGATTGTAACCACTATTACAATATGTATGTCATTCTATAACTGAAATATCCTGTTGTATTTGATACACTTCATTGACCACACTAAATTTGACCTTCGTAGACATACATGATTTATTTTACGTTTGCTCCAAGCAGTGAAAAGTATTTATGTTTTATATACCATATACAAGTATAATATTGTTTCTTATCGTGTTCACAAAAATATGTTCCATACTCGGTTTCATATCAATTTTAAAAGCAATAAGTCGATCTAGTGATGCAGAATAGTATTATAAGAAACAACATTTCTCGGTGCTCAAATCAATGAACGAAACTTATGGAAATGCTTAATAAATTTAAACGTACATTGAAAGAATTAGGGGAAAAAACGTATGGTCTTGTGTGGGTATTCGTAAAGATCGATTCTAGATGGCGCTAGTGAGATTTAATTCTCACTAGTTCACTGCCAGATGGTATGTATCGATCCTAGAGTATCTTGGGTGAACAGAGTTTTCTCTGTATTGATGACAGCCGAAAGCCAGAAACGTCTGCAGATTCTCTGACTGACATAACTTCCATGCATATTCTTTGAAATATCAGTTGACATGCATGTTTCGGGTGCTAGCCCATTCAAAACTGAATAAAATACATACGATCTAAATATTTTGTTTTTTCACCTTTTTGTAACAATTTGATTTTACTAAAACTATGGAATGGTTGGAAGTAATACAATGATCGGAAAAGCCAGTTACTGATTTATTTCGAAGAATGGATCTTTTATGTTCTTCAATTCTTATTCCTAAAGAACGGCCAGTATGACCTATATAAAAGGCTGGACATTCATCACTACACAGTCTGTAAATACCACTCAACTGTAAAAAATCAAAAGATCTTCACCATCAGAAAACATCGATTTTAAGTTTTTCTTAATGGTGCATATTACAATCAATATTATTTAGGTTTTAGGTCTTTTACATTCACAATATTGTAACAAAATGAATGAACATAATTGATATATACAAATTTTTTCAATTGATTATCAACTTGAGAAGGTAAAGATTATCCATTAGGTCAGATTGGAAGCCATATTTTTGGCTAAGAACTGAAAAAATTCTTACTTCATTTCTGAAATGATCGTCTGACAATGGAGTGGCAATTATTAATCTATGCACTAGGGTGTGAACTACTGTTATGAATTGAAGTGTCAGTAACGAAGGGTTTTCTATAAATATCAAACTTAAGATGTTCATTTGTACTTTTCACTTGAATATCCAGAAAATTCAAGTATTTATCTTTATCCTCAACTTCCAAAGTGAACTGAACCGAGTTGTCAAAATTTTCAGTAAATGGCTAGGAAAAAAATATATCCTAGATATTTGACCTACTGAATCTCCTCCGCATTAATCCGCATAGTGCAACAGGTTGGCATCCCTGCAGCCACCGTATCAACCTGGTGAACCTAGCCATTCCCAACTTATGGCAGATGTCACCTAGTTGCAAAACGGCACCAAGCAGGTTCCGCCCGGTTAGGAGAAGAAGAGAGGATTTCCGATTTCCACACGCATCGCACCGGGCGGGGAGGGGGGTCCGTACCGCATGGACGTAGACGCCAATTCGACTACCGATCGCGATCGGCCAGTCGGTGTCGCGAGAACTAGCAGTTGGTACGCCTGACTTGGTGAATTCCGCGCGATCGCTCATACTTTCGCCGCATGCGGTATTTTTTTTGCGGGCGTTGTTTTTTTCGTTAGTTTTTACGCGGGTGTGATCCCGTGCTGGATTTTTTTTTGAGGATACATTGAAGTTTTTGTTTTTTTTTCTGTGGGTTTTTTGGAGTTTTGGTGGATAAGGATATTTGAAACTGAGTTGGGATTATTGGTTTTTTCTGCTTTGAAAGGTAGGGAACGAGTTTTGAATGTCTTTTTCTTCTTGAATTAGGATTTGTTTTGGTTGCGTCATGTTTTCCTATTGAGTTTTTACTGGTTTAGGTTTTACGGGATTTTGAAGAATCTAATGCTAATGTTTCACGCTTTATTGTTTCGGAATATGGCCCACAGATATTCATTTCGAATGATTGTTATGAAACATTCTTTTCACTGATCATTGTTCATTTTCATTCAGATGGTTTCATCAATTCGGTAATTTTTTAATCCATGGGAAGATGATGTAAATATGTGAAATCAAAAAAATAATTTAGTTGATAAACAAATATCTATTTTCAGCTCATTCTCATATTTTAAAGAGCAGATTGATGCAGAAATAGTTATTTACTCGAATAGGTTATTAAAGACAGCGACTAATGGTCAAGATATTTCAATAGTTCGAGACCATTAGTCGCTCGATCAATAACCGAGTTGATTACAAGATTTTCCCGACGATCTCAGTATGAATTGTGAATGAATTCTTGATTGAAATACATACTTGGAGAACGGTTGCCATGAGGATTGCACCTTAAAATAGAATAGAGCATTAAAATGAGTCATTAATGATCAATTTCGTACACATTAATATCACCTTTTATTTTGAGATCGACGGAAAAATATATCAAACATCGTGAAGAAAGATGCTTATGCAATTCTTGAGCATCGAAAACATTCAATTTTTGTGATACGTATATGGAAAGTAATTTTATACATAGAATTAAGGTATATGAATACAGAAGATATGGGGATAAATGTTGACCTAATATTAGGACTTATGTGCGCATGATCATGTTCTTATGCTTATTATTTGAATTCTGGTCCAACATTAACAAGAATGGATTTTTTCCGGGATATAGAATTATTGGACTGTTCTCATCTGTATTGATTTTTCTTATATCTTACTTATATTGGTATTTTGATTTCCATCTGTAAGTTAGGATACTGTAGCGTACGATTGATCTGTAACCGGCCGACTTACAGATTCGTAAATAATGCAATTCTGGAATGCTATCTGTACATGTAACTTTCTTATTTACATTGTTACTTTTGAACTACTCATCGAAAAACATAACCTTCAATCGTAAGATTTGATCATGGAACTTTTTTTGCTTTTGTTCTTTCATCCAATAAATTGAAAACAGAAAAGAAAAAAATGTCTGCTGTAGAGCATTTATTAAGTTTATTGTACACTGGTTCTTCAATCTGAACATGTTCACAAACAGGGCATTGACATTTCTTCGATCTGAACATTTTCTGGGCATCCGGCATTTCAAATGGATTCATTTCATCACGCAACCATGTCCTTCCAATTATCATAAAATTCCTACATCAAAAAAGAATGATTTTCAGGTAATGTATATTATTGAACAATGTTTTACCTGTTATGATTTTCTTCCGACAACAATCCAATAAACAAAGTCATATTATTTTATTCATCATGAATTTCTTATATTAAAACTTTGGTGTTCGTCCTAAAATAAACAAACCATTCAACGTATCCTCACAATATGTCATTCGGTAATGCTTCCGATCACCCGTCGTGTACTCGTAAATCTTTAACGATTTCTTCAAGCTACAGATATCTTAAAGAGGTCCAAAATTGCAATTTTCCTGTAAGCTTATGAAAAGTTACAGATTGGCTTACAGATGAAAGCAGAATACCACCATTAGATACATCTCCACCACCAAACATCCATTAATCTGTTATACCAACGTATAACTTTGATTCGAATCAATTAATTTTATCTCAAATCTCGATCGATTCAAGATACACTACATGAGATAAATAAATCTAATTTTCCAATTCCTCACGTATACCTGTTGTATGTGTGCACTTTCTACGTTACACGATCATCGTATACCGGCACTTGTTACAACATGCAACATCAATCAGAGATGACCTTAATCGATGACACGACGGTGATAAAAGTACTGGATTAAATCCAGTACAATGCGATCGAACGAATAATACAAATAAGGACGATTTTCAACGGTGATCAATCAAGTTTTCACCGCGAGAAAAGCAAGCGATTAGGTCAGAGATATATCGATGCATCGCGGTACATGGAATTCGCATCGATCTTGCTATTTTTTGTGTATTTAGAAGTGAGGAATTTTTCAAGTAGATCGGTTAGAGGTGAAGTCACTTCGTGCAATGTTCGATTATTGCCATTTATTTAACTTGCCTTTCGCGTCCTTCCATTTGATTAATTGATTTAGGAGTAGAATCACGGTTGTGGGACTTCACGTATTAAAAAAAACAACCACTTAATCCACACACTAAAAAATGCATCAACTAATAATGCTGCTATAGTCCATGGGCCAGCGCCTGTTTTTCATAATGATTACTAACAATCTGAATATTTTTGAGTAGCTTCATTTTGACGAGAAGCAAAACTTTTTCCTTACGAAAAGACCCGATAGTGAGGGCTAATACAGTATGGAGGCGTCGAAAGTTTTAAATGGGTGAATTTTCAAATGTTATTACTAACAGCTACTCATAAATTAAATCTTGAAACAATTTCATCACAAATTGAAAACAATAATTGTCCTACAAAAATGATGACTCTATCAGAGTGTCCCCCACTCTCAACATATTATATCAACAACTAGGTCTAAAAAAATTATTACTAACCGGCTGATTTTTCACTGTTGCTTAGCAAATATTTCTTTTATAAACTGGTTACATTGTCCTACAAATTGAGTGGTACGTTTTTCCAGTTCTAAGCTCGGAAATTGTCAATTGTTGGTTATCCATTTTAATTGTGGGTTCTGTGGTACAATTCTGAGGTGGGACTGGAAAAATGTACCACTCAATTTGTAGTACATGTGACCAGTTCATAAAGGAAATATTTGCTAAGCAACAGTGAAAAAATCAGCCCTTTAGTAACAATTTTCTTAGACCTAGTTGTTGATATATGTTGGGAGGGGGGGACACTTTGATAGACTCATCAGAGTTGTAGGAAAATTATTGCTTGCAATTTCTAATAAATTGTTTCAAGATTTAATTTATAAAGTAGCTGTTAGTAATAAAATTTGAACATTCACCTATTTAACACTTTTGACGCCTCCACACTGTATTAGCCCTCACTATCGAGATTTTCATAGAGGAAAAAGTTGGGCGTCTCGTCAAAATGAAGCTATTCATAAATATTCAGATTGTTAGTAATCATTATGAAAAACAGGCACTGGCCCATGGACTTAAATTTTGTTGACTGCGATTGCAAAGTTGTTTTTATTTCTGTGGGAAACTTTGACAGTTTCAATGCCTTGTTCAACCTTGATTCTGAGATATTTGAAAGTACTTAATAGTGAGTTTACTGCTTCACTTTGGCTTCAAGCAGGATGGCTATAAAATTTTAAATCCGAAAAACTTCAATTTTCTGCTGTTAGGGTGCGCTGTGCAAGAATATTCGACAGCAGAATTTATATTTCATTCGTTTGACATAACATCAACGTGAGCGATATTTGAAACGAAGTGGCGTTAAAATGAAGTCTTATTCTGAATCGCATTTAAAACATAAAATATCTCAGTTCGTTCATTGCTGAATTTGTCGCCTGTCAAATCTTACACCCAGATTACACTCAGCTCACTTCCACGGTAGGGAGCAGAGAAGTGGGCAGCGCGAGAATGTAATCACTACACTTCCCTGTTGCCTTCCATTGCCACTCGTGCTGCTCTACGCTCTCTAAATTGGCGGTTTTTCGTACGGTAGTCAAAGGACCGGCAGCATGAACAGCCTTAAATAGGGGTCTGTGGAATTTCTTTGTCCGTCATTGCCAACATTTGGTCACTAGGGAAATGTTGCAGCAGAGTGTGAATGCTCACTGCCTTCAATACTGTCGCAGAAGTATTTCGGCAATTATTGCCGACAATGTGAGAAGCAGTAGGAAGGGCTGAGTGTTATTAATTCATTAGAGCCTTTCACGTATAAGTGATTCTTGTAACCTTCCATTCGCTGAAATGGCGAAGTTTTCACTTTTCAACGAAAGACGACAGCTTCGGAATGACACTCCTCATTAGAATTATTCTACATCATTATAGTCTGAAACTAGCATTTGGAATGTAAATGGTTCAATTTGAAAACGACACATTACGGATTGTCTCCGGAAATGAGCACCTTAAGAACTTCCTCCGTAATTTTGGAAACGACCTTGATATCTCACTAAACACAAATCGTTCGGATTCTGAAGCATTTAACGCGATGCTTCTCATTTAACGACCTTTTAATCGAATTCAACAGAATGTAAATTAAGCCGTTGTAGGTATTTAAGCGAAACTTACGCCGGTCCGTAAAAAAAGTCGCGCTATGTTTATGTATCGTTTTATCCGGGGAAAAGAACCTGTTTTGGAACGTAGCTGCGTTTTTACTTTTATCTACGGTCGGATCGCAAATTGATTACACCGTGTTCGAACCCTGTTCGTGCATATACGCACTATCGATATTGTCTGGTCATTCGTTCCCGTGTTGCAAACGGAAATGACGTTTGTTTTAATATCGGTTTATGGTCTGAGTGAATTAAGTAGTTTTTAGATCGAAATTTGTTATTTGATTGCTATGCTTGTTGATATGATGTTATGCAAAATTGTTTGAAGCCAGAATTCAATTATTTTGATGTCATCAGACAACTAATATTTGAAGTTTGGCGAAAGTCCTTAATCGATTCTTTTAAAATAGATTTTTAAATGAAACCAAAAACTCCGAATTGTTTATGAATATAACGTATTTTTGGCATTGAAAGAAAATATGTTTATTCAACCCTTTAGTTTAAACCCCACATAACTGTTTTTCCAATGCAAACGTATGTCCTGTGTGTGTTCGTTGAAAAGTTCTTGACACATGGAATCTTATCATAGTATTTTTTTTTCACTTATATTGCGATCACAAAATAATCAAAAACTCTTTGAAAACCAAAAATTTTAATACCTTCTTAGGGCTACACCTTCTAGTGGATTCAACCTAGTAGATGCTGAAAATGTTCTTCATCCTCTACATGGCATGCTCCCAGGCGATGGTGAAACTCGTCAATGGAATTCCTAATGGTCTCAGCTCGTATGCCTATCCTCTTGATTCCTATTCTTAAGATCCGACTTCATATCTTAAATATTAGCCAGCCTGTTTGGATAAACTTTTTTTTGAGAATTCCTTTAGAGAAAGTAATCTAGTGGCGTTAAGTCGGTTGAACTTGGTGGCCATTCAATTGTAACTCGTCGATCAATCCAGCGCCCTGCAAATAAAAAGTTTTATATTTTTTCGTAATAATCACATAAGAAAATAGAAATAAACATCATGATAAGATTCCATCTGTCGAGAGCATTTCAAGAAGCCTACAGACGACAGTTTGCATTTAAAAAAAATTAATGAAAGCCCTGAACAAGTGCTTTCGAGCGCTCATTCAATGGTGGAGCAACAATGCTATTACCTCGAAATTTTGTATAGAACTTGAGATTTATGCTGAGTATATGATGCAAAATCTCAGCACGATTGGAATTACATTCTGGGAGTCATTCAAACAATGAAATATGTAAAAAAGCAATAAATAAAAAATATTAAATTCTATGGTTCAGATGATGCGATCCTTTTGAAATATTGCATGAACATGCAGTATGTCAATCTTCATTCACAAAATAAATTTTACTCGAATCAGATATCTTGTTATGAAAATATAAAGATTCTCTTTTTCAAAATAACAATTGAATTTTCCATGGTTCTATCACCACTATGATCACAAAATGTTGGTTGAGGCTCAATATGAGCATCTTACTTGCTGGCCGGCCCCACCGACAGAATTCAATTTGGCCACGGATTCGCCATCGGGGAGTCGAACTCTATCGTTTGAAACCATTTTCGACTCGAATTCGAAAATGACAGAGATTTGGGCAAAACGATAAAAATATAAGTATAAGTTATGTGGGGTTGCAGTTAATCGATTCAAAATCAACCAATATTGAATCCACACTTCGGAACTAATCCCTTCAACGCACAAAGAACATGCATAGTGGTAATATCAAACAGAGCATCCATAGATAGCTATCTAGCCCTATTTGGGGCTCTTCAGTATGGAGGAGCTCCGTCTGAAAGGCATTCTAGGTTCCCTTATTTGAAGAAATGTCGTCTAGCTCTGAGAATAACAGAACTAAAACGCCATCTCTAGGATCCTTACGAACACCTACCTCCGATGCATCAATTCTGAACGAAGTCGTCGCGAGATGTTTATCCGTTTTTCATACAAACTGGTGGTAGTCCAACTATAGTCCGTTCACGAAAGGTTGAGCCGTCGGTTGGCCATGATAATTTGACATATTCCACTGTGTATATTAAATTTTTGGTTATGATTTTTATTTTCTCTTGTCAGATTGATACGCAATGTTGTCAATATTGCATAGAGTTGTCTGATAACTCGTAAGCTCGTCGGACGAGGCCGGGTACATTCGGCAACATTGAATTTATTTTACGTTATGACAGTAAATACTGCCAACTTCAGATAAATAAAGAAACGCCTACTATGTGCTCAACCTTTCGTGAACGGAGTATATGTGGACTTAACCTTCTGTCGATGAAGTGGAAACGCGTTGGTAATCCGTGTTCCTTTATTACCAAAAAATTCGTTTTATTCAAAATCAATACAGTTGTTTTAGATTTTTGTTCAAATCATTGATTAGAAGATATTCATTTCAGGGATTTAACTTCCACGAGTTCTAAATCTCTTCTTCAGATGAAGAATTCGCGGTCAGAGTAATTATGTGTGCATTCATAAACCACTCAGTCACTGTTTTTTTTTCAATATTTCGGTATTATCGATCAAAAGCGCTTTCATGATATTCGAATATCTCAATCGATTATACTCAATGGTTTTGTGATATGACAAAAACGTTTCTGAATTGGCTTGTTTAGAAATAGATTAAGTTCGCTTGATGTGGAGAAATTCATCATGCAGAAATATTCATTTAGATCGCCTTCAAGTGATACGCTAGCTTCAGATGCATACCTGGCTACTTATTCCAGAATCCAATTATGATCTGAAATTCTTTGAAGTACGACATAGCTTCAAATTGAACGATAAACATCCTGTGAGCCACCTGCAATTAAGTTCAAGTCCACTCAAGTTCTAATTATAACTTGATTCCAAATTGAAATTATCCCGGCTATTTATTCAATTTTCCTGCAATACGCGTTTCATGGTACTTCCCAGTACTCCACGTTTATGACAGTTTCGATTTATGAAAGGATTATATTGATGTGTTCACCTGAAATATTTTGTGTCTTATGTGATTCGAAATTATTTTCTCCACGCCTTCGATATCTTTCAATTGATTAAATCACTTTCGTATATGTTTCGACTGTATTATATTTCAAAATTTAAAGGGGTAGCTTTCTCATTAGTTCTCATTAGTTTTTATTGCGTCCTAGGAAAAATTAGACGTGGCACTAGGGAAAGGCTTATTTTGCTATGAAAAAAATATCTAATTTTATCGGTTACATGGCTAAAACGAGCAGATAAAGACATTTACCCCACTTCTGTTGAAAACATAAAATTTTATTGATTGATAACGATTGATTGATATATACAGGGGTTCCTAAACATGCGGCAAAAATTCAGGGGGTTGTTCCTTGGACTATTTTAAGCATGTTTTGTCCGTTGATGATTTTCCAAAAACCTCTTTGTTTCGAGATACAGGGCGAACAACAGTTTTCATATTTTTAAAATTAATAATAGTTTAAATACAAATGCGTACCGCACTGTGTTACTAAGTAGGTACAATTTATTTTTAAATTTGTTTAACAACATTCCAATTACTAAAAACGGCCAGTTTTTTGACTTGAAATTGATAAGTTCAGATGGTAAAGGAATACGATTAAACACGGTTTTCATTTGAATTTGTTTTTTTGGCTAGAGGTGGTCATTTTCAAACAGTTTGGTAGGTTGAGTTGAATTTTCATGTAATTTCCATAATAAAATGTTATTATCTAAATTTTGTTTCCCCTGTATCTTCGAAACAAAGAGGTTTTTTAAAAATCATCAAAGGACAAAATATTCTTAGAATAGTCCAAGGAACAATCCCCTGAATTTTTGCCGCATGTTTAGGAAACATCCTGTACAGTTAAACACGCTTTTCTCGAATATTATAAATCTAATTTCGTTCGAACTATAAACGCTTATAGGTTTTATCTGGGATTCTTTCAAAGTTAATCCAACCGAGTCATTGAGGACTTTTCGAACAAAATGGCCGTCATTCCCCTGAGTACGAGGGCGTAAAATGCCTCTAACTGCAATTTTCCTCCTCATTTCACTACTGAGTGGTAAGTTGACGTGTTCCGAAATCTACCACATGCAATCGTTCGCCCTAAAAAGGTATAAAATCATAATAATAAGCCTTGACCGAACAGGGGTACTGAATTATTTAATATTTTATGTTACAAACAACTATTTACGATTGATATCGGGGTCGAAACCTTATTTTACTAACAATATTTCGTCGGTCTCACACACGCAATCAATGCACATTTATGTATTGTTACAGGATGTTTCCAAATACCCAAAACGGAATGGTCATTTCGCAGTATTGTTCAACATCATGATTGCAATTTATTTAACATCTATACCGATCCTATAGGGGAATCAATTCAGCTGATGGAGTTGTGCTTCGATTAATTTACGGTTTTTGTTTGTTTTCAATTTTATTGTAATGATGCATTCCTTTTCATTGACATTGATATCGTTTTCATTGTAAAGATCCTATTTTGTCCCATTTGGCAAGAACGTAGAGAATTGCCATTTTTCTTCCGTAATATTATTGATTCCAACTATGAATTTGCATAGTTTTCAAATATCGACTGAAAGAACTACATTAATAATAATAGATCTCGAAAAACTTTATATTCAATTCAGATGCATAAAACAGAGTTATAAAATCTGAAAATTACTTCGTCCTTTCTATAAAAAAAGCTTGAAATCTCATCGTGATATCTTCACATATTCCAGATGTCTTGAAGTCAATTCACTTATAGCTTTGTTTTGGTTCCGATTCAGAACTGTCCTAGGACGGTTCGTACATGCGCACAATCCGAATTTGTATTTAAAATTCGCAACAGCGCAGTGGAGAACTGTTCTGAACCCGGAACCAAAACAAGCTTATGGTTGCCTCTTGCAGGTTTCAAATAATTACGTTTCAACACACAATATTCTGAGTGACAAAAAAGTAAACAGGAAAACTGTAAAAATTGAAATTGACCTGACTGATCGTTTTCTTGAAAATATTTCAATAACGCTAATATAAATTTTGTTCCACACTTCATCCAAAACAGAATGTATACAATGTGTTAGTTAATAAATGCCACGAATTTCAGAAGATGATCTGCAATATAACTTTTTCCGCAAATGCTTGCTGTTAAAGTTTAACTTCAAAACTCACTATACACATATTGTTCTGAAACTGGTCGAGATATGCGAATGCAAGTGGCACTATTTGCTGTCATAAAGTAAAAATAAAGTCACATTGCCGATGTACCCAGCCTCGTCCGACGAACTTCCGAGATCAGAGAACTCTATGCAATATTGAAAACATTGCGTATCAATCTGACAAGAAAATAAAACAACAAAACTAAAATTTTAATATACACAGTTGAATATGGCAAATTTCCATGGCCAACCCACGGCTCAAACTTTCGTGAACAGACTATACATAATGTGTTGAAGTATTGACAAATACGCGTTAAGATTTTATTTATTCCATAAAATGAAAAAAGGCTGGTGAGATCTTTCTGTCGCGAATTGAATGAATGATTTTCCCAGTGACGTACCATTTTTTGTCAGTTTTAAAGTCAAACTACAACACCCGTAACTCGGAAAACAAATTTGCGGACAAAATTTATAATTGCATAATGCCATTATTTTTTCATTCGGCTCCTCCTGAAGTTTATCGCACCTATTCTCTAAAATTCTATTCAATTAATATTATCTACTGAACCAGACAACCTGTACAAACGCACAATACGGACCTCGCAAACTCACCGGGAACATGTTCGTGCAAATGCGTATTCCGAGCACCGGAAACATTAACAAAAAGGCCGTTTCTAGAGGCAGCGGCCCCCAGGGCATTCGAAGTAATTTCACGTCTCCTAATGATCTAACAGAAATTACAAACCACGAACGATAACTTTTTTTCAACGGGTACGTGGCGTCTATTCGTTGCGTAAATTGTGCGTTTTCGGCGAGATGCGATTGGTCTCGGAACACTTTTCGTGATTGCTATCGATCTTTTTTTTCTACGGATAGATTGAAACGTTGCGTTTGCTCCATCCGTTCCGGTTTTGAGGTCGGCGGAGGCCATCGGCGTTACGTGATTTGAATGCGATAGTTTATTATGAGGTAGGGAATTAAATGGTGGAGATAGTAGTAGGAATAAAGATTGGGTCCAGAATATTTGTAGTGATTCGTGTATTTATTTATTTATTCAACTAGGACTCCAACAGATGAACCCTATTACCTGGATTCTTTACAATCATAGAACTAAATTAACTTTCGAGAAGAGTAAATTTTCAAGGTAACGTACTATTGTGGGAATTGAGGAAATGGATATAGAGGGGGAGTTATAATGACAACTCAAGGTATTTCGTGTCCCGATGTTCTCTTATTTGTCAGCTATGTACAAGTTTAATATAGTTATTTAATCAACAAGGTTATTAAAGACAGCGACTAATGGTCAAGATAATTTAACGCGTGAGCGAAGCGAACGCGTAATAGTTCGAGACCATTAGTCGCTCGATTATTAACCGAGTTGAACACGAGATTTGTCCGACGATCTCAATGTGAATTGTGTATGAATTCTTGATTGAAATACATTCTCATTTTAAACAAGACTTATATTTGACATAATAAAATTTCTATGTATCTATGTTCCAGTAGTTTCCAGAGTTTTTGACAATTTCTCGAAGGCTTCTGAATACTTTGTGGACGGTTGCCATGAGGATTGCACATTGAAATGGCAGAAATTGAGCATTAATGATCAATTTCGTACACATTGAAATCACCTTTTATTTCGAGGTCGGCGGAAAATAGTATATTATATTATAAGGATTAAAAGTGCATATTTTTTTTACGAGCAATATTTGCAGTTGCGAGGCGCAGCCGAGCGAATGCAAAATTGCGAGTTAAAATAGGCACTTTTAGTCCGAATAATATATACTATTTTTTCTCCAACCAAGTCAAAATTACAATAAAATTGGTTTTAGTCAAAAATCTTAATAATTTGGATATAAATTTGAACACTACTAATGACAGTGATTGTCAACTAGACGTCAAAGGCAATTACTTTTAATCCAAGGATTAAAAGTAGCGTTTTTAACTACTTTTAATCCTAGGATTAAAAGTGTTGCTAAGTAAGGAGTGAATTTTTGTACGGTAAGGGAATTTATGACTTTTGCACCTGAAAAATAGTACAAAAATGTCAACATTTTTTGATGGTTGGAGAAAAATATTTTTTTCGGTGTTCATTTTGTTTCAACACAACTTGGTAAGGACATTGATATTGTTTGCCCAAGAAAAAACCCTGAGGGACACCCAGCTTCAATTTTCTTCAACATGTCATTCCAATTCCTTGTTTTCAAGATACAGGTTAAGTTTTACTTGAAAACTGACAAAAAAAGTGGTACGCCAGTGAGATATTTCAAACGAAAAATCATTTTCTAATTCTTCGTTAAATTTGTGACGAAAAATCACTTTTGCCTTTTTTCGTGTGGGGCCCCCGTTTTGAGGAAAATGAAACGCGTATTTGTAGTAAAATGTTTCATTTTTTTACTCAAAAACGGCGCAAATTGAACGAAGATTTGAGAATGAGTGTAAGTATGGGAAATCTCAGTAGAGTGCCACTTTTGAGTCAGTTTTTAAATCAAACTTCAACACCCTGTATCTAAGAAACAATACATTTCCGGACATTCATTTATCGAACCTTTTTTCGTAAAATGATCTGAGGATTCACTGCTTTCATTTTGCGTGATATTCAGATACCCGCTGTATAAATGTAGTATCTGCTTCCATGGAAAATTTAGGGAATATTGAATATTTATTTCGAATGGCTTCAGTTACAATGATGTCTCAAGTGTCAAGGTCGAACGAGAATCATTTCGTCCAAACACAAATCCTCAGTCATTCGGCACGAATTTCTTCATGTACACGAGCAACAATTGTGATATTTCGTTTCGGCAGTAACTCTCCATTTATTTATACTTGTTTTATAGGCATTTTTATGGGATATACCCACACGTATTGTGTTTTTCTTGGATCATGACCCATTTTATAATTTCACGGTCAAGTGGTCAGATATGACGTTTATAGCGGAAAGTGATTATCTCGAAATGAAAGTGTTTCAGGATCTACATTTTCACGGAAGTATGTTTTCTGTGTTTCTGCAGTGAAATACAACTGTCAGTGGATATTCTGAAGAATCCGCATTTCTTTGTCAGCCCATTTTTCATTCGTTTTGTAAGTAACGTCGAATAATTCAATCGCTCAACCATCGAAAATCCTGCAACAACAGATATTTGCAGACATTATACAGAGTTTCAGTGAATAAGTACGACAAACTTCAGAGTGTTTTGCTCGTCCAAAAATATGAACAAAGGATTCTAGAAACTTATGGTGGTATTCTGCTTTCATCTGTAAGCCAATCTGTAACTTTTCATAAGCTTACAGGAAAATTGCAATTCTGGACCTCTTTAAGGGATCTGTTGCTCACAGAAATTGTTAAATATTCACGGGTATTCGACGGGTGATCGGAAGCATTATCGAATGACATATTGTGAGGTTACGTTAAATGGTTTGTTTATTTTAGGACGAACACCAATAAATATAAATATCATGGCTTTGTTTCTTGGATTGTTATCGGGAGAAAATTAAAACAGATAAAACATTGTTCAATAATATACATGACCTGAAAATCATTCTTTT
Organism: Propylea japonica; assembly: GCA_013421045.1. Lineage (NCBI taxonomy): Eukaryota > Metazoa > Arthropoda > Insecta > Coleoptera > Coccinellidae > Propylea > Propylea japonica. Next base: position 39,885,149 of record CM024245.1, on the reverse strand, counting down.
TTGAAGTAGGACCTTTATGAGAATTGGAAAGAAAAGGTGGCTTGATCAAATAAATCCATTTGAAATGCCGGATGCCCAGAAAATGTTCAGATTGTTTGTGAACATGTTCGGATTGAAGAACCAATGTACTATAAACTTAATGAACGCTCTACAGCAATTTAACCAAGAATTTTTTTATTTCCTGCTTTCAATTCAACTACATTCAGATAAATGTATTTTCAAATTCAAATCAAAACCTAATACATAAAGTTCCATGATCAATCTTACGATTGAAGGTTATTTTTTCGATAAGTAGTTCAAAAGTGACACTGTAAATGAGAAAGTTAGTCGATCAGTTACAGATCAGTCGTACGCTACAGTATCGATGAAAAGCAGAATACCACCATCAATCTCTAAAATGCACCGTTTCCGAGAAATTGAAAGGAACCGTATTTTGCGAATATCTCCAGAACTTTTCATCGTACAGAAAACAGCTTTCCAGAGTATTTTGGATAATTGTCTGACAGACCATTATTCGTCTTATTCGACAAAGGTACTGTAAATTCCCATAATAATATTATTCCGGGTGAATATCATTAATTGAAGTTTTATTGTATTACAGGGGAAAACCATGAATGCGAACTATAAGGAATTGTATTATCCATCATATAAGGAATTATGCACAATTCATAAGGATCTACATATTAAACAAGAAAAATTTAACCTCTTAAGTGGTCAGAAGTGATGCCCGTAACGCCATTCTAGATGGCAAGAAAATTCAGTGCATGCGGAAATATACGTCATTGGCAGTGACGCTTCCGTACATGCGTATATGTTCGACTAAGGCAGTTGGGATTAGGATAACTCGTACACAAGCGGACATACTCGTCAAAATCTGGGACAAATCACTTTATTGAAAAATAAGTGTTAACAAAAAGATTAAATATAACAAAAGATTAATTTTTCTTATGTAATAAAAAGGTAATCGTGAACAAAAATTAGGATGATTCATTCCTTCGTATGGTACAAACCAAAACATGGTGCTGGGCATAAACACAGTGTGACATTCCTTACACCGGCTTTCTTTTCTCTTACCATTTTCGGCACACTGTATACCTAGTGAAAAAATATAGTAATAGAATATTAAAGTATCATGAATGAAAAACACTGCCGTCTGCCACAGGTGAAGAAGAATGTTTATCTTTCGAAAGCTAAAAAAACGAACCACGTGACTTTCAGAAGCCACGAGCTGGTATAATGAGTTTAATATTATAGTATACATCGTACTGTTCGTCGCAAACGAACGTATCCGTCAAAACCATCAAAGGCCCCGCAAAAAACTTCGTGGCGAATATATACGTCAAATCCACGGAGCAAGAGAAATTGTTTTCCGAATATATACGTCTTAGCCGCACTTAAGAGGGAGAATTTTTCAATTCCCGCCACAACCTTATGAACGAAATCAATTTGCTAGGAGCATCTTCATCAAGAAAAACGAAGCCAGAAAATAACGCGCAAGCAACAAGATCAAAGAATAACAAATCTACCTTTAAATTTCCAATAAAACCGATAAAAATATTAGCGAAGACAAGGCGTCGACAGCCAATATACACCTTCACCTCGATCCAATAAAGTTTATAAAATTCACAACTCGGCACATTCATCTCTCAAAACTAAACAAATAAAACCGCGGAACATACAACCAACCGTCTGTCCGTCCGTATTTCTAATCGCCATGTTGAGATATTAATATATGCAACAAATTAAATCGATCGTTTGCCCAACTCGGAATCGTAATTAATAAATCTCTCGCACGTTCGGATTTATGTTCCGATATACAGAAATTTATTCCTACCAGATAGACTTGTTCGATTTGTCCGTAGCTATTCATCTTTGGATTTTTTGGTCCTTCGATCGGGATGCTGGGAGAGTGACTATTTTATCTGGCTCTTCGATCTGTGAAACTATCTGTATGCGTCCGACAGATAGTCCGGGCCTCGTGCTGGGCGCTATGGCGTGAATTTAAGGTGTAGTGCGATATTGATCGTCTAATTCCATCGGACATGTGAGAAACAGGATGTTAATTTATTGGTAACTGCGAGCGTTGAAATTTGCGCTTGTTCGGTTCGAAATAACTGCGGGGGTTTTCATGATGTATCAAATTCAAATGAAGACTTGGATTTGATTAGAGTCGCGAATAGAATGATAAAACACCGGGTGTTTTTGAATGAGTGCGACAAACTTCAGGATGTTATAGCTCGTCCAAAGATATGAAGAAAAGATTCTATTAACTTTCTTCTATTCAGCTTTCGTGAGAATTTTTTTATCGTAATAAGCTCTGTATTATACACAAAAAATGTACACAACTTGCCTATGCACAGAACAAACAAGCTAACAAGTTACAAATGCTCTCTTTGTCTGCTCACTTTTTTTTAATCACTTCATAGCCAAGAATATTGGTCAGTCGAACTATTATGACTCCGAAGGTATCATGAATCTCTTATGTTTCAGACTCTTCCTCTTTAGAATTCATAATATGTACATGGCGAGCAGAAAAACGGCTCACTTGATCATTAACGTTGAAATATCTTTCTTAGTTGAAATTTTACAGGAGAACAATGACATTTTAAAAATCGTATTAGTGAAATATTCGTAGATATAAAAAATAAAAAACCTTTCAAAATCCCAAAGTTATGGAATAGACTCCTGAATTTATGCGATAACATTTTGTGGCTCATCTATCTTTCCTTGAAAAATCTACTGAACAGCCATATGCACATAATAACTTGATAACAAAAATCATTTATAAAAAACTTTTTAGGTTTTCACTCCCTGTCTCTGAAACAGAAATAATCAAAAAATGTTCAATTGAGATGAAGTGCGCCTGCGAGAATCTGCACTTATTTGTCAGGAGCAAATTGAATTGAGGATTTTACAAGTTTGTCTGAGGAAGGTGTCTGATATAGACACCGAAACGTTATATTGTCCTTTTCATTTATTTCTTTTCTCAGTTTTACTGTTAGTCAACAATTTTTTCAAGATCAACTTGCTCCTGACAAATAAGTGCAAAGATTCTGACAGGAGCACTTCATCTTAATTAAGCATTTTTAATTATTTCTGTTTCAGAGACAGGGAGTGAAAACCTATAAAGTTTTTTAGAAATGATTTTTGTTATCAAGTTATTAAGTGCATATGGCTGTTCAGTAGATTTTTCAAAGAAAGGTAGATGAAGCACAAAATGTTATCGCATAAATTCAGGAGTCTATTCCATAACTTTGGGATTTTGAAAGGTTTTTTATTTTTTATATCTACGAATTATCAAGCTCCTCCTTATTTTAATCAATATTTCCATTCAACTTTGAACGTTTTTGACTTGTATCATGTTTCGATGATTTATCATATCAATAATATATATCATTTCTGTTTCAGGTGAGTGGAAAATCGATAATATAAATAGGACAATCAGTGGTGAGTAGCGGCGAAAACCAGTGCGTCACACCTGTCATTATTGTACCAGACTTCATAAACAATAAAACAATCATCTAATACCAACTAAACCATCGAAATTTCAATTTGACCCAAATTCGAATTCGATTCGAAAAGCAATAATTGCGAATCAAGTAGCTCATTTTCATTCCTTCTCACAACAATCACTTCAACCCAGTTCCAGGTATGAATCATCGAGTGAAGAACAAGAAGAAATCGAATAATGACGATTGCCGAATGTTGCGAACCCGTTCCGTTATGTTGGTATCGACCGGTGCAGCGGCGGCACTTGGAGTTGCATAAATTACTCGCTAGTTTGGCGCTCTCGAAAAGAAAGTAGATCTATCGATAATTTTTTATTCAATGACGGTTCAAACTGACCGTAAAAGGTTAGACCAATTCAAACACTTTCCTTATATTAATATGATTAGTCAAAACAATTTTATAAAATCGAATGTGAAAATTGCTCTCCGGATCAAAAGTAACAAAAATTATGATTTCGCCATTTTCAGCAAAACATAACTAAACAAAAAAGTGTAGATCAGATAATTATCTTATATACAGGGTTCAAAACACGTTTATAAATGACATGTGAAAAATTGCTCTCCGGATCGAAAAATGATGTTTTCGTCATTTTCAGCAAAACATAACCATACAAAAAGTGTAGATCAGATAATTATCTTATATACAGGGTGTTTCTGAATTGATGCGAAGATTTAAGGGGATGATTCCTCGGAATATTTTATGAAAGAAAGTTCCCATGAATGTAGTTTCGGAAATGCTTAGTTTCCAAGATAAAGGGTGTTGAAGTTATACTAAAAACTAACTGAAAAAGTGGTACGCCACTGAGATTTTTTAAATTCACAATCTCTCAAGCGTTTTTTTCGTGTGGGGCTGCGTTTTATGTAAAAAAATTAAACATCTTGACGTAGTATCTCTACTACATAATGTGTTAAAGTAACGACAAATACGCATTAAGATGTTTAATTTCCTGAATAAAAACGGCACCCCACACGAAAAGAAAGCGGAAGAGATTTTCTATTACAAATTGAACGAAGAATTCAAAAATAATTTTCAGTTTGAAATATCTTAGTGGCGTACCACTTTTCAGTATTTGTTTTAAGTTTTTTTAGTTTCAAGTAAAACGTCAACACTTGTATCTTGGAAACAATGCATTTTCGGAACTACATTTATGAGAACTTTCTTTCATATAAAATATTCTGAGGAATTATTCCCTTAAATCTTTCACATCAATTCAGAATAACCCTGTATGTTTGCATATCCTTAAAATGAACCTCGAGAGGCGCATGTCTACATCACCGCGGAGGGGTATTTCACTCGAGAATTGTGTACAAAAATTCCAAATCAGTCAAATAATACAAAAAACACTAAATGAATCAAAACCCGCAAAAAATTCCAAAAATTTCAAGTAATTCTAAAAACTCCAAGTAATTCCAGTTATTCAAAAACCAAAATGCATGCCAGAAGTTCATCATCAAGCTGTCATTATTACTTCAATAATTTATATTTTTGCTCGCTTTTTCCAAGGGTAGGTACCTAACAGCGTACTATCATTTTGCGCAAATATCTGTATTTTTCGAATTTTGGGCCTCAAACGTCTTGGTTGGACTCACTGATGAAGAAACTGCCGTTCGTGAACACGATAACTCTCGAAAGAAATAAGAATCAAGTTACTTATTGAACTTTCAATATCTATTGAAACTATTAATAAAATCATATCCTATAAATATAATAATATAGCAATATGTAAATCATTATTCATTTATTATAAACCGTATAAAAAATAAATTGCGTATTCGAGAATATGTAATCTGTAGGAGTTGCAAGTAATATACCATACCACTTGTGACTAGACAAAGCTTGTTTGATTATTTGCAACTCTGGAAATTATGAAGAATTTTTCAAAATATTTGGAAGTATTGAGAATTGGAATTCTGGGGATCGGCTATCGCTATCACACTCCTTACTAGGGGAGCATTCACTCATCATGGATAGCAAGTATCAGGGGATGAGATCTGAGGTGTTCGGTGTTCTTCTCTGGGTCCTGGGTTGTTCGTCTTCGTTGCTTGGTCCTGGATTTCTCGGTTGATGTCCTGGTAGTCGGTCTTGCAATGTTTCCCTCCATAGTTGTTCCTGATGTCCATCGAGACATACAAACTTCCTTACCGTTCTAGCAGTACTGAGAAGTAGGTACTGCTTTTTGCATTACTTTGTGAAGGTTTTCATTAATTCTTGCTCCTTGAGGCATAATTTTTGTGTTTGATACGAGAATAGAATGGTTCTGGTACTAGACATTCCCCAGTGCCTTTGATCTGAAGTTCAAACTCTCGGTATTTCGATATTTTTTCGCGTATTTTTGATGTAAATTGTTGTTTTTCGTGATGGCTACGTCTATAAGTGTTGCTCCCATCATTATTATTATACCAAATAATAGTGTTTAAAACAATCCCACTGATTTTCAGCCAAGTGTGAATGCCAGAATTGACCGGACTATTCGAGTTGCATAAATTACGCGCTAGTTTGACGCTCTCGAAAAGAAAGTAGATCTATCGATAATAAATTGCTCATTCAATGTCGGTACAAACTGACCGTAACAGGTAGGGCACGATAGCGATAAACAAATCTGATTGTTTAAGTTTGGCGCCTCGTTCGGTTTCGGCTGATGTACGAGGAGAAAGTTTGATATTTGTCTGTTTTCGGACACCTCGGGATTGCACCGTGATCCTATTGAATATTTATAGGAGTTTTACAAGCCCAGATCGTGTCTCAGATATTCAGATTGCATATTTGGTGTGATTCTAGCTCGAGGATGTGAAAATTCGTCGAGGAGAATTTCGTGAGAACCTGGTTGAAGGAAAATTATGTTTATATTTGAGCGACTAAGTACATACTTTCAGAAATCCACAAGCTTTCCCAAATGGGACACAAATTTGATTGAAACTCTACTTCAAATGAACCTGCAGAAGTCATAAACTTCTACATGCCTGATTGCTATTGGGTTCATTATCTTCCAGTCATAAATACACTCGGCCAACTGAAATTTTGCCGAAGTTCGCTGTCCAAAAACTTCTGTAATTTATCATTGATTTCAATTGTTTTTACGCCGAGTTGTTTTAAATTCTTTCGTTTTAGAACAAACTTCAGGAAAAAATTCCAAAATGTTGATAGTATATTCATACAGGGTTAATAAAAAACATGTTTTTGTGGCTGGATTTCTTAACACCCTTTGAAATAGTTCTGCAAAATTCGTTGAGTTTACGCTCAATTCATTACAGAGACTATACTCTTTGCCATCTTGCATTGTTTGTCACATTCTCCTCGTAACTGTATTCACTAATAAATCATTTACTTTTCTATTTTTTCACCTGAAGAGTTGTTTTTTGTTTTTGAATGAAGTTGAAAAACATCTTGATGTGTCGATACTGAATTTTCTAAAAAAAAATATTTACAAATTTTGTCTAGCGAGCTCTAAAGAAAAATCTTGAAAAACGATTTTATTTCTTTGACGGGAAAAAATGAGACATTTTATATCTCTTGACAGGTCACAAAATATGACTTTTTACGAAATTACTTTTTTCCCTGTCAAAAAAATGAATGTCTATGTATCCGTGGAAAAAGAACTCACTTTTTTCCCGTGAGCAAAAAAGTAATTTCGTGAAAAGTTATATTTCTTTCACTATTAAATAGCTGTTTTTCCTGTCACTGAAAAAATAGTGTATTATACACTGGAAAAATATTAGATTTTAGCTCTCGGTTTTTGTCTCCCGACGCGAAGCGAAGAATCATCTTGAGTGATGAGGCCCATTTCCACCTCGGTGGCTTCGTCAACAAGCAAAATTGTCGCATCTGGAGCTCGGAACACCCAAGAGTTATTGTTGAAAAGCCTCTCTATCCTCAACGTGTGACTTTTTGGTGCGGTTTATGATCCGGCGGAATCATTGGACCTTACTTTTTCGAAAATGAGGCTGAAGCAACAGTTACGGTGAATGGCTTGCGCTATGGAGAGATGAATTGATAGTATTGATCTGGACAACTTTTACTTTCAACAAGACGGCGCTTCGTGCTACACAAACAGCGAAGCCACTTTGCGATTTGGTTATGGAAAATTTCATTGAAAGGATATGGTCCTATAAGCGTGGTCGTGGTGGTCTTTTGCCTGATGTTAGTTTCCACTATTAAAGTCATAGCTTCTTCTTTATAATGAAATGAACATCAGTTCATTTATATTGAAAAATGGCACTTTTCTTTGAATATCAAAATAACACCTCTTATTGGAAAACCCTTTTTATTCTTCCCCAACGAATGCGCGCATTAACCAGAACTTATGCGGCGTTCCCACGAGGCGTTATTCAGACAGTGAACCACGCTTTCGTGAAATACACTTCTGTATGAACGCATATGCGGCGTTCCCACAAGGCGTTATTCACGACAGTGAACCACGCTTTCGTGAAATATACTTCTGTGTGAACGCATTCCTCACGAAAGCAAGTTAAAGACTATGCGTTCACACAGAAGTGTATTTCACGAAAGCGTGGTTCACTGTCGTGAATAACGCCTCGTGGGAACGCCGCAATAGTCGTTAAACTTGCTTTCGTGAGGAATGCGTTCACACAGAAGTGTATTCACGAAAGCGTGGTTCACTGTCGTGAATAACGCCTTGTGGGAACGCCGCATTATGTTCTTGAAGAACATGTATACATACCTAGGAGAATATTCATCTCTGCACCTCCTGCTGAGAAGATAATCAGATAATAATCATACGTTGTCATTTGCGAGAACATTAATAATGATCCTTTAATATTTTAACAGCAAGACGTTTTCAAATCTTAAAACTTGCCGTATGGGTTTTGGCAAACAACAAACAATACGAATATTGCGTAAGCACATAGACCGGTTTATAATCGTTGTAAAAAGTTTATTATCCTTGTGCAGTATTCCATATAAACTTGATAAACATTATCAGTGTTCGTATCGGCTCACAATCAGCAAACCACAATATTATTGTCCGCTATTTTTATCGTTTAAATATTATTACATACTTACTTCTAAAATCAATAAAGTATGATGTCAAGAAAGGGATATCTGATATTTTATCACAAGGAAATGAGTAGGCGTTCTAGACAATATCAATTCGGAAAAATCATTACATTAGTTCGACTATCAGCTCATTAAATTGGGTATTTCGAAGTTACAGCTCAAAGGTGTTTCTCTTTGTTCGAAATATGATGTGGAAATGTCTCCTTCTTTCACCTTATTGAAAATTTTTTCAGTTTTTTCAATGTTGCTAGTTGAAAGGATATCTATTTTCGTTTATTCATGAAAATACGATGAATATTTTAGAGAGGCGAAAGTTTCTTCAGAAGTTTTCTGAATTGTTCAGTTTTCATGGTTTTCATTCGTTTGTAGTCAATTAGACTAAAAACGAACGAAGACACAATTCTAAAGTTTTCCAAGTTTGTCCGAAGAAGGAGTCTGATATAGACACCGAACGTTACGTATCTTTTTCATTTATTTCCTTTTTTAGTTTTACTCTTAGGTCAGGTTAGGTTAAGTTTTTTATAAGATATCGCCTTTGGAGGTCGATGGTGAGTGGACAGTTTCGAATTTTTTTTAATTTGTGTTTTGTTTCTCAAAAACACTAACTATACATAATACAGAGCACAAGATAATGTTACTCACACAAAATAACTTTATCATTAGAGGTTGAATATAACCCTATGATTTTCGTTCAAAAAACTGTCTTCGTGGCATAGATTTTCGAAAAATAAGATTTTCTTATGGTTTCCCATTCAATTCTGGGAAAAGAATTCTCCTGCAAAACTCCGATACTTTCTAGGAAAAAATAGAAACTTACAAGAAGTTATGATCACTGTTCCATTTCATCTTATAAGCGTTCCAGAGAATGTATATTTTGATATATTGTATGTCTATGACAGGAGATAAAGATGTTCTATAAATCTTTCTGAATGTTTAATTACTAATTTCCGGAAGAAAATTATATACCTACGTAATATTTTAATTTCACAAAACAATAGAACTTTCTTTCGATTAATGAGAATAATTGACAAAACCAATTTTGAGCATAAAAAATATCTTAAAATATGGAACATACGATGAAATGGAAAAAACAGTGATCATAACTGCTTGTGAGTTTCAATTTTTTCTGAGAAAAGTATAGACTGCATCGAATTTTGCAGGAGACTTATTTTCTCCAGAATTGAATGGGACACCATAGGAGATTTTTATTTTTCGAAAAAATCTACCCCACGAAAACCATTTTCGAAGGAAAATCATAAGGGGTTGGTATTTTTAACACCAAATAATAATATTATGAGATCAAAAAAAAATGTGTGAGTAACATCTACTTAATGAATCATATTATGTTAAGTTTCATGACTGAGTCTTTTCAGGACATATGAACTACACCTACTTATTTTCATAATTTCATGAGAAAGTTTGTGATTTGATCTAAATGGAAAGAAAAAGGTTTAAAATATGTTTTGTCCCAATAAAACACGTAATGAGTAATGAAAAGAAAATGATACATAATATTGGCTCGCCAAATAACATATTATTACAACGAAAGATTATTGAAAATCAAAAGGTAAGTATCCAAAGAAAACCGTGTATCTGTTCAATGCTGCCAGTATCTCACGATCCAAATCCGAATCCATAATATAGTAGAAGGTTTAACAACATAACAGACTAGTATTCATTGTATTCATTATTCATTAAAGATTTAATGGTCGCAGTTTGATTAAATTACATATAATTCAGATTTATGAAACCTACGGTTGTTACTGAAACTGTTGTAGAGCTTTGTGGGATGATCTAACTGTTGGTGCATTCAATTAGGATTAGGTCAGGTCAGTTCGCTAGCATATGACGTCAGCACACGATAGCATCACGAATATTCACAGATATGAAAATAGCGAGAATTGTCTATGACGTCTCTATAAATTCATAGAATCGAATGAAATCTCATTCTCAAACATTTGACCTTGATAGAAATAGTCATCATAGTGTCATTCTTAGATGTGAATATTAGAGAATAGTTATTTAATCAACTAGGTTATTAAAAACAGCGACTATTGGTCAAGATATTTCAATGCGTGAGTGGAGCGAACGCGTTAATAGTTCGAGACCATTAGTCGCTGTTTTTAATAACCTAGTTGATTAAATAACTATTCTCTAATATTCACATCTAAGAATGACACTATGATGACTATTTTTAGTTAATAGTTCAAAGACCATTAAACGCTCGATTAATAACCGAGTTGATTACAAGATTTTTCCGACGATCTCAATATGAATGTGTATAAATTCTTGATGGAAATACATTCTCATTTTGCACCAGACGTACATTCGACAAAATAAAATTTCTATGTATCTATGTTCCAGTAGAGTTTTGGCATTTTCGTAGTGCTTCTGAATACTTTGTTGTCCCTGAGGATTGCACATTAAAATAGCATAAATTGAATATAAAAATGGGCCAGTAATGCTCAATTTCGTTAACATTAAAATCGCCTTTTATTTTGAAGTCGGCGGAAATAGATATTCAATCAACTATAGTGACTAGTGTATTAATGACAGCGATTAAAAAACCAGCTATTTACAAAATTTTTCTGTCGACCGCATTATGAATGGAGCATAAATTCTTGATTAACTAACTTTCATTTTGCACGAGAGATTCATTTTACATAATATAAAAATGTCTTTATTTCAATCGAGGGGTCTATCACTGCGAAATTTTAGTGTACAAAATGCTGGAATTGGGAATGAATTACACGGAATTAGATGGAATTGCATTGAATTTGATGGAATTGCATGGAATTTGACGGCATTATAACGGAATTGTTTGGAATTGAGAAGAATTGAATGGAATTGAACGGTATTCTGTTAGCATTGAATGGAATTGAAAATGCGCAGATTGAACAAAATTGTGAGGAATTGAACGGAATTGTAGAGAATTTAACGGAATTAAGATGAATTTAACGGAATTATGGGGAATTCAATGGAATTATGGGGAATTTTACGGAACTGTGAGGAACTGAATGGAATTATGCGGAATTGAAAAAATTTTTGTGAATTTAGTGGAATTATTTATCAAATTGGAATTTTAGTGTACAAAAAACTGCCAGTGATAGACCCCTCGATTTCAATATATGTTGTAACATTCTTAGTATTGCTTCTGAAGACTTTGTGTTCAGTTGCCTATGACAATAGCACATTAAAATATGATAAATTCGAAATTAAGATGGGCCACCTTCTATATTGAGGTCGACGGAAAACGTAATTTTATTCAATATTGGTAAGGATTTTATAATTATTATATCATCTGCTCAAATCATATTGTTCCAATATTTTAATATATAATAAGTTAAGATTCATTTGCATTTCGTATACGAATTCAGTTTTTCTCGATCATTCATGAAAAACATTCACATGAATATATCAATTTAAATAATTCATAATATGACATTCCTTATATATTTCAACAATTTCAACAAATAATTTTCTATGGTTGCGCCCGATGTGAATTATCATATCCCTTATAGCGTTTGTGAATTTGTCTTGGACATCCCTTACAACCGCATAGAGCCCATCCTATAACATTTTCTATGTAATTACTCTGTGCGTCCATTTCGACTGTCAAAGTGCATCTTTTCCTATTCCTTCGAGAGTTTAGTGTTAAAACGGGCCAATTCAAAGAAATTTTCGCAGATATGCCTTCTGAAGCCGTAGGATTTATAAAAGACTTCTTTGCTGGTGGAATTTCAGCGGCCGTAGCTAAAACAGCTGTCGCTCCGATTGAAAGAGTGAAACTTATTCTGCAGGTGCAAGATACATCGCAACAGATAGCCAGCAGTGCTAAGTACAAAGGAATGGTGGACGCATTCGTGAGGATACCCAAAGAGCAAGGATTCTTGAGTTTCTGGCGTGGAAATCTAGCAAATGTTTTGAGGTATTTTCCGACTCAAGCACTAAATTTTGCATTCAAAGATGTGTACAAACAGATATTCATGAGTGGTATAGATAAGGAGAAACAGTTCTGGAGATATTTCGGCGCCAATTTGGCTTCAGGAGGAGCAGCTGGAGCAACTTCTTTATGTTTCGTCTACCCTTTGGACTACGCAAGAACCCGTCTAGGAGCTGATGTTGGAAAGACTCATGGAGACAGGCAATATACAGGTCTAGTAGATTGTCTCGTGAAAACGGTAAAAACTGACGGTCCCATAGGTTTATACAGGGGTTTCATAGTTTCCGTGCAAGGAATCGTAATATACAGAGCGGCGTATTTTGGAATGTTCGATACGTTTAAAGGGATGCTTCCCAATCCGAAGAATACCCCTTTTCTCGTGTCTTTCATGATAGCTGAGGCTGTTACAACAGCCGCTGGAATCATTTCCTATCCTTTCGACACTGTGCGAAGGCGTATGATGATGCAATCTGGTAGAGCCAAGGCGGACGTCATGTATAAGAATACGTTGGATTGTTGGGTGAAGATTTCTCAAAACGAAGGACCTGCAGCTTTCTTCAAAGGGGCGTTTTCGAATATATTGAGAGGAACCGGAGGAGCTTTGGTATTAGTTCTTTACGATGAGTTGAAGAAGTTGATTTGAAATCATATAAGTTTTTTTTTGTTGATCTTCATTGTAGGTTTGTTTCGAGACTTTATTGTATCCTTAAGTCGTATTCTTGTTGTTATCTTAGCCAAAAGAATGTTTGATCGATTTGTCACCATAATTTGAGTTTGTGCAAAAGATGATTTTCTAATTGAATATTTTCGAATAAAATATTGAGAAGAAATGTGTTTCTTATTTTCATAGTTTTCTAGCTTGTGATTCAAGTTATTTCGAGATGAATATGTTCATCAATTCGTGATACAGGGTCTTTATAAATGATTGTAACAGCGCAGTTGGCTTTGGATTACAGAATACCAATCTCTAACCAATCAGAGCATAGCATGATTACAGAATTTTGTGGTTTGCATAACCCAAAGCCATCTGCGCTGTTACAATCATTTATAGAGACACTGTATATAGTTATATGAGTTTACTTCTTTACCAAGTGCTTCCAATGTTAATTTGGAGAAGGTCCAAATTTTTTATTAATGACTGTAGCGTTCTGTTTTACCTGTATAAAATGACATGTTGTACTTTAAATGTATCCTTTTCAATTGATCTTTTTTTCATTTTGAAGTGAATGAATCAGGTGGAAAATTAGAAGCGTTTTGAGGTTTTGCAGTGAATTTTCATAAGAAATTGTTGTTTTTGTGTACTTAAAAGAACAGCGTCTCAAAATTCTGTCCAAATGCCTGTAAGTTTCGAATTTTGTGCAAAAAGAGGTCTCGAATGAGTCCTTTGGACTTACTGATGCAGAAACCGAGAAATTCTATCAAGTCGTCTGTCTGTAACACTGCGAACTGGAAGGAGTGGGAGATTTTCAGAATAGGTGCAACATCGAAGTAGCTCACTTGAGTTTTTCAATGTGTGTTCTCAATTCGAATCAGTCAGATAGTTCTTGAGTTCTGATGCCTTAAAATTGTTTCTTGAAATTTCGAGAGCTCCAAAGAGAAATACAGGGTGTAACATAATAGTATGTCAAAACTTGAGGGGGTGAATATACATGTAATTTTAAGAAAAAAAGTTTATATGAATATGGGTATGTGAAAGCTTCGTTACGGAGCTACACGGTGATGAAATTTCCAGAAAAAAATGGTTTTATCTTCATAACTCCTGCAGTTTTTGAGATATTCAGTCCAAATTTGGAATATGAGCTATTTTAAACAGTCTCTATCATCTACAGGATGTTTTCTTTCCCGGAGCCATGTTTTCTTTTTCATCTCAAACTTTTTTGTGGTGCGCTACTGGCCAGCGTAAAATCAATTTTTGATATCTTCGTTCAATTTAGAAACTATTTTGACCCCTGTATTTTTTTTCGTATCTCTAACTGTTTTCGAGTGAAAAATTATTGAACGATTGTATTTTGTTCGCTAAATAAAAAAAATGATAGAAATACTCGATAGGTTTTCCCAAACTTTGCTTCTATTTTGATAGCTCGTCATCTGACACTTTTAAGCTTACCTATTCCATATCAAACTAAAAAAGTTCAATAATTTTTTACTCGAAAACGGTTATAGATACGGAAAAATTACAGAAGTTAAAAAGGTTTCTAAATTGAACGAAGATATCAAAAGTTGATTTACGCTGACCAATGTCGTACCGGAAAAAAGTTCGAGAGGGAGACATGGCTCCTGAAAAGAAAAGACCTTGTATATTCTAGTCAAGATTCAGGACGTCCAATGATGAAGACTGTTGAAAATAGCTCGCATTCCAAATTTGAAATGAATATCTCAAAAACTACAAGAGTTATAAAGAAAAAACCATTTTTTTAAACTTCAACACCCTGTAGTTCCGTAACGAAGTTTTGCGGACCCATGTTTATATGGAGATCTAACTCTTCATTTCATGATCTTGGTTTGAAATAAACGTTTACCACTATACACATTCAATGAAATCATTATAGTGGACTGAATAATCATTCAAAACACTGTCGCTAGAAATTGTGTGTGTGAAAAACTGGTGCCAAGTCTGGCGGTTTCCTATAAATGAGCATAATGCATGCGAACCAGATCTTGAGACAATCGTTCAAATAAGTTTTTACTTCATGACATCTCACTCGAACCGTTTTGCGGAAGCTTTCACAAGGATCTCGTAAATGTACTAGTCTTCCGACATATTCATCAATCAAAGCGTCATTTAAAACGTTTTGATTGCTTTCTATATTGAATTCGTATCGCGAAATCAATTCAAGTTCACCTAACACTGTCATAATGTTGATGGCTCAAGCTATAAATTTCGAGTTGATGCCACTTTATATGGGTTGATTTACGTAGGTTTTGTAGAAGATATTTTTTCCGTTCGGTTGCTGCAAACGGACTACCACTTTGAATTTTTCCTTTAAATAACTGATGATTTTCGGACTGTTATGTAGAAGGTTAGAAGAGTGGATTTAATATCACCTGAGGCAAAATTCCGACAGCAACAACTTTGAATCATAAAATTGAAAAAACATTTATGAAATGAAATGACACAAACCCTCTAGCCGTTACCCAGCAACTATTCCAATTCAAACCAAAGCGCACGATTAACTTCGTAAAAAATACACTCTTGAAGTAAATTGAATGGCCCCTCCAACAAGGTATTACTCGGCCCCTTTCCCTATTCAAAAATGAGTGCTGTTAGGGGTTGCGGATAGAGGGGTAATGATATCAAACTCATTTGAACACCCTGATTTGTCATCCCTTCTTTCAACACAATTTGACCTTTCCGAGCGTTTTTTCGTTATTCCATTCTAAAGTTCCCCCTGTACGGGAGTCCTAAATTCGTTGTCTAGTAAGGGGATCTCAGAAACTCGATCAGCTAGAACAAAATGTAATGAAGAAAATATGATTACTTCAATGGATTCTATTGAAAAAAGTGTCTGTATAATGTTTTAGTTTCATGTTTATAACTACAGTTATAACGAAGTTATGAAAACTTTTCATTTGACGCCATTTTTCAATTTTCTCTAATAGCTCGGAAACGGTTCGCTTTGAAAGGTTGCGGTTTTCACCAAATGAATTGTCTCAAAAATCGAGCTCAGAAATGTGCCCCTCATTTTGTTCTAGCTCATCGGGTTTCTGAGATACCTACACTAGACAACAAATTCAGGACACCCGGTACATGGCTTCAAATTACTATGAACCTGAAGTTTATGTTCTATAAATAGACAGTTTAATTTGGTTTTATCAGTACATTAATAAAACAAAACAAAACTTGTGAATATTCACTGTATAGAACCTAAACTGTAGGTTTATACAAAGGACCCCGCACATTTTGTATGAGAATTGGCTCCCGGTGGATTAAGCTGAAAATTTGATATGATGTTCTACTAATCCTTCTGATCAAATGTCTCTACAGTCACGTAGCTGAAAAATGCATACTTCTAGGAGTTTTAGCGATTTTTTGTATCCATTGTGGCTTATGTATTACCATTCACACAGAAATGTTGGAGAATATTCGTGATTATTGAAAGCAGATTCTGTCAATTCGAAATATTTTCAAACATTTCTGTGTGAACGGTAATACGTAAGCCATAATGGATACAAAAAATCGCTAAAAACTCCTAGAAGTATGCATTTTTCAGCTTCGTGACTGTTTAGACATTGATCAGAAGGATTAGTAGAACTTTCAACCAAATCCACGGGAGCCAATTCCCATACAAAATGTGCGGGGTCCTTTGAATCCATGCATACATTTGTGCTACAAAACTACTTTTCCTATTCAAATTCCTGATGGAAAAACAACTCTGTCCAGGACCTTTCTAGTAGGGACAAACTTTGTATCTGAGATCATGCTACCATGTCATCAAAAATGATGTGGTATTTTCACAGAAATACAGCACATTTGAGAGAAACATCAGGTAATTATGAAACAGTTATAGAAATCTACGTCCGTTTCCTACCGTTGAGTTTTTCATAAAAATTGACTTTCAGATAAAATTATAAGTTTTTAAACTTGTTTGTTAGAAATAGAATTTTCGTTGCAAAAGTATCGAATTTGGCGCACCCTGTACCAATCAAGTAGAACTTAGACAGTCAGTATCTTTACTTCCTTTTCAAATGAAATCTATGAAATCTTCATTTTCTCATATCTGTACATAATTTTCCTCATTAGAAATCACCCCGTACTCTTCCCTTCGTGTAACTCACCTTTGAAAAACCCCCTAAACCACTTCCACATATTAAACCCCAAGACAGAAGCTAGCCGAACCGGAATTTTCTGAACCTAATGAAGATTGGATTTTCCCAGTTCTCGAGGCCAAGTTTAACGAGTGGCGTGCATCTGAAATCGATACCACTTACGTGTAGGCTCACCGCGGAAATTGCATTATATCTGCGCCCCGCCTATGTTTGAGGATGCCATCCGAGGAAGGGTTAATTGGTAAGTGATCACGTGCCGGCCCTACACAAAAACTGACGATGGCAGTTAATTGATGAGGAGTTCTTGTAGAGGACTTTATGGAAGTATACTGGTTTGTATTGTTTCAGAGCGAGTTTCTGGTTCCTTCTTGTTGCCTCAAAGGGTTTAAAAAACCCTCCTGGCCCAAGAGCATCAATTAAGTGTTTTGTATCTAAAATTGAAGGTATTTATTCGAATATTTTAAGTTTCAATTTGTAAAAACGGCGAGGCAGGGTTTTTTCTACTGAGGTTTTTCCCTGTGCTCTGGTATCATACGACAGAATAGTATGGTACCCCGTTTTGCACCAACCTCAGCTAGGGACTTTTTTGTTTCATGTATTGTATTTTTTAGCTCTCAATTCAAAAGAATATATATATATATAAAGGGAAGAACTGTCTAACAGAAGATACGAGGGCAAATCAAATATAAACGAGACTTTTCGCTTTTCAGGCACAATAGTGGAGGGAGAATTTTCCTGATTTTTTTGTTGTTGGGGGGTTTATCAGGAGTAGGGGAAGTACGTGGGTTTGAATCATCGACCCTGTCGGTGTCCACTATGACGATGTTTGATCAAGAGGTACCACCGTCAATTTCGCAACGTGTTGTATTCAAGTTTCTCGTAGCAGAAGACTTAAAACTGGCCAAAATCTTGAGGAGGTTGACTGTCAATGTTCGGATAAGAGACACTGTCGCAAGCCAGAGTGTTTGCATGGCATAAACAGTTCGTGGAGGGTCGTGATTGTGTTGAAAATGAGAGCCATGACAGCAGCGAACAACATCAGTATAGTGTTCGACAGCTTATTGAAGATGACAAACGTCGTACCACTTCTGAAATTTCAAGTTAGGTCGGGATAAGTTATGGGAGCACCTACTGCATACTCACAGAGGAGCAAGGGTACCGTAAGGGTTGCGCCAGGTGGTTTCCTCGCCTTCTCACAGCTGACCAGAAGTTGCATCGTTTTCAGGTGTGTGGGCGTCTTCTTGCACGATTTCAGGAACAATGAGATCCATTTCTCACTCACATTATCACTTGTGATGAAACATTGGTGCACCACTACACCCTAGAGTCTAAACAAGCAAGTAAGGAGTGGAGAGAAACAACACGTTGCGCAATTGACGGAGGTACCTCTTGCTCAAACATCGTCGCAGTGGACACCGAGAGGGTCGATGAGGCAAGCCCACGTGCTTTCCCTACTCATGACAAACCTACCCAACACAAAAAAATCAGGAACGTTCTCCCTCCACTATTTGCTCTAAAAGCGAAAAGTCTCGTTTATATTTGATTCGCCTTTGTAGTTCGTTTTGGAGAGAGCGTTTTCTTCTGTTGAAAAAGTCATATTTTTCACATAAGTCAAGTTGAAGCTTCCTCATACAGGGTGTCTACTTTTGAAGTGGACAAACTCCAAGGGGAGATTAGACGAGTGATTTGCAACAAAAAAGTCTTGTAAAACATAGTTGAAATATTGACTGCTATTCTTCTACTCAACATTCCTTGATTTGACGAAATGTGTTTGAGGATACCATCCGAGGAAGGGTTAATTGGTAAGTGATCACGTGCCGGCCCTACACAAAAACTGACGATGGCAGTTAATTGATGAGGAGTTCTTGTAGAAGACTTTATGGAAGTATACTGGTTGTATTGGTTTCGAAGCGAGTTTCTAGTTCCTTCTTGTTGCCTCGAAAGAACGAACTGTCTAACAGAAGATAGTTCGTTCTGGAGAGAGCGTTTTCTTCTGTTGAAAAAGTCATCTTTTTCACATACCTAAGTCAAGTTGAAGCTTCCATGAGGCAGGGGTGTTTACTTTTAAAGTGGACAAACTTCAAGTGGAGAGTTGTGTCTGTTTCTTATTTCCCTTTTTCTACTTTATTGTTCCCAGATATTTTTCAAGATATATGGTTTTCAAATGAGAGGTGTTATTTTGATATTCAAAGAAAAATGCCATTTTTCAATATAAATGATCGGATGTTCATTTCATTATAAAGAAGAAGCTATGCCGTTAATAGTGGAAAATAGCATCATGCAAATGACCACCACTACCACGCTCACAGGACCATATCCTTTCAATGAAATTTTCCATAACCAAATCGCAAAGTGGCTGCCCTATGTCCCTGATAGCCTCACGAATTCCATTTTTGAGGTCTTGAATCGAAGTTTGGCTATTGGCGTAAACCTTCTCTTTCACGTGGCCCAAAAGGAAGAAGTCGCAAGGTGTTAAATAACAAGATATCAGTGGCCAATTGTGATAATCTCTTCGAGAGATAACACGATCCGGAAACTTCTCCCGCAAAAGATCAATGGTTTCGTTGCTTCCGTAGCGCCATCTTGTTGAAAATAATCGTTGTCCAGATCAATACTATTCAATTTCGACCATAAAAAATTATTGTGGAATGCCTGTCCCAAAGAACGACGAGGAATGGACAAACCTGGGTTTTCTTCAACGCTTTCGGCCACAGTAGCAATATCGTCGGCTGTTCTTGAGCGACGTGCACGGGTTTTATTCTTCACGTCACTTGTCCAAACAGCCCGGATTTTTCTACCAATTTCTTTATTACGGTCCGACAACACGACGACCCAAAAATGTTCGAGTTTTACGAACCGTCTCTGCCAAATTTCCACCATTTTTAAAATGAATTTAATGATTTCAATGCGTTCCTGAAGCGTGAATCGTTTCATTTTTATTAATGGCGTAGTTTCTACTTTTCAAACGTCAAAAAATGACAGCTTCAAACGTAACATCTACGGAATTAGCGGGCTGTTCACTCCTCTTGTTGGAAAACCCTTTTTTTCGTCGTCATATATACGAGTAGATGGAATTTTTGTATATTAGGAAGATTAAGCTCTTCAATAATTATAATAATATCAACTTATATATTATATTATTCGAACAAATTCAATCACACTTCCACGGGGAGACAGATGTATTTTGATGTACAGTGAAATCTCCCATGGGCGGACACTCACGGGACCGCCAAATGGTGTCCGTTCAAGAGGGGTGTCCGCTTAAAAGAAATACATATGTACAAAAAAAATTAATGGAAATAATAATTGGAGAATATTGAACATAAAAATCAATACATATAAAGGTATATGAAAGAAAACATTTTTCAAATTATCTAACTGAAAATTAATGTGGGGAATCATTGGAATAAACAAAAATTTTGATACAAAACAGACATTTTAATTATGGAAAAATTCCTGAATTTTTGTTTGTCTCATTTTTTCCTGAATATACAATCAAGAAATCTCGATTCTAATATGGACACTCCGTACACTCAATTTTCCCTTATTGTACACTCCAATTATCTCAATTTTTCGTTTGAGAGTGAGTCATTTCTTTCACTGAGAGAACGTCAGAATTCAAACTCACACTAGTTAAATTCTCGGGAGTTTCGTGCTGCAATTGGGATCGATCAATCCCCGTTTCACCGGGGAAGTCCCGAAGTGAAAGCTGGTACTAATGTTGGCGCTCGACACAGAAACTTCCCCTTCTTTTCCATTGCGTCCCATCCCATTTGATGCAATGAACTAACAGCGATACTTTCCACAGATAATTGAAACAGAACCGATATTTTTGTTTTGGTTTTGTCCGGTTAATAGAACATACCTTAGTGTCCGCGTCCGTTCAAGGGAATGTCCGTTCAACAGACAACTAACCCAATGTAAATTATATGGGAGTCAATTGGGTCCACGTAAAATGTCCGTTCAAGGGAGGTGTCCGTCTAATGGGGGTGTCCGCGAGGGGGAATTTCACTGTATTCTTCTATCATGTTTGGATTATACTGTGAAACGCTCTTCTGTGCGATATTGATTAATGTTAATCAAAAGAACATAAATTAAAATATTTAAATTGATCCTCTTAATTGGTTCATGAAAATTCAGTAGCTTAAAGTTAATCGGACGATATCCAAATACTTTCATTGAATAAATTCACGAAAACTGCGTTCAAACCAACGCAACGTATGGCTCGATTTTGATTTGCATATATAATTTAAAATTTATTCAACCGCATGCACTTTCTGTTTCGCATAAATAGGTGGTCGATCCGTATCATTCGGTATTCATAAAGCTCTTTGCTGTTGTTGTTTTTGTTCCGAAATGAATTCGGATTGATTTCCAATTCACATAATATGTATATGATGATGACAAACTCCCACAGCATTTCTCTCCTCATTTATATTCGCAATAAACCTTTTAAAATGACCACTTTTATTTTCGTCACAGGAATCTCATGCATATTCAATAAAACCGTAATAAAAATTCTTTCCCAAGAATTAAAAGGTGACTTTGTGGAAGTTTATCACACGTTACTCGTTTGTTGATGTTCGAGACTGTTTACTTTCTTCAATCGGCCAAAAACTGACAGTGTAACAGCTATGAAAATATATAATCACAGTGATAGAGTAAAAGCGCTTAAAATTGTTTTGGACTATTATTGCAAACTTTTGGTTTAGTCGTTAGAAATGTCAAAATTGATTTTTGAGCGCCCGTTCTGCTCAAACGAGTGCTGTTTTGACCAAATGTCTTCAATTTTCGAATTTTGAGCTGAAATGGTTTCAAACGATAGGGTTTGACGAATCCGTGGTCAAATTCAATTCTGTCCGTGGGGCCGTCTAGCCATAAACACGATAACTTCCGGAGGGATTATCCTAGAGACTTCAGATTTTCAAGTTCGGTTTCCAAATGCCTCGGTTAAGTTCGTTAACCAGCCGAATCGTACAAGGGTTCCATAAAATATGGCCCTTAAAATTTTTTCCTCAATATCTCAGACAATACGAAACCAATTAAAATGAAATTTTGCGACCACATGCAAAATGCTCATAAAGAGACTCTAGCAAAATTTTGTGTTTACAGAACTATAGAAAATTCAATTGGAATATTTAAAAGGAGAATCGTTATATTTCCATAACAAGTTATCCGATTGGAGTGAAATTCATTGTGTGAATTAATATTGATATATTAAATGTTCATTCTAAATTTCAGGAGGATCGCATCATCAGAACCATAGAATTTAATTTTTTCAATTGGCCCGTATTCTATACAACTGATCTTTCGATGCGTATACGAACTTCATGGCGCGAGTCCCTCTTTTACCTGCAAAAATGCACACCAGGTGCCGTATTATCGACAAGTGAATACGAACTTCATTGCGCGGTGAGCATTTCCGCAGGTAATAGAGGGACTGGCGCAATGAAGTTCGTATACGTTTTGAAAGATCACTTGACCGGAAAACGGCACCTGGTCCCGTATTCTCGACAAGTGATCTTTCAAAGCGTATACGAACTTCATTGCGCGAGTCCCTGTTTTAACTGCAAAAATACACACCGCGCAATGAAGTTCGTATTCGCTTTGAAAGATCACTTGTCGAGAATATGGGTGCCGTATTCTTGAGAATGATATTCGAAAACGTATAGGAACTTCATTGCGCGAGTCCCTGTTTTATCTGCAAAAATGCACACCGCGCAATAAAGTTCGTATACGTTTTAGACTATCACTTGTCGAGAATACGGCACCAGGGCCCGTATTCTTGAGAAGCGATAATCGAAAACGTATACGAACTTCATTACGCGAGGCCCTGTTTTACCTGCAAAAATGCACACCGCGCAATGAAGTTCGTATACGTTTTCGATTATCGCTTCTCGAGAATACGGCACCTGGTCGGATCGCTCTGAATCGTTCGTTTATTACATCCAGATTGGGGTAGTACACATCTGGACCGTTCGGCAAAGAAATCTGAGCAATCGGATGACGACATTTTCGCTCGGTGTATTTCGACGGACCACAGCTATTTTATCTAACAGTTCACGTCTTTTTATATTCTTTATATATTTTTTATGTTGAGTTTCCTGATCCGACAACCTATAGATTGAAAATTCTTATTCTTATCAACACTTTTATTTTTCTGTTTCCATTCATCCATTAATTACCTATTATCTAATTAATTCATTGAAATTTTTCGATTCAGCTATCGTAGTTGTGAACGGGCAGGATTAGATATTGCTTCCTCGTTTCTTTTGCATGTAATTCATTGATTAATTAGGATCTTTCGGTATAACTATCGCCGTAGTGAACGACCAGAAGGGGATATTGCATTCATCATAAACTTTTCATTCAGTGCTTTTGCGCCTAATTATTGAATTGAGATTTTCGGTAGAGCTACGAAAAGGGTGAAGTATCGTTAGAAGATGAGAATATTCCTCAAAATAGTGATCTTTGAAATATAATAATCTATGAAAGTAGAAAAGTACTGCTCTGTTCTACTTTCATAGATAATTAGAGTTAGGAAAAGGGTGATTCGTATCGTTAAAAGAACAGCATATATCCGAAAATAGGGATCTTTGAAATCTAACAATCTATGCAAGTAGAACATAGCAGTATGTTCTGTACCGTTCGTTTAGTCACAGATATTACAGATGAATCTGTTCGATCTGTGGCCACGTGACTGAAAGATCAGTCTGTTCGCGGAGGTCATTGCCGAAGAGGCTTCATAAGGCGAATTTTGACGAGCTGTAGTTACAGCTTACCTTAGTTACATAGTTACGTGAGTTCACGTCCGTTCAGGAAAATTTGGGCAATGACAATTTGACATATTCCACTGTGTATATTGAAATTTTAGGTTATGTTGTTTATTTTCTTGTCAGACTGGTACGCAATGTTGTCAATATAACATAGAGTTCTCTAATAACTCGGAAGCTCGTCGGACGAAAAGGCCTGGTACATTCGGCAACGTTGACGTTGTTCATCGTTTTGACAGCAAATACTGCCAATCTCAGATAAATAAACAAACACCTACTTTGCGGTCAATAATATGTGAACGGAGTTTTACTATGGTAAGCTATATTTACCTCGCCAAAATTCGACTATATTCCTCCGCAAAAATGAAACAATACCGTCGCAAGCAATTGAAAAAGTCAAATTGCAGTAATCGCACCTTTCATCCACTCCTAATGCTCCCATCAATCCTAGAGTAATAACAGGGTCAGGTCCATAAGAACATTTCCAGCAAGTATACGAACTTTTACTGCTAATTAGGAATAATTTTCAGATCCTCGATTTCTAACTGTGCGAACCAACGACCAACCGACGGAGAGAAGCGTCATATAAAACGGTAAATCATCATAATCCTTGGTAATGCGATGACAGCGAACAAACTATTGACAATTAACGGTCACTTTCCCGCAATTGCGGATAGCAATGATAGAAAGTGCCGAGTATAACTCACCTTAGTGCCGGTGACAAATTAATCGAAATCAGATGACACTAATCGGTGGGTAACGTAGACTGATTGGTCTATGGTAATTTGCTAGGTGTGAAGCTAATATTCCAATGGCTGCTGGATCTTGTTAAAGATGTATTGATTTCATTGGTTTTATATTTTGGTATTATGGTTTAAGGAGGTGATTCTTATTTTTATAAAAGTTTTGAGAGGTGATATAACTCACAAAAAGAGATCTTTCCGCTAAGACTCGTTCAATGAAATTTTGGTAAATATTTGAATTTCCGTGACCAGCAGATATTGACCAGATTCTGGTGTCATTGGGTACGTTCAGAAGCACTCAACTGTTGGCAACAGTTGAGTAAGTTGAGAAAGCGATAGCGTTCAGTAAAATCGCTTTCTCAGCGATGTCGATTTATGGCAGCGGTAAAAATTTACGCTTTATAACTCATCTGACCGCTGAGACATGCGCATTTACCTATTATTTTGTGATTTGTTTATGTTTAGGGTTTTTAGTTGAAGTTTATTAAGGAGTACATATTTTGCTTACTGGCGCGTTTCGAAAATGTTTATCAAAAAGGATTGTCTGGCTACAATTTAGGTCTGTCAGAAGAAAACCAACAACTTGTTGTTGAATAAAAAAATAAGGTTATGTATCATGATATGTCAGATTTGTAAATCACTCAGCGAAGCGTTCAGAAGATTTTCATCCGCTGAAGCTCAACTCTACTCAGCTGATTTTTGCTTTATGCCAACAGTTGAGTGCTTCTGAACGTACCCATTGATTAATCATTCCTGAACAACAAGTGAAATCAACAGGTGGAGGTCTGCCACAGTTTAGAAAATATGGACCCCAAAGTTCCAAAAATGTTTCATCACTTTTTCACTATAAAACACAAATTCGCTGCTCCAATTTAGTCTATAAATCACCTTCGAACATCCAAATAACTATTCGATTAGTTTCATTCCATGTGAATTCAATAATTAATGCTGTCCTGCGCATATGTTATGAAGAACCTTGAGTTTTGGTGGTATTGTTCAGGATTTTTTGATAGCGGAGAAGATCTAATTTGCTGTACGTAGTGTACGTTTTTTTTTGAAAAGTGGTAGAACTCGCCGAAACTCGTCTAATGAATTTTCTCTATAAATAGAAATTGGATATTGATCCTTATAATATGTCCCTGGTTTTTATTTCTTGGCTTGTTCAATTGCATAAATCGGGATTTTAATGGACTGTTTCATTCAGAATTAATGAGTAAGTATATCAAAATAAAGTATGTTACCATATTTCCAAATAACTTGTAAATGAGAATAAACCATAAACTCGTGAACTCTGCATATGACTGATATTTCTTCTTCATTGTTTCATAATTGATCCTAATTATTGTCATTTTCGGTATAATGCCCGAGTAAATACACTGGACCATAAAATCTTCTGGACTGTTTGATCAACAGTAACTCATCATTCAGTAAATAGATAATTGAACACTTTTATCATCAGTGGCCATCCAGACACCATGCTATAAAATTGTCCCACTCATTTGACAATTTTTCATCCTTGCCTTCAGCAACCTTGAAGTATTTTCATTGGTTGCATTGGAAGTGTCGCGAATCTGTAATGAAATCTTTAGTATTACTTGAGTAGCGAATGACAAACTCTTCTCGCCATTTATCTGCAACATAAATAATATATTTTTTTCCTTATGAATGTCGTGGAATGTCAAGTTCAGTCTCTCAATTTCGTGTGCTAAATGCTGCATTCAAGTGGATACTTATTGTCACTTTACAACTGTAATTATCCTAAAATTCAACGTAGTCGCTGTTTTATTCGAAATATTATTATAGGTTGTTTGTTGAGCGCTCGTTTTACTTAAACGAGTGCTTTCGTTTCGCCCAAATGTCTGTAATTTTCGAATTTTGTGGCGAACAGGGTCCCAAATGATAGGGTTAGACCATAGATATACTAACCTTACATGGATGAGGCCTGTCATTCAATACTTTCGGAGAATGTGATGCCAAGAGAGAGATAGAGCTAGAGGTGGCAAAAAGCCCGCAAATCCCATTTGAGAGCCAATCATAGAAATTATAACTCCAATGGAAGCGGCGAAAGAGAGAGACTCGTGATGCTAAAAGAAAGATAGAGCTAGTGGTGGCAAGATAATTGGATTAATTTAATTTTTTGAGAATAACTTGTTTTTTTGCTATACATACTAATACATAATATATACTAATTTGAAACACGTCTGAAAAATAGCAAAAAAACAAATTATTCTCAAAAAATGAAATTAATTCAATTAATCTTGCCACCACTAGCTCTATCTTTCTTTTGGCATCACGAGTCTCTCTCTTTCGCCGTTTCCATTGGAGTTATAATTTCTCTGGGTTAGACTCCCTGACAACGAATTCGTGGTCAAATTCAATTCTTTTCGTGGAGCCGTTCGCTAGCACAATAACTATCGAAGGGATTGTAATAGAGGCTTGAAATTTTAAGAAAGAGCTCGGTCCCAAATAGCTCGGTTAGGTTCGTTAACAGGAAAAATCATACAGGGTGTTCCATAAAATATAGCCATTCGAAATGTGTGTTCCTCGATATCTCTGAAAATACGAAACCATTCGGAATGAAATGTTGCGGCCAAATGCAAGAAGCTGATAACAAGCCTCAAGCAAAATTTTGTGTCCATTGTGTGAACAGAACCATAGAAAATTCAATCGGAATATTGAAAAGAAAAAACTTCATATTTCCATAAGAAGATATTCGATTCGAGTGAAATTCATTTTGTGAATGGAAATCGATATACTGAATGTTCATTCAAAATTTTGTGGCCATAGTGTTAACAGAACCATAGAAAATTCAGTTGGATCATTGAAAGAAGAATCTTTATATTTCCATAACAAAATATCCGATTCAGGTGAAACTCATTTTGTGAATGGAAACTGATGTATTGAATGTTCATTCAAAATTTCAAGAATATCGCTTCATTAAAAGCATAGAGTTTTATTTGTTATAATTTATACTTTTCACATATTTCATTTTCTGAATAATTTCCAAAATATAATTCCGATTGTGCTGAGATTTTGCCTTATATAATTATGAGGTATCAATCTCAAGTCCCATTTTCAATTTTGATGTAATAGTCTTATTGCCCCACCAATGAACGAACGCTTAAATGCTCCTGCTCAGGGCTTTTCTTAAATTGTTATAGCTTAGAAAATTACAAGTTCATAATCATGCTGTCATGTTCGGAAGACCCGCATTTTCAAAAGAAGATTTAATTTCTTGTTTGAAATAAAAGTATTGAATTTTTTCTTGACAAAACATACCCTTTCTGATGATATTCCTTCTTTTCTTCAACAACCTGTATAACATTTGTCTGCCATCACTCCAATCTGTCATTTTCACACCAATTCGATGTCGATGACCCTGACGAAAAAAAAATTAACTCTTATACGAAGGACATTCCATTATCACATTTGATGGTCGAATTAACGACCGCAAACCTTTATGGCTTGTCCCAGTTCCCTTTCTTTTCTCGGACGCTTAATTTCAACGGTAATTAATTTGTTTTAATTGTTCATTGTGACGGGTCAGTTGGAAAAATGAGTGCCACTTTTTGTTTCGCCTCGAAGACGTAAATGGTCACTTGGGCTATTTGCATAATGGAACTTCTTTTTTGGTGAATGTTATTTTAAAGGTATATTTGTATTTGAATATTTTTATGGGATGCGATAATATTGGCTATGACGACTTGAACAGAATTATGACAAATATCCGGAAGAAAAAGGAAAATATGAAAAATTCGATAGAAATACTTCGTACAGGGTGACCAAAATTTGTGATCCCTGAACTAGAACTCTATGAATGACACAATGCGGTAATTTTTTTTGAAAAAAATCATCATCTATCGTGCTCGAGTTTCAAGCAGAAATTTACATTTCAGCAATATCACTTTTTTTTTCGTCTTAATGATACAAACCAGGTCATATATTGCTCTTTAATCAGGGAAAATTTATGGCAATTTATAGCTCACGGACAATTATTGTTTTTGCTTATCCAAAAATATATATTTTGTCATATATTTATACAAGACGGTCCATGGTCGATGATACCCTAGACGTTTAGGGAAAACGGGTAGTACGAAGGTATTTCGTTTCTTGATCAAGAATGACTGCTCTGTAGCTCTGAAATAATTTCAGAACTGTGTTGTTGCCGGCTATATCCAAAAGTACTAAAAACTTTGAAATTTAATATAAGACAGCTAGAAATTTTGATATAGATTTCCAATATCTTGTGTATCATTTATTTATGATACACATACGCATATATGCATTATAGAGACATACAAAAACCATGAAAATGAAATAATGTGATTGAAAAACCATGAAACATTTAAGAAGAATGGTCACCCTGTATAGTTTTCTCAACTTAAACTGCGGTTCATAC
Organism: Propylea japonica; assembly: GCA_013421045.1. NCBI lineage: Eukaryota > Metazoa > Arthropoda > Insecta > Coleoptera > Coccinellidae > Propylea > Propylea japonica. The sequence continues at coordinate 39,856,001 of CM024245.1, read as the reverse complement.
ATCAAATTGAAGATTTGAGTAAGATTAAAATCACTGTTTCTGAACATAACAGCTTTCACCTGCTGTTTAATGCGTTTCAGCTTCTCGCAACATCTGAATTATTCCAAATAACGCATCGTCGTCCATTGCGCTGAATGCAATATTTGTTTCATGAATATCCTCGTACGTAACTACAAAAAATATGGCAGACAATGATTTAACGCCATTTCATACCGATTTATGGCGGAAAATACGATATAAAATTATTAATGAACCGACCGCGACTACTTCTAGACATGGAGGCAGATTGCCTCTATCTTTTCTTCCATATAGGATCATACCTGGGTGCAAGGACCTAACTCGCCGTTTGTGAGTTTGTCTAATGTCAATTTGGAAGCTCTGAAAATATTTCAGATCGCTAGAGCAGTGGTTTTTGCTCAAGAAACCAAAATTTTCAAAAACTTGCTACTTCTGGTTCTCTGTAAACGTCTAGGGTATCATCGATTGTGAGTTACCCTGTATAGTTTGCTCTGCTTATACTGCAGTTTATGCATCCAATTCAAGATTTATATCAAAATGAAACCACTGTTTCTAAATCCTACAACCACAGCAACAGCTTTCACCTGCTGATAAATGCGATTCAGTTTCTCGCAACATCTAAATTATTCCAAATAACGCATCATCGTCCATTGCGCTGAATGCAATATTCATCTCATGAATATCCCAGATGCGAAACGATTGAAAAATATGGCAGACAATGATTTACGCCATTTCATACCGATTTAGCGCGAAAAATACGATATCAATTATTAATGAAACTGCCTCTATCCATTCTTCCATATAGGATCATACCTGGTACAAGCACATAACTCAGAGCAGGACGTTTGTGAGCCTGTCTACCGACAAATTGCCAGCTCTGGAAATATTTCAGATCGATAGATCAGTGGCTCTTGCCCAAAAAACCAAATTTTCCATAACTGCATACTCGTCGTTCGCCGAAACCGTGTAGGTTACCATCGACCGTGAGTTACCCTGTATAGTTTAATCTGCTCATATTGCAGTTTATACATCTAATTCAAGATTTATATCAAAATGAAACCACTGTTTCTAAATCCTACAACCACAGCAACAGCTTTCACCTGCTGATAAATGCGATTCAGTTTCTCGCAACATCTAAATTATTCCAAATAACGCATCATCGTCCATTGCGTTGAATGCAATATTCATCTCATGAATATCCTCGATGCGTAACGACTGAAAAATATGGCAGACAATGATTTAACGCCATTTCATACCGATTTAGCGCGGAAAATACGATATAAAATTATTAATGAACCGACCGCGACTATTTCTAGACATAGAGGCAGACTGCCTCTATCCATTCTTCCATATAGGATCATACCTGGGTACAAGCACATAACTCAGAGCAGGCCGTTTGTGAGCCTGTCTACCGACAAATTGCCAAGCACTTATAAAGTGCGCGTTTATCGATCTTCCTTTGAGCTGCCATACGATTAGCTTTTTCAGGGACGCCATATATTTCGACCCACTCGCCAAACGTCGGGGTTGGTACGTCTGGGATAGGAGAACTTGAGGGAAATTGCAAGTTCTGGACGTTTTGAGCTAATTCGTGGTGGCTTGCGGCGGGTTATTTCAGATTTTGAATTGTGATGTATTGCGTTGTTTTTGCGCGTCGTGATCTTGAAAAATATACAGGCTGGTCTGCTTAGAGCTTTCATGCCTGTTATGAATGTTAGATTTTCCGAAAAACGACGAGACGTCACTGCAAGAACTTCAAAAGCATACAATTATACGGTATTTTTTCACACAAAATATTGGTAACAAGTAACGAAAATTTCAGATTTTTAGGTTACTAAGAACCAAAATTAGAAATGTTCAATTGAAGGTATGGTTTGCACGTAATACAAACCCAAGAAACCATATTCAAGAATCAATTTTCTTTTCAAAGAAGAACGTTCAATCAAACAAATGAATTAATTTTATTTTTTCTTTCCAGGTAAGATGTCCAACTTGTTGCATTTTCTGATCTCTGGTTGTCGTTATATAACAGAAATCGCTTTCACGTAAGTAATTTGTCGGCAAATTTTTGGATGTCTTTCATAAATTATTACAACCATTCCATTAAAGATGCTCAAGTTTTTCATGATATCGAAACCAATGAAAAATTGCTCCTCACTCTGAACGTAACATCTGAAATGAGCAGTTCAAGTGATTTCAGTTTCCGTTTCTGTTTCGTTGACAGGTTTTCAGAAACAAAATTATTCAAATCATTGAATTCTAACGATCAAAACTGACAGTTGAGTATGACGTACGCTGCTATTAAACCACTGAGCTCCTACGTCAGCGACTCAAAGATTACCTGGGATTGCCGGAACAAACTCAATGAGGTAGGCAAGAAGAATAAGGTCTTTTTAATCTGGTTTCTCGGCCATTCGGGAATCAAATGTAACGAAGAGGCCAATACACTTGCCAAAGAGGGCTCACGAATGTCACTCATTCGCCCAGAAGCCTCCTGTGGTAGAGGTAAATGTACCTTTAAGAAGGAGTTTCTGGAGAAGGCGAAAACCGAGAGGCAAACCTCTGGCGGAATTTCCTAGGGATGGAACATTTCACTTAGTTCCTTCGGAACTTTGAAACAGCAAGATCCAGGTAAAAAACAATTAGACCTCAATGGCTTTCTTACAGGACACTGTCGCCTCTACTCGACTGTTGAGGATGGGATTATCGGACACTGACGAGTGTAGGTTCGGTGGGGAGGAGGAAGAAACCCCCATTCACCTAGTCAACTTGTAAGAGTGAGGAACTAGCCTCGTTGAAGCCTTCACAGATATTGGATTTCATCAGATCTCTGAAACAAGAAGGCGAGCTGGGAAGGGTGTGGTCAGAACAGCTCTGTAAAGTGGCTCACTCAAAAACCTTGAGGGCGCAGTGAACTGTAACCCCTTTTTTGAAACCAAACTGATGACGTACGCGTCAGCATTCATTACATTGGTTGAATGTTGAATCACAGCTTACGGCGATGAGAACTGGTCATTCTGTTGCGAAACGTCATCCCCAATAACTATTCTTACTTGTACGTCATCATGGAGTGACGTTTGAACGGACAAGTATAGAAATAGCATTTTCAATCGAAAATGCATTACTTGAAATTTCGAATGAATCATTGTATTGGTACCTATATGTACATATATTAAACACTACTTTTAATGCTATCACTATGGAAATGCCCATACAATGTTTTTACGGTTATCAGATACATTTGCACGTCTAAATTTCGCAACAAAATTAAAACGTTGCTCCGATGATTGACTGTCCGAAAGTGAGTCGACGTCATGCAGTAGATATCTAGAATTCCACGCAGTTATAAATAAATGCCATTTTTCCACCGGTTCACAAATCATCGTTGCTGGATCCTTTCCAAGAGACATGTTCTAATAACTTATTAGACGACTTCCTTCAGGAAGGTTGACCGTTTATTTAAACATATTTTCTTTCCGAGAAACATCTAGGCATTAATATTAATCGTCTATGTGCTTGCTTATTTCGTAGGTTATCGTGCGTGTCTTGATCGATACAGTTGGATGGATTCCATAGTCGATTGATCTTGCAATCTGTATTTTCATCGGAAACTGTTGAATAGTTTTCAAAAACACGCTGATATTGAAAAATCAATGAGACGAAGAGTAACTCCGAAATTTATCAACCGATTTTGCCTTTTCGTGAAAGCATGTAACGGTAACTTTTACCTGAAGGGTATTCAAGCATGAGATTCTAATGCTTATTTCTCAGGGGAGGCTTGATTACCCCAGCAACAATATATTATAAAATGAACAAGATGTACAAACTGCTACTGTGCGAATTTGGATGCGAGTGAATTAGCTTGTGAGATTGTGATGATTACCTAAAACTGTCTATTCGCTAAGTAGCCAACAATCTAGCGATCCACGTGAGGTTTATGTTTGTATCGTTGTCAAGGTTCTAAGATAAATGTCGAATACGTTTTCAAATTTAAGAACAAGAAATCAATGAGTAGATGAGAACTCACAGATTGTTTAGTAGCAACTATGATTACACACGGCTTGTTAACATGCCAAAACGCCAGCGATTTAGCGTGTGAAGTAGCCCAGCTTTCAACTTTAGTCGCAGCGTTTTTACAATATCAGATTGTTAGATTGTGAACACGACCACACTGAGCCAATTCACAATCAGCTACTAAATTCGCTCAGTAGCAGCTTGTGAAGTTTCTCAATGTAATAGACCCATATGCTTGAGGTTTTAATAATCTCAAATTTCCAATTTGCAAAATACAGGGTCTTTATAAATGATTGTAACAGCGCAGTTGGCTTTGGATTGCAGAATACCAATGTCTAACCAATCAGAGCATAGGATGATCACAGAATTCTGTGGTTAGCATAATCCAAAGCCAACTGCGCTGTTACAATCATTTATAGAGGCCCTGTACAATTTTACAAATTGTTTACCTGGAGAAGTATTAATCAATGTATTGCCCTATCAAACGTATTGAAATAACCCATCCAAGTCATCTAACGGATTGATTTTCACGAAATATTAACGACTTGAGATTCCCATTTTCTACTTGGCAGCAATAATTGTTCGTATTACGACAACGACGTTTTCAACGTCATTAGACGAAAAGTAATTATTTGGGCAACCGACGAGCGAAACAGCCAATTAGCGAGGCAGTCCGACGATGACTCCGAAATTATACGCAGATAATTCATTTTGTCTTGTCAGCCTCTTTTTCAGAGATGAATCGCGAAGATGATGACAACATACTCGACGGTCTTGGTTTTCAGGGACGTATGAAATTTCTTAATGAATCTATATGAGAAAATCTCAAAAGGATGTGAAAAATTGGAAAGAAATAATTGATCAGAATGAGCTCAGATGAACATAAAGTTGATTGATTACATAAAAGGTGATAGTTTTCGGATTGAACAACATAATGATCATTTCAAAATGAATTTTCACCAACTGTCTTGAATTTATCATGACAAATATTTTTCACTCTCAAGATAACGAAACAAATTTGTTTTACCCATGATCTTCTACCTAATACAAACCGATAAACAGTTGATTATTTTAGTCTTTGGCAGGTGAAATTAATAATCAAATAAAGCTATTATTCCACATATTTGTTCATGAAAAATATCAACCCCTTCTGAAAAAAACGCCTTTGAAACTACGAGCTTTGATTTAATTCCCGAATAAGTTTAACAATACCGCATATTTTTTGAGCCCTCGTTCTCCTTAAACGAGCGCTATATCGTTTTGCCCAAATGTTTGTAATTTTCGAATTTTGAGCTGAAAATTGTCCCTTACGATATGGTTCTACTCCCTGATGACGAATTCGTGGTCAAATTCAATTCTGTCCGTGGGGCCGTCCACGCACAATAACTTTCGAAGGTATTTTCCTAGAGACTTGAAATTTTCACGGTAAGTTCGGTTTCCAAATAGCTTGATTAAGTTCGCTAACCTACCAAATACAAGGGTAGTACAGAAGAAGATACTTCATATTTTCATAAAAAATATCCGATTCGGATGGAATTTATTTTATAAATAAAAATTGATACACTGAATGTTCGTGCAGAATTTTGTTGCCATAGTGGTAACAAAACCATAGAAAATTCAATTCAAATATTGAAAAAAAATCTTTATATTTCCATTACAGAATAACAGATTCGAGTGAAATTTATTTTGTGAATCAAAAATTATATACTGAATGTTCATTCAAAATTTTGAGAGGAGCGCATCATCAGAACCATAGAATTTATGTTTTATAATATTTTATTTTTTACATATTTCATTTTTTGAATAATTTCCAGAATATTATTCGGATTGTGCTGAGCTTTTGCATTTATATATTTGGTATCAATGTCAAATCCCATATAAAATACTCAGGGCTTTTCTTAAGTTTCTTCTAGAAGTGGATTTGTTCATGACTTTGATGTATCCTGAAGTTGAGGACGATGACGTGGGTGAATTGAGTGTACGCATTGAAACTGTTTGAGTGCAAAAAAATGAATAATACATTTAATAAGCAAGCAAAGTTTGTGCACATAAAAAAACGTGATATTTGTGAATAATATGAATCAACTTCATGGGTGAGTTTTTGAAACCTTAGTTTCCACTTATATGGCTTTCAGAAAGAGCAATTTTTTTGGCAATAATTCAGGATTTTCGTAATAATTTCCTCGCTCATATGAAGCTCCAGGTTCGAGGGAAAAATGGCCTTAATATATTTTTCCGATGTAAGGTCAAACAGGGATATATTTTGCTGTAAACCAACTAAACCTATAACTAGAATCGATAATTACCTAGATTTCGCGTATTTCCACACGAGGGCGGCCAGACGAAACGAAGGTGAGGACGTTATATTTAGAAACAGCGCAAACAGACAGATCTCAAAAATAAATCTACGAGGCGTGGAAAAGCTATATCGATGGGAGAAAGGTATTGTTCTTGTCATTCGCAGCTCGGATGTATTTTCATCAGAAAACGGTTGCGTGATTTCTCCGTAATAGACGTTATGTTATTCACGTAACCTTACGGAATAGCTATTTATTTGCTTATTCAGTTTCGGGATAGAAGCAGAAATAACCCTAAAGAAGTATTCCAAATAAATAGACACAAAATAACTGTAACTTTTGTGAACTTTCAAAAGGAACGAACAGAATATGAGTTAGTCTATGTCAAACCAATCAATACATATTCAAAGGACTAAGCTCTGTAGGAATCCACAAATAATTCTATTGAGGAAGAGTTCTTCGAAATATCTTGAATATCAATTAATAAAGCAAGTGAATTAATGTTTCAGTACGTTTTTGGAGAACTAGTGAATATTTCTTTCTGAAATTTTAGGAGGAGCCTTGAGGATAAAGGATTTCTTCGCCTAAAATATTTTCATATCGACATTGTTGCACGCCTATTTGGAAATGCAATATCTCGATAATTTTCATGCGAACGGAACCAAACTCAGCAGTTTCATAGTAGAGAATCCATGCCATCCATACCACATGAATGCATGGCATCTTTACTATGGGACTGCTGAGTTTGGTTCCGTTCGCATAGAAAAAAATCGGGATATTGCATTTCCAAACTTGCAATGCAGATATGAATATAGTTGGTTGCATTTGAAATAAGAAAGTAGATATGCGTTTGAGATAGACGTGGTAACACTGTCGACTTGAAAATATTTTAGGCGAAGAGTTCCTCCATCACCAAGGCTTCGCCTAAAATTTCAGAACGAGATATTCGCTAGTTCTCCAAAAAAGTCTAATAGGCCAACTCAAAAGGAAAACCCTGTATGTATCCACATTATGAGCAAGAGCACAGAGACAAAAACCTCAGTGAATAACTATCTCCCCCTATTAGTGTAGAGACTAGAGATTGTTTGAAGAATCAGCTGAAGTATTTATGGAAGCCTTTTTTTCATTGAAATTAATTTTTTTCTTCCTTTATCTGGTTCAACTAAACAACTTGGAATCGCATATGGTATTCTGCGATTTCTTCTATGCCGCAATCTAATGCGGCCCATACACAAGCTACTTTTTCGGCGTTCTGGCAGCTAGCGTTTTGCGAGCGTCCTAGACGCTTGTGCAATTTTGACCACACACAAGCGTCTCAGTAGCTCACCGATCGCTGACGAGAGATCGAGTTATAAGACCAGTCTCTGCCAAATTTTCACCATTTTTATAGTGAATTTCAATAATTTCAATGCTTTCTTGAAGCATGTATCGTTCCATTTTTATTGATGGCGTAGTCCCTTTATATAAGTTATGTTAATGTTTAGAAACAGCAACGTATGTAGAGCTAGAGGAAGCCATTTGGCATTGTATTTTTCGTACATAAATGTCACAACTGATATTTCAATTAACAATAAAAAGTTTTTGAAAATGAATGCAAATTAGGTGTTTTATATATTCTCAAAAAAGATACGTAATTTCAAACATTCTTTATGTTATTCATCGATCTTAGCCGAGTGTTCGCTTACAGGTCGATTTTAGGAAATGAAACCTCCCGGTTGGCCAAACGATTGAACTCTTTTTGCACCCGACTTTCCGTAGCTCGTAACTTTTTGTATTCTTTACGGAATGAGTCTCGGAGGCTTTTCATTTTTTTCTTTACGAAACCAATATAGCATTCATCGTTATATTGTTTACATAAAGCTTACAATTCTTCGTGAGCTTTATTCTTTAGTGTTCTGTTCGAATATTCTTTGCTCTTAATCATCCACAAACACTTATTCTTTTTAAATAGTTCTATAAAATTTGTTAGGAATTCTTCTGAATGTGGAAATCTTGCATGATTCTCTGCCATTCTAGACGCTCTCACACACACACACAAGCGTTTTTCATGCTTTTCGCCGGCTATCTTGACGCTCAAATCAAACACGTTTGATATTGGCGTCCGGCGTTGCGTCCAGCTCGGCGACTCGCCAGAGTGGCAGCGGATAAACATTCACAGGCGTTTTTCGGGCTACTTTTGGACGTTTTGGTCGCTTGCGGTGACGCTATCTGCCAGAACGCCGAAAGAGTAGCTTGTATATGGACCGCATAAGGAATCCAGACAGTAGATATGTTACAGACCTCTCAAAGTTACCTAATATTCCTCAAATGGTGAAAGATGTCAACTTTGAGTTACTGATTGTGAATACACTGATTCACATAAATTAATCTTACTTTTAGGACATGTGTTAATGATTGATGGACAACAATGTATTTTGCCTTTTCCGGTCGCTGGACCCATTCAAGTACTACTGAAGTATGGGTTTTTTCTAGACAGAGTTTGGCTGTATTTGTGTAAAAATGAACATGGTTTCTGCATCCTATAGAAAATGAATTGAAGTCTGACGCTTGGAATCTATTTTCCTAGAGAAAAAATTCAGAAGAAATCTTTTTGGTTTGAAACCCAATAAGCAATTGTTGTATACATTAAAGCACTACTCAATATGCGTTCGTGATCCAAAATTCCCGACGGTATTCCTCGTTCGTTCTCCAGTTCGTCCCAGTGTCCCACATCCGTTATATTGCCACCAGAAGTGAAGAACCTCTTTCATGCTCGTAAAACATTTCGGCTAAGTAGGTTTACGGCTTTTTCCAGGTTCGAAACGACCCAGTAAGTACGTATATTATTATAATTTACAACTTCTTGCGGCGGAGTGATCGGGATTAACGCAGGACGGCCAGACGCGACGTATAAGATATAAAAATACCCATTACCGATGTCGTTATGACCCACACACAAAGCGGTCGACGGCTACCGGAATTTAAAACCGCTTTTACACGCTACGCTTTTCTTACGGGATGATCAATGCGAGAGTCCGATTACGTGACTTGGCTGTTTCGATCGCTGCTGTTTTGGATCGTTGTAATGACATGACGAAAATATATTCTTTACGGTTGGTGTTGTGAAGAAACTTGCAGCGTCATGGTTCGTCACGAGTCTCGAAATAAAAAAATACAAGAAAAGTATTGATGTTAAGTAGGTACAACCTCAACTTCAGGTATCTGAATCAAATAATCAAATATATAAGTTTCTGAATTTATTCCAGATCATTTCATGAAAAGATTTCCCATATATCGAGATCCGGAATTGCATTGCTTCCAAAAACCTGAAACTATGGATTATTTTTGAATTCTTCGTTCAATTGTTGACAAATATTTCTTGGTTCTTTTTTCGTGTGGGCTGCCGTTTCTATGTAAAAAATATATCTACAGTAGAACTCCAATTATCCGAATTAATGGGGACCGGGACTCATTCGGATAATCGGAGTTTTTCAAAAAATTGCCATTGGAGAGAAAAAAACTGCGTTTTGATATTGCAGTATTTTTTTATTGAATTAAATGAAAAAAACATGATATTTTCACATGTTTTAAATATAAATAAAATGTACTTATGTACAAGTTTAGAAATAAAAATCATTGTTTTTCAAACATCTCCGTCAATGTAAGCTGTTGTGCCTACACTGACTTCGCGGAGGGAAGGACAAGTGAGCGAACGCGCAAACACTGGCTTCGCGGGGAAAGAATGATAGCGCACTTAGACTTTTTTTGGACAAATTTTTTTCTGAATGTGATTTGGATAATCGGCGATTCGGATAGTCGGACTTCGGATAATTGGAGTTCTACTGTATATCTATATCTTAACGAAGCGTCTCTACTACATAATGTATTGAAAAAACGATAAAAATGCGTGAAGATGTTCTATTTACTTACATAAAAACGGCGCCTTACACGTAAAGAAGACTGCACGAAGAATTCAAGAGAAATTTATAGCTTAAGATATACCAGTGTCAATTTTTGAGTGAAACTGTTACATTTATGGAATTTTTTTTCATAAAATGATATGAGGAATCACCACCCTTAAATCTTTCGGATCAATTCAAAAACACCCTTTATAACTGGAGAAAACCACTGGAAACCACGAAATTGAATTTCGATATTGAGCGCTCTTGTTATCATCACATTCTATTACCTACTTATGAACCGCCAAATCTTGGATCTACCTTTCCAGAATAACGATACTTTCGAACAACTGCAAAATTTTAAAGTAGCTTCGGACAGCGAAGTTAAATTCATAAAAGAATGTAGCTGTCAGAAAATTGACTACTACGAAAACATAGCTGACCTCTATCTGAATCCGTTTTCATCACTTGAACTTAGCAAGCGAGCACGTCCTATTCCTTCTTCATATTCGAGTATGTATAACGATTTGTTTCGATGACGAATATTCCAGGTAGTTCCAATTAACGGTACTTTCAGTCATTGTCGAAATAATCGATTCGCATTCTGTCTCGTACGCCCTAGATTCGTAAACGACGACAGATAATGAGTTTCTTTGTTTACATCAGATTTAAACTTCTAATTATGTATGGAAAAGGAAACGTTGTAAATATAAGGATAAGATGGCTAACACACTTCTTCTATTCTGCTGTCAGGGATCAATCTTTCATTTCCAGAAAACTTTTTTTCGGGTTTTTACCTTCACCCCTGAAACGAAACAATTAAAAAATTTAATTGAGATGAAATGCTCCTGCGTAAATCCTTGCACTAATTGGTAAGGAGCAAATTGGTTTTGAAAAGAATTGTTGACTAATTTGAGTGGAATTTTTTTTCAATAAACTATCGCGTAATAATGAAAAATGGACTAGAGCTACCCGCTGAGTGAAAAATTCGATATTTAAAGGTCGACAAATCAGGACTGCTTTTTTCTGCTGCTTCTTAGTAAATAAGTATATTACCCTCATTTCTTCGGAACTCAGATACGAGTTTCTTTAGGTATGTGGTCGAAATCCAATTACTTTACACGGATTGCAACACTTTATCTCCGTAATTACATACGGCAGGCAAATAATTCAATTAGTTGAGTATGCTTCATGCGGGATACTCATTCAATGTTGTTGAATCTGGCTGTTTTAACTTAGGCTGTACGATATTTCTCATATATACACCAATGTTAATTTCACCAAGCCAGAAATGTTGATTTCAGATAAAAGACAACATTGTCCAATTATTACGCTTGTTAACCAGTATGAAACGACTATAATATAGAAACATACACTGTGTCCGTAAAGTATGGAACAAATTCAATCACCATAAAATCTCCGTGAAATAGTTACCACTTTCATGAGGAGTTTACTACCACTGTAACACTGATAATGCATTTCGATAATCCGATACGACATTTACTAAAATTGGCATTTCTTGTTCTCGAAAGTCTCCCAGCACGATGTCATCATGAATAAATGGCCCCTTCATTCTTCAATCCTGAAGCATCCAATCAACAATCCACTAATTTCGATTAGTCATAATCTTGTACAAATTCACGTAAACATCCTTAAATCTTACCATATTTCAGTGATATTTTCAATTTAAATTAAATTAAATTGATGCCCAAGTAACAGATGTCTGTGCGGTATCTTAAAACAGTAAGTGGATCAGCATACAAACTTTCTCCTCGAAATTGTTACTATTTTTGTGAAAACTCGAAGAGAAATTCGAGAATATCCTTACATTTAAAACCGCTGTTTCATTGATAATGAATTTATTCGCAATAATCCAAATCTCATCCAAATTGATGAACACACCAATTTACCAAAATTGTCTCCTCATAATTTTCAAAGCCTTCCAGCAGGATGCCATCATTTTAAATTGCTCCTTCATTTTTCAATTCGAAAGCATCCAAACAACAATCCACTACTTTTCATTAGTCATAATCGTATATAACTTCACGTAAACATCCTTGAATCGTACCATATTTCAGTGTACCGCTTCCACGATTTCTTACCAAAGTCGCAATAAAATACTTGTAAACATGGACAAATCGATTGGCTGTTTCGCAATAACAAGTACGCCATTGAGAGAATTTTGTGCGTCCATTCATCACTAAGGATTAGAATTGGGTCTATCACCTAGATCCTGAATAAAAACAAAGAGTTAAAGAGTGTTTGCAGAAAAAAAAATCTTTTTCGTCAGGATGATGTATTGGTCACAAAAGTATTTGGAATTGTGGATACATCCACCGAATTCACCAGATTCTATCCCTATCGACTTCAATCTGTTTCCAGGCAGAAATAATTTCATGCGTTGAAACTTGGCAGATTTTCATCTGGGCTTGAATTTTCCAATTGCAATCTCGTTGGAACAAGTGTATTGAGGTTCAGGTGGACTCTACAGAATAATAAAGTGTATTCTAAACCATATAATAGTTATTTTTGTATCAAGTGCGTATAATGAGTGTTTTTTCATGACACATGAGAGTGTCAATTTCGCCATGAATTTAATAGAAATGAAATGTTGCGGCCATATTATGCAAGATGATCATAATAAGCTTCATGCAAAATTTGGTAACCGTAGTTTGAACAGAACCATAGAAAATTGAATTGGAATATGGAAAAAAAGAAACTTCATGTTTTCATAAAAACATATCCGATTCGGATGAAGCTCATTCATAAATGAAAATCTCGATGAAAATTGATACATTTAATGTTCATGCAGAATTTTGTGGCCATAGTGGTAACAGAACCTTAAAAAATTCAATTAGAATATTGAAAAGAAGAATCTTTAGACATATATCCATAAAAAAATATCCGATACTGATGTATTTATAAATTAAAATTGATACATTTAATGTTCTTGCAGAATTTTGTCACCATAGTGGAAACAGAATCATCGAAAATTCAAATAGAATATTGAAAAGAAGAGTCTTCATATTTCCATAACAGGATATCCGATTCAAGTGAAAATTTTCTGGTGAATGAAGACTGGTATACTGAATTTTCATGCAAAATTGTTTGGCCATAGTGTCTACATAACCATAAAAAATTCAATTGGAAAATTGAAAGGAGGAATCTCTATATTTCCATTACAGGTTAACCGATTCGAGTAAAATATATTTTGTGAATCAAAACTGATATACTGAATGTTCATGCAAAATTTTGAGAGGATCGTATCATCAGAACCATAGAATCTAATTTTTGTAATTATTTATTTTTACATATTTTATTTTTTGAATAATTTCCAGAATATAATTCCTGAGCGCTCAAAAGCTCCTGCTCAGGGCAAAAACTTATTGAACATCTAGTATACGTTATCAATTTAATTGATGCCGCTGAAACATTATATGCATCACCATACAAACTTTCTCCGCGGAATTGTTACCATTTTGTGAAAGAGAAATTTTAGAATTATCTCAAATTTAACCGCTGTTACACTGATAATGCGTTTTCAATAACTGAATCCTTTTCCAATATGATAAACACACCAATTCGACATTTACCAAAATTGGCACTTGGCGTTCTCGAAAGTCCCCCAACACGATGCCCATCATCATTGAATGGCCATTTTTCAATCCGAAAGCATCAAAACAACAATCCACTAATTTTCGTTAGTCATAATCGTGTGTAAAATCACTCCGAGCACTTGTAAATATCCACAAATCGATTGGTTGTTTCGCAATAATACTCAAGTACGCAGTTGAGTCAGCCTATGAATGCGCTTCTGAATCCGAAAAAAAAATCAAGGGTGATCTCGATTGAGTCTAGTGGTCTGGTAGCTGTTATTGGTTAGGTAATGTGGCAGAGAAACATTACTCAACGTAATATAAAGCGCATTGCCAATAATTAGTCATCGAGATCTATTTCGATTTGCAGCCGGATGAAAACATAAACATTATTGATATTTTTATTGAACGTTCAATCTGTTCGTCAGACCACTTGGGAATGAAAGGATGACTTTGTTTCTATGTAAAAATCGCCTCAATGCTTCCGTAATTTGAATGTGTTACTATTTAGATGAGTTTTAGCAAATAGTTTTGGCGTTTTATTGAATAGCTTGGTTGTGTCAATCGTTTCACTTATTTGACCAAAACTGTGTTACTCGATTTCGAGGTTCAATAAGGAAAACATAAAGTTATATGGTTAGAAAGATACTTCCTTGTTCCCTGAACATCAATAGGCTTGTTTCAACGAGATATCTTTTTATATTCTATCCCTAGAGTGAGAATCTGAATGGGCTGCAAAATACGCTTCCACCGCTTTCATGACCTCAACACTGAATGAAGACCATTTTTCTCGCTTGAATATTTTCAGGTTTGGAAACAAATGAAAATCGCTAGAACGAATTCTAGTGAATACGATATTGCTCCAACAATTCAAAATTTACCTCATACAATTATGTTATTGCGATAATTCTCTATAAATATAGTGAATATCCTGATGAAAATTTTCTCACCCACAAAACAGATTTTTTTCAGGAATTTTTTTCTTCAGATAGTTTTCAATTTTCAGAGTTAAGTGTTCGCAGGTAAAATACATACAAATTTTTTTTCATTTTTCCAAAAAAACTGATGCTAACACTTTTTTTGACCGATTTTCGGAAATGAACTTGTTCCTGAGCTTTTGTTTCGCTTCTGATTCCTAAAAGAAATCAAGGGTGATCTCGATTGAGTCTAGTGGTCTGGTAGCTGTTGTTGGTTAGGTAATGTGGCAGAGAAACATTACATTACTCAACGTAATATAAAGCGCATTGCCAATAATTAGTCATCGAGATCTATTTCGATTTGTAGCCGGATGAAAACATAAACATTATTGATATTTTTATTGAACGTTCAATCTGTTCGTCAGACCACTTGGGAATGAAAGGATGACTTTGTTTCTATGTAAAAACCGCCTTAATGCTTCCGTAATTTGAATGTGTTACTATTTATGAGATGGGTATTTCGCAAATAGTTTTGATGTTTTATTCAATAGCTTGGTTGTGTCAATCGATTCATCTAGTGATTACGGTGGATGCTCCAACAATTTGAAATATACTTCATAGATTTTTGATATTGCGAAAAATCACAATTTAACACAGACTGACTATCATGAATAGAATTTTTCAACCAAAAAACCTATAAAGTTTTTTAGAAATGCAGAATCCTCCCAGAATATATTTCAATCGATGTTAGAATTATTCTGTTTTTACGAAGTTTTTCTTTATTTTCTTTTTCATTAACACTATGTATTTTACTCTCGGTGTACTACGATCTGGTTGAATCTCATCTTAAATATGGCATTTAACTGTGGGGTGGCTGCGCTAATCGGAAAACCGTTTTCAGACTGCAGAGACGAGCAATAAGGATTCTTGGGGCCCTGGGTTATCAAAATTCCTGCAAAAGTACCTTCAGAATCATGGGTATCCTCACGTTTCAGTCTCTGTCACAAACACAAGGAGCAATATACCTCACATTCAGACGTGCATACCTATAATACGAGAAATAAATCGCTTATTAGGAAGGACTTTCTAAGACTGGGTAAATTACAGCAGGCCCCTGGATTCCTTGCGGTGTCTCTGCACAATAAATTGCCTGGTGGTGTGAAAAATCTGCCAATGAACGTTCTCAAAAATAGAATAAAGATGTTGGCAGTTGATGTCAGTTGACGAATTTTTAAATTTGACACTAGATGAGACTGAATTTGTATAAACCTGTTCTGTGACTGTTCCTTAAAAAATCTATAAGTTGTTTATATTTTTAAATTAATGGTCTATATCGTGCGAAAACAATGTTTCATTAGTATATAATCACCAATAAATCTCTCTTTCTCTCTCTTCATGTGGTTTGCAATTGTTTGCAGGTAAAATACCAGTGAACTTTCTTTCGTATCTTCAAAAAAAACTAATGCACTGATTTTTTGAGATTAACTCATTTCAGAGCTTCTGATTCCGAAAAAAAATCAAGAGTGATCTCGTTTGAGTCTAGCGGTCTGGTAGTTGTTGTTGGTTAGGTAATGTGGCAAAGAAACATTACTCAACGTAATATAAAGCGCATTTCCAATAATAAGTCATCGGGATCTATTTCAATTTGCAGCCGGATGAAAACATAAATATTATTGATATTTTTATAGAACGCCCGGTCTGTTCTATTCGTCAGACTACTTGTGTCATGAAAGGATGACTTTGTTTCGATGTGAAAAACCGCGTAAGTATAATCGCTTTAGTGCTGCGTTAATTTGAATGTGTTCTATTTGTGAGATGGGTATTCCGAAAATTGTTTTGACATTTTATTCAATAGCTGGGATGTGTCAATCGTTAGCACAGATTAGTTGATCATCGTCGATAATGATTTGATAGATTATTCGGTTCTTAAAGAAATAACACAATTTCAAGGTATGAAATAGAATTTGTTATTTTCTATGTCTTCCTGAATATCAATACACTAGTTTCAAATCGTTTGACATAGATCGGATTCTGTAATTTCGTTAATATTGAAAAATCTATAGAACGAAGTTTAAGTGAGAGTAGTTTCGAAAACTATCAATCGATTATGCCTTGCTTTCGAAACATTTGGGCATATAGATTTGGTTCCAAATCTATCGTGAGAATTCTCCTAACCCTTTCCGTGAAAAGACAATATTTTCTAAAACAATTTTCTAGTGGCACGTCATTATTCTTCATCTAAATACAAAATTTTGAAATATTTGATATATGATTTCGAAAATCAAAGAATAGGGAATAACATTTCAAATGCCAATAACATGAAAAGTACAGCATTGATTGGTTCATTTAACGACCTTAACTGCGGCATCTCAGTGCCGAACTTACACTCATAACTCTCGAAATTTGAGAATTTCAAACAGTTGAGGAAAACGATAGAACGCTGTTTCTCTAATTATAAGTGCGCAAAAATTAAACACTCATGTTATGGTCGTTACTCTATGGAAAATACTATCGATGCTATAATTCATTGACTTCAAATTGAAAAATTCAACTGGCGATTGTCCAGTATGTTCACAGATTCAATAAATGATAATTTTTTGGTGAGCTCATAATCAGTTTGGAGAAATTCAAAACAAAATATCCCAATATCTCAAAGATGCTTTACTAGGTGAAAAATTATTCATTGCTTTCGAGGTATCTACTACACACATTCAAGTTACTGAAAAACTTCGAGTGAAAGTTTCATCACTTAGTACTTAGTGGCTTTCTCGATACCGCATTATCACTTTCTTCAAAGAAAATTTATCAGAAATATGCACGACACTTTGCGTCTTTCATCTCGTTAATTTCCACAGATACCGATTGGTTTTTAATCACCTATGATGGTTGGAATTCGAAAGAATCCACTGCCGAATGCCGACATCAATCAATTTGTTATGAAAAACTAGACTGTAGGACTTTCACAAATAACTCAATTCATCTTTTTCATATTCCCTGATTTAGTTGACATGAGATTGAACGGAGAGACTAAAATCTAGCTCGTTTTTTACTCTTTCTCGAGAAATATTCTTATATCTTTATCTATGTTTGATAACGCTGGATTTATAATTGGAGAAAGATGTTAAAATTTTCTCACCTGCTTTGCTATATTTATGATGATCATTTTTCTTCTTCTGGACAGGAATAATTTGGGACTATAAAAAGAAATGGTGAGAGAAAAAAATTGTAACTTGTCTATGTTAAAAGCTGAAAATGCTTCAAGAATAAATGGGCAAGCCTCGTAAAATTCTTAGAATATTTAGTGTTTTTCTGTATCTCTTGTAGGTTCGATTTGCAATTTTAGTTTCTTGGAAATTTTGTTAACATTTTCCGGTATTAAATACGATCATAAGAATAGTTGTTCAAATATATCGTATAAATATTCAAAGGACCCCGCACATTTTGTATGGGAATTGGCTCCCGGTGGATTTGGCTGAAAATTTGATATGATGTTCTACTGATCCTTTTAATCAAATGTCTAAACAGTCACGAAGCTGAAAAATGCATACTTCTAGGAGTTTTTAGCGATTTTTTGTATCCTATGGCTTACGTATTATGGGAATTGGCTCCCGGTGGATTTGGCTGAAAATTGATATGATGTTCTACTAATCCTTTTGATCAAATGTCTAAACAGTCACGAAGCTGAAAAATGCATACTTCTAGGAGTTTTTAGCGATTTTTTGTATCCATTATGGCTTACGTATTATGGGAATTGGCTCTTTGTGGATTTGGCTGAAAATTTGATATGATGTTCTACTAATCCTTCTGATCAAATGTCTCCACAGTCACGAGGCTGAAAAATGCATACTTCTAGGAGTTTTTAGCGATTTTTTGTATCCATTATGTCTTACGTATTACCGTTCACACAGAAATGTTTGAAAATATTTCGAATTGACAGAATCTGCTTTCAATAATCACGAAATATTCTCAAACATTTCTGTGTGAACGGTAATACGTAAGCCATAATGGATACAAAAAATTGCTAAAAACTCCTAGAAGTATGCATTTTTCAGCTTCGTGACTGTAGAGACATTTGATCAGAAGGATTAGTAGAACATCATATCAAATTTTCAGCCAAATCCACCGGGAGCCAATTCTCATACAAAATGTGCGGGGTCCTTACTGAGTATGATTTAATAATAAGATGCGTAATATACTTGATACTATTCGAAAAATACAATTTGAAAAAAGTGCTATATGATTCAAGGGCACAGAGGAAAAACTTCTTTTCCTTTTATATTCAAACGAATTTTGTTTTCATTTCGTCCCATTAGTCATTTCGAAATAAAAAAACAGAACAAGGGAAACAGAAGAACCATGATCTACTTGCTCATGTAATATAAATAATCTACTGTGCTCCGCTAATTAAAATCACATTTACAGTTTTTCTGGAACAACCTCGATATTTGAAGAAATCTGCTTCACAAAAAAAAGTATCGAACCAGTTGTGGCTCTCCGAGTGATAATAATCTTTCAGAACAATGAAATCTAGAATGACCTAGAGGGATGAGCACTACTACTGCGCTAGCGCAAAATTTTAAAGGTTCAATTTGACATTTGATAAAAAAAGTGTGACAAACTTTTGTCGAACCCATCATGTTTTGATACGCCTGATATAAATCAACAAAAAATTGTGTGTTTTTCACCTAAAGTCCCCTTTGCATTAAGTATCATCTCCAATAACTTAATCTCTATATTTTTAACATTTTGGTTGTGGTCGATTAGGGCTACTATTTCTATATTATGACAGTTATGGCAATAGCCATGAGCTGTTCCGTTTTCCTGCAAAATAATGAACCATCACCTGCTCCGAATTCTTTATTTCCTGTTCGCCAACACCTGGTATCGTGGACTCCAGGTGACCCTTAAATATTTGCTCGCACAAAAACTCACGTTATTCCTCACAAAACAGGGGACAGTATAATTGCAATACCCGAAAATACCGGCCAGTAATTATGGCTTAATTTCGTCAGTGTCGGTAGTGCACCTAAACAAAAAGTCGTTGTAGAATTTGCGTCAATTAGTTGCCTTGATTTTGTCGATGTTTAATTGAATAGAGGTGTTTTCATTGCGGCGACAAATATTGAATTATTGCTTTTTTAATTCAATCTAAATCATACTGGAGTGTCGCTGCAATTATTATTCTACTTGGCTACCTTCTTGAGTAATCAGACAGGTATCTGTTCATAGAGTTAAAGATCTTATCTCATCTATAATGATCGAGAGTGTCGACTTGAACATAAAAAGCTGTGTCCTTTCAAATTTTCACACAGAAAGACATTATCATACACTATGAGACTTAGCAGAATATTGTGAATACAGTATATACTCCGTTCACGAAAGGTTGAGCACATAGTAGGCGTTTCTTTATTTATCTGAAGTTGGCAGTATTTGCTGTCATAACATAAAATAAATTCAATGTTGCCGAATGTACCCGGCCTTGTCCGACGAGCTTGCGAGTTATCAGACAACTCTATGCAATATTGACAACATTGCGTATCAATCTGACAAAAAAATAAACATCATAACCTACAATTTTTAATATACACAGTGGAATATGTCAAATTATCATGGCCAACCGACGGCTCAACCTTTCGTGAACGGACTTTATATGAGGGATGTTTATTAATGCGGGAAATAACCTCAACATGATTAATTATTAAATGAAAAAAACATAGATAGTCGCCGATGAAATTAGCTGAGGGAATAAAAATTGAAGGAAGCCCTGACGTGGAGTCAGAAGCTTATGACTTCTCGTTAACAACTGTTGCGTGCATTCCCATATAGGCAAAACATTATTCAAATTCAAAAATTCTGAAAAATTCAAAAATTCTGATAAATTCAATTCTTTTGATTTATGAATTAAACTTCTGAAGGTGTTCTTTTCAGAAAGTTGTCGTGTAATAGTTATTTAATCAACTAGGTTATCAAAGACAGCGCTCACGCGTTAATAGTTCGAGACCATTAGTCGCTCGATTAATTACCTAGTTGATTACAAGATTTTTCCGACGATCTCAATATGAATTGGGTATGACTTTTTGTTCACATTAAAATCACCTTTTATTTTGAGATCGACAGAAAACCATAAACTTCTATACTGCTAACATGAATCCACTTCTCTGTTACAAATTGAAGCAGCGATCACGTGGTTAAATGGCCCCATGAATTCACTGCGCCAAAACATTACCTCGAATTAGTAAATTATGACTTATCAAATGAAAATTACTGAAAATCATAACCCCAATTTTTAACGTCTTGTCAAAGACATTTAACGGTTATAGAAACGCATAGATCATTGTTGGAATTGATAGAACTGTCTGTCAGCTGAATAACAAAGTTTGGCACAGAAAAAAACCTCAGCAAAAACCTGTGTCTCCTCATAAATGTGAATTATGTTTGAATTTCTTGAAATAATCAGCTGAAATATTCATCTCGAAGGCTTTTTTATCGAACAATGATTTTTCTCCTTTTATTGGAATTGCTATCTGATAACACAACAAAACAAAAGAAACCGAAAAACCACGAGAAAATAATAATTAACATGAATATAACCTGTGCCACAAGTTACAGTCCTATTCAAACTTTTTCTTGAAATTCCTTCGATATTCGAAAGAAGCTTCTCTAAAGTCAGGAGGATGTACTAAACTAGATCTATCTCTACAAGTGATCATCATTCAGAACCTTCTATGTTCACGGAACTCTTCAACTCCATAATACAGTCCTATCCCATAGATTTGAACAGCTCCAAAATATCAAATTTAATTTCGGAATAATGACGAAAAACTTGCGACAAGCTTAATATGTCATTTGTATGGATAAATCTTGTTGACACAGTTCATCCTCATGACCTCTACATTCGGTCAAAAAGTAAAAAGCACTCTATGTGTTGCCTCAATTCACCACTTGCCGTCACCGTGCACAGATGACCGATATTCAACAAAGAACGCCGTTGTTGGCGCGAATAGAACGCTCGAGCGTAGGTGGCTTAATTCCGTGGATAGTTTGTATTTAATTATACGCTTTCCTGCGGATTTTTATTATTTAATTTGGGGTCTAGCGTCAGTCGGTCCCGGATATGCGGTGTCGGTCAACGGGACGAGTCATGTGTGCAGCTTACGGGCCTGAAAAGGCTGAAAGGGGAATTTTGTCAATGGATATAATTATGCCGTGGAAAATTACGAAATTCAGGAAATAACGTTGTAGGAATTGTATATTTCGTTCGTTCGATATACCCAGAGTTTGTTTCACTTCCGAGTTCACTTCTATCTTTTCAATTATTACTCATTTGATCATGTAAAATGTTTCCCTACAATGGGCATCTCCACTATGTTGAAATATATGTTTTTTTCATGTGAAAGAATAAACGAATAGTGGTGAATATTTAGGGTGAGTCGAGCCGAACTATAGGAGCGTATTGTATCGGGTGTCCTAAATTCGTTGTCTAGTGAGGGGATCTCAGAAACCCGATGAGCTAGAACAAAATGTAATAAGGAAACATTGACTACTTCAATGAATTCTACTAAAAAAAGTGCCTGTATAGTGTATTTGTTTCAGTAATAAAGAAGTTATGAGAACTTTTGAATTGACGCCATTTTCCAATTTTTTCTAATAGCTCGAAAAGGGTTTGACTTAGAAGGTTGCGGTTTTTACCAAATGGATTATGTATCATAAATGTGCCACTCATTTTGTTCTGAGATCCCCACACTAGACAACGAATTTAGGACAGCCAGTACAGGTGAAAATAATTCAGAACACTGTTTTTATTCGATTGTTCTTTCTTCTCGAGATACAATGATTTTAGAAGTTAATCGAATATTTATATATCATTTCTACAGAGCGAAGAATAACCATAGGATTTCGAGAGAATCGTTAAAATTTTGTTTTCGAAATGAAATATTGCGGCAATATGCAAGATGCTTCATGCAAAATTTCGTGGCCATAGTGTGAACAGAATCATAGAAAATTCAATTGGAATATTGAAAAAAGAATATTTATATTTCCATAACAGGATATCCGATTCAAGTGTATTTTTCTGTGAATGAAGACTGTTATACTAAATCTTCATGCAAACTTTTGTGGCAATAGTGTCAACAGAACTATGAAAAATTCAATTGGAATATTGAAAAGAAGAATCCTTATATTTTCATAACAGAATAACCGATTCAAGTGAAATCTATTTTGTGAATCAAACTGATATACTGAATGTTCATGTAAAATTTCGAGAGTATCCCATCATCAGAACCATAGAAATCAAGTTTTGTAATTATTAATTTTTATATAGGTGTACAAATAAGTTTCCGCGGTTTGTCAAAAGATGGCCCCACCAGAAGGTTATGGAGAAATTGTCATATGTAAAACGTAATATCCCAAGTTTAGTCATCTGGCAATACCATAACCTTAAAGTACTAGTGATTCCGTATCAGCATCACGTAATTTTTTTCGTGCAAAAATGTCAAGTTTTATTCCGAATAAGCATCATTTGCGGGAACTTTTGATTTACTTCTTTAATGTGAAAAAATCTGCAGCTGAGGCTGCTTATTTTGATCGAGGAATCATCTCCCAAATTTGTCAAAGAAAAAAGGTTTCTTCCTCCAAGACAATGCTGCAGCTCACAAATCAATAAAGACGGTGGCAAAATGGTAGAATTACGCCTCGAATTGCTTCCTCATCCCCCACATTCTGCAGATTCAACCCCAAGTGATTACTATTATCTATTTCTAAACTTGAAGAGATAGTTCTAGGGAAAGAAATTCGAGAGGGATGACGAGGTCAAATGAAAACCGCGGAAACTTATTTGTACACCTAATATATTTCATTTTTTGAATGATTTCTAGAATATAATCTCGATTGTGCTGAAATTCTGCATTCATATATTTGGTATCAATCTCAAATCCCATATAAAATTCTTAGGTAATAGTCTTATTGCTCCACCAAAGAACGAGCGCTCAATAGCGGACATTTCCTAAATTTTTTAACAAGTGTATCGCCCTTTTCTGTTGAATTGCGTTGTCATCACCTATTCCTGATTACGAACGAAAATCTCGCGCTTTCGATTTCGAAATTAAGACGTCGTTTCTTAACCGGCTATTAAATTTATCCTTTCGGACCCTCTCATTATGATGTAATTTTGGCGATATTCTCGCCAGACTTGACGGCATTGCTCTCGACCAGCAGCCACTTGGGCGACTTCAGGAAACGCACCGAGGGAGAATGTTAAGGTCTGTCTGTCCGTCCTATCTCTAGATGCAATTAGCGATACGAAGATTTATGGCACTGAGCTGAATTATCAATTACCGGCTGGATATATGGGAAGGAAAATGGGGATTTAATAACCTCCGCGATTTACCTCGATTGCGGTCATTTTCGATGCGGATGAGATATCATGTTTTCTTCTTGGTTGGATTATGGTTAAATGGATGAACAAAATTGTATACTTACACGTACATTATTTCGAAGCATACTATGATATATCACTTGAAGAATTTATGAAAAGATGATGGCGAATGTTCCTTTGAAACTTGCCACTTCAAAAGCCACACAATAATGTACATTTAGTGAAGAGTTTCCTTGTTATTTTGATATTCAAAGGAAGATGCCATTTTCAATATAAATGATCGGATGTTTATTTCATTATAAAGAAGAAGCTATGCCATTGATAGCGGAAAATAACATCAGGCAAATGACTACCACGACCACGCTTATAGGACCATATCCTTGTAATGAAATTTTCCATAACCAAATCGCAAAGAGGCTGCACTATGTCCTCGTTAGCCTCACGAATTCCATCTTTGAGATCTTGAATCGACGCTGGGCTATTGGCGTAGACCTTCTCTTTCACGTAACCCCAAAGGAAGAAGTCGCAAGGTGTTACATCACAAGAGCTCGGTGGTCAATTATGATCACCTCTTCGAGACGTAACACGGTCCGGAAACTCTTCCCGCAAAAGATCAATCGTTTCGTTGCTTGTGTGGCACGTAGCGCCGTGTTGTTTAAATTAAACGTTGTCCAGATCAACACTATCCAATTTCGGCCATAAAAAACATAAATCATCTCTCGATAGCGCAATCCATTCACGGTAACAGTTGCTCCACAGCTACAGCAGCAATATTTTCGGCTGTTCTTGGGTGACGTGCACGGGTTTTATTCTTCACATCACTTACTTGTCCCAATAGCCCGAATTTTTCCACCAATTTTTTTATTGCGGTTCGACAAGGTGCTTCACGACGACCCAAAAAGGTTTGAGTTTTACGAACCGTCTCTGCCAAATTTTCACCATTTTATAGTGAATTTTAATACTTTCGATGCGTTCTTGAGGCGTGTATGGTTCCGTGTTCATTAATGGCGTAGTTTCTACTTGTCAAAAGTCAAAAAATGACAGCTTCAAACGTGAAATCTACCGAAATAGCGGGCTATTCAAAATAACACCTCTTATTGAAAAACCCTTTATATTTAGGACAACTACAATTTTATTTATTGAAGTGAAAACACTTTCCTTGTATTACAAAGTAACTACGCTACTGAAAAATTGGGTGATCTGATGAGCAATATTCAAGCAATCAACAAGTCTCAGTAACCTAGTATCCGATACGTTTCCTAGGATACCGGCTACTCAAATATTTGTGATAAGAAAAAACTAATAAAATTCTTGAAAATGTAACACACCTTGTAATTGCATTGTTTCTTACCGATATCCCATCTATTTCATATTTATTGTCTCTGTGTTTCTTTTCTCCGGAAGGTATTTTGTGTTTTCTTCCAGTGCTCCACTTGACCTCGAATCTTTCATCAGTCATTTCCACTAAAATGGGCACAAAAGGCGAAAATTCGGATAATCGACGAATAAGGTTAACAATAATTTCGGTTGAAGAAGCGAAATCATCATATGACTGATAATGCGAGAAAATGATGTGTAAATGTGACACCAATTCATGCTGAAAAAAAGAGAAAGCAATTAAGAGAAAGATGACAGAGCTAATCGCGCCAATTTTAAATCGGTTGACATTTCGAGAGGATTGTTTACAATTCGAAAATAAATGGCGGAATTACGTTTTACATCTGTTATTCTGTTGCTATAACCCGGGCGAAGATGTATTTCTTGTGTATGTTTTATGTTTTCCGATTTCTAATTCCGTGCGCATTCGTGTAACAATGGAACTGCGGACCTGGCTTGATGCCCAGTTGGGAAATAAAAACATCGCCGTCTTGATTATGGTACGGGATAACGGCAGCTGCGAGCGACCCACTGCATTTAGTTGATTTCTTTTTGGACCTCCATGTGCTATATCGTAAAATGAAAATTGTTCTTCAATAATTTCAATATTTATTTTCTAGTGCGAAATGGTGAATGCGCATATTGGTTGTTCGAAAATTTACTCAAATTTTTTTCATTTAGGACTGCATTATATTTCAACATAGCTAATATTATGTTTCTATAGATGAACGCCAAAAATATGTATATGGGGTTTACCTCATTTACTTGCACTCAAGTTAAAAACTTCTTGTCGTTCCTTCATATTTAAAAAAGACCAATTCCAAATTTAATATGCGCAGAGCTATTACTTTCATTCTATTTATTTTATTCAACTTTTCTTCTCGAATCTTGAACCAACTACAAAAAATTCGACCATGATTCATTTGATCTATTTACCGTTACATAGAATGGAATACATCAAACATTTCATCAGCAACGTACGACATAAAGCTTCCCATATAAATAACAAAAATAATTGAACTAAATTTGGTCATAGATCCCTTTGAATGTGTTGTTTGTTGAATTTAAAATTCGAATATAATCAATAAAAAATCGATTGTCAATATTTCTATAGTCTTGCATTGATCTTTTTTTTGGCGCTCGTTCTACTTAAACGTTTTGCCCAAATATCTGTTATTTTCGAATTTTGAGCCGAAAATGGTAGGAGTGTAACCATAAGGTTACACTCCCTGATGACGAATTCGTGGTCAAATTCAATACTGCCCGTGAGGCCGTCCGTCCGGCCGTTAGCACAATAACTTTCAAAGGGATCGTCCCAGAGACGTGAACTTTTCAGAATGAGTTCGGATCCCAAATGCCTCGGAATCAGCCAAATCGTTCAGGGGGCTCCAAAAAATATTGCCTCTCAAAATTTTTGTTTCTTAATATATCAGAAAATATGAAACTAATCAGAATGAAATGTTACGGCCAAATGCAAGATGCTTATAACAAACCTCATGCAAAATTTTGTGGCCATAGTGTGAACAGAACCATAAAAAATTCAAATGGAATATTGACCAAAAAAAAACTTCATATTTTCATAAAAAGATATTCGAATAAGTGAAATTTATTTTGTAAAAGAAGATCGATATACTGAATTTCCATCCAAAATTTTGTGGTCATAGTGTTAACAGAAAAATAATAAATTCAATTGGAATATTGAAAGAAGAATCCTTTTTTTCGATAACAGGATAACTGATTCCAGTGAAATTTCCTTTGTGAATAAAGATTGATATAGGTACAGGATCTTCATGCAAAATTTTGTGGCCGTAGTGATAACAGAACCATAGAAAATTCAATTGGAATATTGAAAGAAGAATCTTTATCTGTATTTCATTGAAGATTCTTTATATTTTCATGACAGAATATCTGATCGAATGAAATTTATTTTGAGATCATCATCAAAACCATAGAATTCAATTTTTTTTCATTTATTCTTTTACATATTTTATTTTCTTAATCATTTCCAGAATATAATTCCGATGGTGAGAGATTCAGCATTAATATATTTGGTATATCAATCGCAAGTCTCATAAAATTTCTAGGTTATAGTTTCATTGCTTCACAAATGGACGAGCGCTCAAAAGCACCTGCTCAGGGCCTTCTCAATTTTTTTATGCTAAAACAACACAACAATCGATGCTCATGCTTCTTCTATTATTCTATATCATCTTTTTCCACCATTTTGACACGATCCCAGTTAGATTTTCTCATCCATCAATTAATGAAGTATGTATGACCAGTGCATAGATGAACAAACACGAAATGTTTATTTTCATTCTGGTTTGTATATCCTCGCCAGACTGGGAATTACATCAATTGTCCAATAAAAATTCTACCCACTCTCGTATTTAATAAGTTGATTGAGATAGCATATGATATAATCAAATGCTCACTCTTACACAGGATTACGTAGTTAGTTCAAACCGATCTCAGGATTTTATTACACCAATTTGTACGTTAGAAGAAGTTTTTCGTTCGAGATGCTTGGTAAATAGAGTGCATGTTTCTGAATGAGATAATTTTACGAGATTACTTAATGTTGGTATATCAAAAGTAGGTTTTGAAAGGGGATATTTCAGGGAAATATTCATCAATACTTGATCGTTCAATACAGAAAATGTTTTTTGCGTTAAATTATTGAAACATAATCATATTGAAACATATTGGACGTGTCTGCTCAAGAAGTATTGCAATTGATTAAATCAATTGATTGAACTCAGAGTTAGAAATAAACATAGAGATGCCCCTACGGGTGAATAGTACTACATTGTTAGCAACCAAGCTCCAGAGTGAGATGAAAAGCATTTCACTGCCACACTGGGGTGAAGTAAACAATTGGTTAGATTTGCATTTCCCCAACTCCTCAATATAATACAACATTTTCGTAATTTTGCCAAGCTATAATTAACGGAATAGACTTAAACAACAATAAACTGCCACCAAATAATTGGAATAATATGGTTCATGAACGAATTTAAATATTTTTAACAATATGTAGGAAATATAATTTGGGAATGAATAAGTCGGGAACTATTTGACCGATTTAAGCCGTCGAGCCCTAATTTGATTAACTTTTCAAGCAATTTTGAGCCTTGTTTAATTGAATCATGTTTTGATGTGCTATCATAACAATAATATTATTTATTTCTGTTCTAGGTGAGTGGAAATTATAGTATAAATAGGACAAAGGACAATTCTAGGTAAGTATCTACGAATCCGAATATGCCAAAGTAACTTCCGGTTGTTACACCTGCCATTATTGTGAAATCAACTTAATTCAACCAACGCAATTAAACAATAAAATTCTAATTCTATGCTGAAAGCCCAATTGAGTTTTTTATGGTTCTGTTCACACTTTGACCACAAAATTTTGCATGAGGCTTATTATGAGCAAATTGCATGTGGCCGCAAAATTTCATTTCGATTGGTTTCGTTTTGTCTGAGATATTGAAGAACAAAAAATTTTTATGGTCATATTTTAGGGAACACTCTGTACAATTTGGCTGGTTGACGAACCTAACAGCGGCATTTGGGAACTGAACTCGCCCTAAAAATCACAAGTCTCTGGCACAGTACCTTCGAAAGTTATCATGCTTACGGCTGGCCGAACGGCTTCATGGACTAAAATGAATTTGACCACGGATTCGTCATCAGGGAGTCGAACCCTATCATTTGAGATAATTGTCGGCTCCAAATTCGAAAATAACAGACATTTGTGCAAAACTATAAACAGCACTCATTTGAGCATGAACCAGCGCTCAAAAATAATACCATTTGAACACATAGACTTATAAAAGATGGACAGGGCCTCACGAGACTTTCACACTAAGTTTCGTGCCCCCAACATAAGAGAGAGAGAGAGAGAGAGATACTGTGAAGGATGGAGTAATATTAGTTTAGTCTAGACTAAACTAATAACACTCCATCCTTCACAGTATATATCTCTCTCTCTCTCTCTCTCTTAATGTTGGAAAAATCATAGAATATAAAAATTTCTAATGCGTAGATATCTACGATCCAATATTTTATTATATGTTCTGTGCTTCGCACTAATATTATTCTATCCGTGTCTGAAGTCAATATTCTCTCTCACACGTCCTGTCCATTCTTTTATAAGTCTATGTTTGAACCATAAAATCATAAGTTCAACCCAACTAAGGTTCTTGAAAAACTAAAATACTTCCACTACTATTGTTATTGTGTTGTATTTTGTCATGGACTTTTCAGCAGCATCCTGTGTGGCACGTGCCACAAACTCAACAGCAGAAAAAAAGACCTTCTTCAAAGAGAACCAATCTGAAATATTTGCGATTGGCATTAAGATAAACCCAATGGTAGGCAACATTACCATCGCTATAAATCTCAAAAAGAGGCCTATTGATTTAAAATGGCGAACTAGTGCCCTTATCACGATCTCTAAATCTCGAACCTGCAGCAAAAATATCTGATGTAGTCGTCGTAGCCGAGACAAGTCGAGACCAGTGATTACTTCGTGTTCTTTCACGGACCAGATAATAGCGATATTTCCGGCTTTTTATGTTAATTTTCTGTCAGCTATCTTAGATAACGCGGTACTTGTCGCTTCAATGGCTGGCACGTATTAAAGTCTTCGTAACGCCGTTCACATAGCGTAATTTATTCCAGGAAATCTTTTCCGCTCAGAAGAAACGCATTAAAACATACGGCCGTTCGACAATCGGATCTGCTATAAAAATTCGTAATGTATTTGCGATAATGGGATTTTTTTTCAATTGATGTCGTGTCGGGACAACTTTCGATCTATACGCTAACGGCTTTCAGATTGGAAAAGGATGGATAGGAGGGGTAATGGAATCTTTTTGTCTGGTTGTTTCTAGGAATGAGAACACCATGAGATTTGCCAACATGTTTGTTATCGTTGAAGAAAAGAAGGATAAGGATTTAGTGTGACCCAAGGCCTACAGCTACATAGTCCAGAAAGTCGAGGTTCGATCAGCCTGTTTTCAGGAAAAAATTCCGGAAGTTTTTCCTTTGAACGATATGTTTTTTGGGTACCTCACCTCTGCCGAGGGGGCAAACCTCAAATTCGGATTCAGCAACCCAAAAAACATAGTTGAGATAGTTGAGAAGAAAACTTTCGGATTTTTTTCGTGGTAAAACCGTTAATTTACTGGACTATACAGCGCCTCTTTCGAAAATCACGCATATTCTGCATGAGTATACGGAATTATTTTGGAATTTTTTTTCGTCAATGAAGTTCAATGACGTTTTCTGATCAATTGAACGGTTTTGGAGTTATTCGAACTTTGAAAATCTATTGAAAGAAAGGTAAGAAAAATTTTTTTACAACTGTCAAAAAGTTTTGACTTTTCTTCATCCCTATGAATGCATAAATGAAAAATTTTTTTTTCACTCCTATAGAGTAATGTGTCAATTATTAAACTAATTTTCTGCCGACCTCGAAATAAAAGGGTTTTAATGTGTACGAAATTGAGCATTAATGACCCATTTTAATGCTTAATTTTTTAGCCATTTTAATGTGCAATCCTCATGGCACCGTACACAAAGTATTCAGAAGCACTACGAGAAATGTCAAAACTCTACTGGAACATAGAAACATAGAAATTCCATTACGTCAAATGTATGTTTGTGCGAATTGAGAGAATGTATTTTAATCAAGAATTTATTCACTATTCATGTTGAGATCGTCGGAAAAATCTTGTAATAAACTCGGTTATTAATCGAGCGACTAATGGTCTCGAACTATTAACGCGTTCGCTCCGCTCACGCATTAAAATATCTTGACCATTAGTCGCTGTCTTTAATAACCTAGTTTATTAAATAACTATTCTATGTGTAATAGTAGCTATAACACAACCGTAGACATGTCTATGAACCGAAAAGCGAGTGTTATAATAACACCCGCCCATAACACTCGCTAATAAAAATACCTAGGAAAAATGAGATTGCTTGCAAAAAAATGAATAAAAAGTAGGATCGATCGGGAACTCTATTTCAGCCATCAAGATAACGTTCTAGCGATTCATTCCAGATTTATTTTTGGAAAACGTAAATTTTTGAAGTTGTTAGTCTGAAATAAATAACAAAGCAATGACAGTTCGTTGGACTGCCCTACTACAGAGGAATATTCAGTGAACACAGAAAATGTTGTCAACGCTTTTGACAATTGTTCAAAATTTTTTAAATGCAGATTAATTCGAATTTCACTGAAGAAGTAGTGGATAAAGTATAGTATTCAATTCGCGGTAATGCTCAAAATACACTTGATGAATTACACCACTCGCCTGACGGCACGTGGTGCAAAATACATCTGTGTGTGTTTTGACCTCGGTTTTGACCTGCATTACCGCTCATCGAATAATATACTATTACCGTTAAAAAAGTAATCATTTATGTTTTTTAAGAATTCTACAAAAAAAATTTCTTCCTTTTTTTCAATAGATCAATAGATACTATAGATAGTAACGATACATAAAGATCACTGAATCTGGATGCATAAAAATATTGTATTTGAAGTTATCTTAATAATTATTTTTCAGACGAAATAAATTCACATTCACAGTTGCGCAAAAAATGTTGTTCGTATTTCGTGCGTAAAAAGTCCGTGTTTTCGTGGCACATTTGAGTGAATTTGTGACCTCGACCTGCGGTCTCGGCCAAAAATTGACACCTTTATGTGCCATGAAAAAAACAAACATTTTACGCATTTAATACAAAATTACTATTTCATAACGAATTAAAGTAAAGTGGTATGATTGAATATACACTGTATAGACTTCAAAAAGGCATGGAGTAATTTCGTGAAATTCAAAATTGTACGATTATGTTTCATCTTCTGGTAGTTAATGGTGGTATTCTGCTTTTCATCTGTAAGTTACGATACAGTAGCGTACGATTGATCTGGCAGACTCACAAATTCGTAAATAATGTAATTCTGGAATGGTTTTTATTAGGAACTTTATAGGTTTTCACTCCCAGTCTCTGAAACATAAATAATTACAAATGAGAAAACACACAATTCTGAAATTTTAGAGTTTGTCCGAAGAAGGTGTCTGATATAGCCACCGAAACGTTACAATATCCTTTTAATTTGTTTCATTTTTCAGTTTTACTGTTAGGCAACAATTTTTTTCAAGACCAATTTGCTCCTGACAAATAAGTGCAAAGATTTCGCAGGAGCACTTCACCTTAATCAAACATTTTTTAATTATTTATGTTTCAGAGACTGGGAGTGAAAACCTATAAAGTTCCTAATAAATGCAGAATCCTCCCAGAATATATTTCAATCGATATCTGGAATGGTTCCTGTAGCGTTCTTATTTACAGTGTCACTTCTGAACTACTCATCGAAAAACATAACCTTCAATCTTAAAATTTGATCATGGAACTTTATGTATTATGAGTAAATGGTTTTGATTTGAATCTGAATGTAGTTTGCGTTTGTTTCGATCTGATAAATTGAAAACAGGAAAGAAAAAAACTTTTTGGTTAAAATTGCTGTAGAGCATTTATTAAGTGTAAAATACACTGGTTCTTCAATCTGAACATGTTCACAAACTGGGCATTCGGCATTTCTTCACTCTGAACATTTTCTGGGCATCCGGCATTTCAAATGGATTCATTTGATCACGCAATATTTTCCTTCCAATTCTCAAGAAGTTACTACTTTAAAAAAGAATGATTTTCAGGTCATCTATGATATTGAACAATGTTTTACCTGTTTTAATTTTCTTTCGATAACAATCCAATAAACGAAGCCATATTATTTTTATTCTTCATGAATTTTTTATATAAAAACGTTGGTGTTCGTCCTAAATTAAACAAACCATTCAGCGTAACCTCACAATATGTCATTCGATATTGCTTCCGATCACCCGTCGAGTACACGTGAATATTTAACGTTTTCTGTAATCTACATATCCCTTAAAGAGGTCCAGTATTGCAATTTCCCTGTAAGCTTATGAAAAGTTACAGATTGGCTTACAGAGGAAAGCAGAATACCAGCATAGAGTGTATATTATTAAAACACAGTATGTTCTACAAAAAAATCAAAAATAAACAAACTCATGAAACAATGACGCCTTCGCTACATCTGTATCCTTTAATAAGTTGTTATAAATAACAATTCTCGTCATATTTCGAGCGTGTCGAACGTCGACAATAACTGCCCGATCGACCGTGTTTAATGAATAACATAAACGTCAGAACGGATCAGCATCTCTTCGGTTTACTGTCGATTTTACGATGCGTGCAAGTGTGTCGGTGGCGTCATAATTGCAGCCTGAATGTCTGATGAACTTGTGCACAAAAACGATCAGGAGTGCGAGGCAGAACGGCCGAGAGCAACAGAAAAGGTGGTTGAGGAGACCGTCCACAATGTTCTTTCGACGCGTTGATTTTTGTTAGAGCAGAAACTTGACCGGATGAACGTGTTTGCTCGATTCAATTGGGTTTTTTTTGTAAAACTGGAGTGTATGATACTAGAACTTTTTTTAGTTAGACAGAGAAGTTTAAGCATTCCCAGATTCCGATAATCATTTTGACATAGGTCTGTCGCAAGTTTTTATAATTATTCCGAATGTTTAATTGATATTCAGGAAAAAATACTGCACGTTGAATCTAAGGAAGATGATCACTCAGTATTATAACTCTGTAGACATTTGCTCGAACATCTGATGTTCTGAACGATCATCACTCGAAGAGTCGCTTTTAGTTTAATGAACTCTTCTGGCTTCAGAGTAGCTTATTCGAATATGAAGGATTTTTTTCTACAAGTTCAACGTTTCCGTTTGCATTCGCCAGCCGTCGTCAGAAGAACAATTAAAGGTCGATCCACCATTTCCGTGACGTGACGTACCGTAGAGTGACATTCGGTGAAAAAATATATCAGAAAATATAAGTGTCTATTTGAATCAAAGGGAAAAGACAAACATGTCCGATGCATTGATATTCCGGCGATAACAGGGCACGGCTGTCATGAGAATATTTCAATTTTGACAAATGTCATATGGGATGTACCCAGTCTCCTTTTATTTTCTTCTTCCTCGTCCAAAAGCAAGATCTTCAGAGCAGCAATTCATTTCGCAAGACAATAACATTCACGTCAGATACCAGATCCAAACTGAAAAAGCCCATAGAGCGGACCCAGCAATGACCAAAGACACTGACACGGACGACACCGTACGTTGCTGTGGATAACGGATTACGCTGAAGGGAGTGCAGCACTGACAGCAACGTTGCCGTCACTTCACGAAAATATGTGGATCGACCTTCAGACTCTAAATTCGAGAAGAAGGAGCATTCGATTTTCTCTGAAAAGGTTCGCATAAAAGACAATCGGTGACTTTGATCTATTTTCGATTTATTTAGTTGTCAAAATTCACTTGATCTTTCTAAGGTCCAATCTCATTATTACAGCCAAGATGTTTTTGATATCAACATACAGGTTTTCCGTTATTGATATGATAGCTTCTTTCTTCAATTTCTATTTCTTCCATAAAATCCTGTGGTCTTCATTCAAGCATGTTGGACAGTTGAACCAGTTTTTCGTGTTCTCAAGTATAGCCAATATAGACGTAGAATAATGAAGGAAGCAGTTTTCATGTCAATAAACGAAAACGCCATCAGTCAAAAGTCTGTTGATATGAAAAACACCTGTACTCCAACATAAAAAAGATCAAATCTTCGACAACTGAATAGTTCGAAAATAGATAAAAGTCATCGATTGTTTCTTCTGAAGAACTGTAAAAATATATACATTTTCAGAAGGTAACGAAAGTTGTTGTTTTGAGCGTTCTGAGTCAAAATTGTTTTCCTGACGACAGCTGGCGAATGCTGGCCGAAAAGCTGAACAGAACAAGTAAATATGATGAAAATTGCCCAAATAATATATCAATTTATATTCTTTTCATCATCAAGGATTTCACGTCAACGAACGAAGGAGTCTCTAGGAAAAATAAAAATTTAACCTAACCAATTTGAGACTACTTTCCCGATAGCTGTTAAGCTCGAACTTTTCGCGACCTGTAATCGATCAACATTCAACGTCCACTCGAACGGCAACACGCGCTTGAGGCGCATTGCACATCAATTGGAGCATGTCCCATTCCTTGGTACACAGCTTCCATTCATCATACGAAAGGATCATTATATCAGCGCTGTTGCCAAAGGTCCTACGACCATGCTACTTACACGTTTTGATGGACGATCTTGCTGGTTCTGGCCGAGCATTTGCCTGCCGGTCGTGCCGCTGCGATCCATCAAGAAACTCGGCCATACGTCTTGGTGTTGGGAAGGCATTTATGTATTTCCCTATGGGAGCTAATGCCG
Organism: Propylea japonica; assembly: GCA_013421045.1. Classification (NCBI taxonomy): domain Eukaryota; kingdom Metazoa; phylum Arthropoda; class Insecta; order Coleoptera; family Coccinellidae; genus Propylea; species Propylea japonica. The sequence continues at coordinate 39,820,160 of CM024245.1, read as the reverse complement.
ATTAATCGCGAAGGTGGTAACACCGCTAAATATGAAGAAATATTCACAAAATCGTATTTCGAAAATCGAAAACCTGAAGAGAGTTCTGAGAATGACATTTCACTGCCGAAACTTAACACCCTGATAATTAGAATAGAGTTACAATACAGGATGTCCTGGAAAATGTGGGAAATCCCTCGGATTCAGATAGAACATAAAAAATAAGATGACAAGTTCCCATAATGTTTTTTCCTAGCGGCCCTCCCTACGAAGATACGACCTCCTAAATGACGCCACTGGAAATTCATTTTCGTGGAATAAAGTTCAATTACTTACTTCTTTCATTATTTTTTTTCGAAAACGGTTCATTTTATTGACACTGAACAAGAGAACCTTTTCTTTAGCTTAATGTTCAAGGTATCCAAATCTGTTTTTTTTAACATCTTATCATACAGGGCGTTAAAAATGTAAGCATTAAAATGTACAACCCAGTCTGCCCCTGGTAAACTGAACAAGCTAATTCAAATTTGAGTGCGGTGATTTAACAGGTTCTTAATACTTTTAATCATATCAAATTTTATCGAGTATTCTACTTATTCCACTAAAATGGATTTCCAGTGGCGTCATTTAGGAAGTCGTATCTTCGTAGGGAGGGCCGCTTGGAAACAAAATTATGGGAACTTGTCATCTTCATTTTTTTTTGTTTAACACAATCCGAGAGATTCCCCGCATTTTCCGGGACACCCTGAATAAACTTGAAATAATATGGCTTTTATTCCCCTCATAGGTACTTGTTGCACTTCAAAGATGCGTTTTCGAAATCATGCGTATACATAATTACATAATACTTTCCAGTCTTCTTGAACGAATAATTGTTTTTGTCATGTGAGGATGTCCCATTCCTTCCACTCATCCTTAGAAAGGATCATAATATCAGCGCTGTTGCCAAAGGTCCTACGACTATTCTACTTACACGTTTTGATGGACGATTTTGCCGGTTCTGCCGAGCATTTGCCTGTCGGTTGTGCCGCTGCAAAAGCTGCGATCCATCTAGAAATTCGGCCATACGTCTTGGTGTCGGGAAGGCATTTATTTGCACCGCGTACCGTATGGGCGCTAATGCGGATTAATCGCGGTATGTTGAGAGGTTCGCTCCCATATGTTGCGGTCTGTAACTCGGGATTTATTACTCTGGTTTCGGCGGAAAAATGTCGAGAATACTTGCATCTATACGGTCGATTATCGTACAGGATGTATGCATTTTGAATATGCCAGGAGTTGCTTGAAAATTTGAAAGGAGGGTATCGACGTAAGGTCAAGAATTAATAAAGGACCCCGCACATTTTGTATGAGAATTGGCTCCCGGTGGATTTGGCTGAAAATTTGATATGATGTTCTACTAATCCTTCTGATCAAATGTCTCCACAGTCACGAAGCTGAAAAGTGCATAATTCTAGGAGTTTTTAGCGATTTTTTGTATCCATTATTATGGGAATCTTATGGGAATTGGCTCCCGGTGAATTTGGCTGAAAATTTTATTCATCTGTCAAATTCGACAGACAACAATGTTCCGACTGATTTTTTATTGTTGTTTTAGCCAATGAGCATACAATTAGGCGATAATTTTGCATTAGTGCAAATTATCGATAATTCGCACTTGTGGAAAATTATCAGGTCCTTCAAAATAAATGCAGACTTAATTATGAACGTTTATTACTTATTAGAGTAACGGCAATGTGACAGCAACTTACAGCGATACAATACGATTTGATGGATTCACAAAATTTTCTTATTAAATTTAACTCTTGCAATGAAAATGAATCCATAATTTTTGACAAATCTGCTCTCATGCAAGTTAAACTGTAAAAGGCACTCGAGCGCTCCGCGCACTCGTGCTCTTTTTCAACTTAACTTGCATTCGAGCATATTTCCAAAAATTTTCGATAATTTTCATTGCACTAGTCAAATTACAACTGAAAATTTGATATGATGTTGTACTAATCCTTCTGATCAAATGTCTCCACAGTCACGAAGCTGAAAAATTCATACCTCTAGGAGTTTTTGGCGATTTTTTGTATCCATTATGGCTTACGTATTACCGTTCACACAGAAATGTTTGAAAATATTTCGAATTGACAGAATCTGCTTTCAATAATCACGAAATATTCTCAAACATTTCTGTGTAAACGGTAATACGTAAGCCATAATGGATACAAAAAATCGCTAAAAACTCCTAGAAGTATACATTTTTCAGCTTTGTGACTGTGGAGACATTTGATCAGAAGGATTAGTAGAACATCATATCAAATTTTCAGCCAAATCCACCGGGAGCCAATTCCCATACAAAATGTGCGGGGTCCTTTATCTGAGAATGTTTGCTCCGGCTTGAAGGGCCACGTTGAATAAGGGACTTTGTCCTTGCCTTAGGACTAAAAAATACACCCTAATTTCATTGTATTGTTCGCAAAATATGACAGTCTAAGATACCAGGTGTCCGCTAATCAAGGAACATAAATGTATTACTTCACTCACATAAATTCCTCCAGCTGATTTTCACGTATATTTTAAAATAGTGTGCAACCTTAATATAACGAACCTCAATATAACGACTTCCTCGATTTAACGAATTTTTCATAATCCCCTTGAATCGTCCATAAGAGTCAATGTAAAACATACCTCTACATTACGAAAATTTTTACGAACAACCTCTTTATAACGAATTTTCAACTACCTAAAAGTGTGTGAATACCTCTACTTAACGAATTTCGTCAACTCGAAACCTCTATATAACGTTTTCACCAATAACCAGGTATGTATGTGATTCAGCCGCGACAGGTTCGACGTCTATTACGTAAAATACGAAGTTAGTTGATGGAAAGTAATCAGTGTTGCTCCTCACTTTTTTGCAATGGCTCAGAAACGTAAAAGGCGTTCCTTATCTGTCGCAGAAAAGCGAAGCATCATTAATTATGTTGACAAAAATCCTTCTACAAAAAATTAGACATAGCTAATAAGTTCGGGATTCCCGCAAGTTCATTAATTTTCAAATCTAAAGATAAGTTTTCCGACGAAATTGGTTTGCCTTCAAACATCAGAAGAGTGAAACCGTGGAAAACAAACTACAATTTATTACTTTTTTCCAATCAAGATGAATAAAATTAGATTTAGGCTTTTATACCAATTGGTTGATTTTTCAGCTCTTTTTATTTTGTTCTGCAAATTTTTGAAAAAAAAACCCTACCTACTCACTTTATTGTTTTGAAAAAGAAAATATAAAATAAATGAGTAATTTGATAAGAATGAGTTTTCATTTATATGAGCAAAATTAGTTCGCTATAACAAGATGAGTACGTAATGTCGAGGTGAATAAAACCTCGGTATAACAAATTTTGGACCAACCTCACCTCAATATAACAAACTTCAGTTTTACGAATTACTTGATATAACGAATATTTACTGGTTCCCTTCCGATTTGTTATATCGAGGTTCCACTGTATACTCAAATAGTCGCTGATACTCCAAGACACTTTCTGTTGGCAGTACTGCTCTGCAGACGCTTTTGAACTCCAGAATCAATAACAACACGTTTATTCTGATGCGCGAATTCTTGGTAGGTATATAGCATGTTTTTCTATTTCTTTCTAATTGTTTTTTTTTTTCACATATTAAACATGGTGTATAATATCGACTTATAATGTAAATGTCTGAGGAGATCAATGAATGAATTATTATTATTAGTATTCACGTGAAGTTGAAACAGCTAAAGCCGGCCATAGACATCGTTATTTTTCATCCGCTATCCAAGCCGCGGTTACACTTCAGTAAATTCTACCAGTTATTTGCTGTTGTTCGCGAATAAGCAAGTCATGAACCAAGCATCGGCAGATGTTTTACCGACGAGGCGTACCGACGGTTTTTCGCCACACACATCGGTTTTTGGCGCTTTTCCGGTACGGGTATTAACGCAGCCATACGAACGGATGAAACATAATGATGTCTATGGCCGGCTTAACACACTAGCCAGAAAGAAAGGACCAACTTGCCCAGAACCTTTTTGTGATATAGACAAATGCACCTATAAAAAAGAGTTTTCGAAAAACAAGAAACTGAAAGAGATGAATTCTGGACGAATCTTCAGAGAATGGATCATTCCAAAAAGTCCCATTGGAATTTTAAAACAGCGAGGTCCATAAAGTATTTCCATTTTAGTAAGAATGAGTTACGCCTCCTGGCTTTCTAGCAGGACATTGTTGCCTCAGCAAGCATATGATGAGAATTTGCTCAGCAGAAACTGAGGACTGTAGATTCTGTTGGTCTGTTGGTAAGAGGAACTAACTGTTCACTTAGCTACAGAATGTCTTAGACATGAGAGTAAGAGGAGAAAAACGGATCTTACCTCCTCGAAGCTACTTGGGTTTATTGAAGTTCAAGAGGCGAGTTATAGCGTAGCTGCGAAAACAACTCTTATGGGGGACACAATAGATCTGAATGTCGAAGTGACATGTAACCCTTTCACCAAATATACAATCTTCTAGAAGATCACTCTCTTAATTAGTATGTAAATAGGCTAATCAAAGAAAGCTACTGACCATATGCCAATACTTTCCTAGAATTTTTCAACCATTCGAATTATTCAACCAAAGGCAACTAAATCGCAGATATCTCACGAAAATCTTCAGTTTTACCAACACCTCATGCAACACTGCCAATTTCTAATGCTTATCAATAATCGTAGCCTTATTTACGTCCATTTCACATTCTCAAAGCGGGATATTTACCATCGTAAATTTTCCGGTTCCAGCTGGCACAGTGGCAGAGCAGAACGGAAAGCTCCCGTACCACATAAATCCTGACCAACCGTGAGATATCAGGCCTCGTCTGGAGCTCTTTCCCATTCACGATGGCGCGGCGACCATTAACATATTAGCTAAAAGTAAATGAGCAATAGATCTGTATGTAATTGCCGGTGTAAATAGCGAACCCGCTCCAAGTCGGGGTTAGAAAGTTAACGACATGCAAATAAACTGTATTAATTTATGTACATTTTCCGTTAGACCCAGTTTATCGCAGGATACTACATAATCTGTCATTGACTCGGTGCTCCTCAGGGCTTCCATTCATGTCCAGACTTGGCTTCATTGAAATCGGAGATGATTCTCTTTATTGATTTCCGAGCGAGGAGAGGTTGTTAATGTTTATTATTGGTATTAGAGGGCCTGGGTTCTGTCTGTTGGGTGAAGCTTAGTAATCAATCAATTGTTCCATGCAATCTAATTTAATTCCATTAATGTTGAGAATCAATTGATTGTTTTGGAACGCGATGTCATATGCACCAAGATGTCTGAGTGCACTCCTCACAAGACAATTGATTTTGTGTTATTTCATTCCTGGTTAATCGAAAGTCAAAATTATGCAGGGTCTATTTCTATTTCTATTTTTTTCGAAATCGATCGCCCTTCCAAAATACAGCCTTTGGTAGGCGATGACGAGTTGATGGTTTTTATTTTTTTTACGGCTTCTTAAAAACACCTAGTCATATAACTATACATAATACAGGGTGCGGCAATACAAGCTGTGCAGTTTTGATAAGCCATTAAAAAAATGTCACAATCTACGAAAAAGTGGTTTATTCTGTTTGAGTCAATAGCTCACCCCATTTTGTCATTTAAGTTTTAAGGATCACATCATCAAGATTAGGTCCTCCAAAAGCGATGAACTAATATAGGCGATTTCTGAAGTTTCCTACTGCGTTCTGACACATATCGAATGGAGGCGATTACCCCTTACGGATCTTAAGTTCTTCCAAATTGTGAAGACGATACTTAAAAACTTTTTCCGTGAGGTAGCCTCATAGAAAAATATCACAAATGTTCCATGCGCTTCGTTCCTCTGAGGGGCGACCTGAGATGGCCGGCGAGATCACCGGATTTAACCATTTGCTATTTTTTCCTATGGAGCTACCTCAAGGAAAAGGTTTCACAATTTTGAAGAACTTAAGATCCGTATAAGAGAGGAAATTCTGATCGATATGTGCCAGGACGCAGTTGAAAACTTCAGAAATCGCCTATATCAGTACATCGCTTCTGGAGGACATCATCTTGATGATGTATTCTTTGAAACTTGAATGAAAAAAATGGGGTGATCTACTGAGTCAAACAGAATAAACCACTTTTTCGTAGGTTGTGCCATTTTTTCTAATGGCCCATCAAAACTGCACTGTTGTTTTGCCGCACCTGTATGAAGCACTAAATAGATGTTACTCACACAATTTTTTAGATCTCATTACTTTATTATTGGGGATTGAAAATAACAACCCCCTATGATTTTCCTTCAAAAATTTTTTCGTGAGATAGATTTTCAGTTATATTTAATAATCATGCAGAAACATCGAAATACTAGAGGCACCACATATCCACAAATTCTAAGGAAAGCCCGCCGTTTTTTATGGTAGATTTGGCACTGCCGCAGATTCATTCGCGCGAATATGATACAATGCTTTTTCGTAATTTCCGCTATCACTTGATATGTCACTCGCCGAAGGATAGAGCAGTGGTGCCAAACTTACCATGAAGAACGGCGAGCTTTCTCAGAGTTTGTGCCTTAATTATTGAATATACCTGAAAAGAAACTATTCGAATAGTTATGTGAATGTTCCGAGGTGGTTTTAGACTAAATTGGAGCAGTGAATTTGTGGTTTTATGGTGAAAAAAGCGACGTGAAGATGTAACATTTTTGGAATTTTGGGGGCCCATATTTTGTAAACTAAGATAGGCTGCCACCTGTTGGTGGAACTGATGTTCTTCAGAAAGAATCAATGAATACAATGACACCGAAATCTGGTCGATATCTGCTGGTCACCGAAATTCGATACTTACCTCTGATTCTTCATTTTTCACATTTATTATCGCATTAACAATTTCAAAACTCCCAGTAAGTGACTAACACGACAACGTATTTTGTGCAATATGCACTTTAAAACATTCAATTCGGCAACGGCATAAGAAAAGCTTTTTCGAGTCAAATACAACAAAACAAAACCTGTTCCATGCACCTACCCTAGACTAATAATTCTAGTGATATTATCTCAGAGTCGTTCTAACTACCATTTCCTGTAACAACACTGTAAATTAAAATGAAACTCAAAATTAAAAACAACCTACTGTATTTTATTACAAAACGGGGGCAACCATATCGTGACTAAAGGACTTACTTTTTTTGCTTCATATGATACCGTGTAATTCCATACATGGTTTATCCTTGTTAGGGATCATCTGTGAAATTCAAGCCGATAAAGCTCCTAAGCTGGTATTGTGCGTTATTCACGGTTTCCAGCACTTGCAAAAATCTTATATATGGACTTCTTGAAGTGTCTGAAATGACAGAAAAAAATTAAAGCTTATTAACGGTTCTTGTCTGCTTCATCAGATTGAAAAATATTTCACAGAAATGTTTAAGGTGAGTTTCTAGAAACTCATTTGAAAAAATACACAAGTATCGTTATGTTAAAACGATATTTCAGATAAGAGTATGGATCTTATTTACTTTCGCAAATAATGATGTATTTGACATTAGCTGAATTCTCAGTCGGATATAATCATCCCCTGAGCAGGAGCTTTTGAGCGCTCATTCTTTGGTGGAGCAATAGGACTATTTCATCAAAATTTTATATGGGATATGAGATTGATACCAAATATAAAATGCAGTATATCAGCACAATCGGGATGATATTCTGAAAATGATTTAAAAATGAGATATGTGGACAAAAATAATTACAAAATTAAATTCTATGATTCTGATGATGCGATTCCCTTGAAATTTGCACGTACATTCAGTATACTAGTTTTCATTCATAAACTAAATTTCACTCGAATCGGATATTCTGTTATAAAAATGTAAAGATTCTTCTTTTCAATATTAGAATTGAATTTTTTATGGTTCTATCGACACTATGACCAGAAATTTCGCATAAAGATTCAGTATATTTCACTCGAATCGGATATCTTTTTATGGAAATATGAAGTTTTTTTCTCAATATTCCGATTGAATTTTCTATGGTTTGTTCACATTAATGCCACAAAATGTTGCATGAAGGTTGTTATCAGCATCTTCCATTCGGTCGTAACATTTCATTTCGATTGATTTTGTATTTTCTGAGATATTGAGGGAAAAAAGTTTTAATGGCCATATTTTATAGAACACCCTGTACGATTTGGCTGGTAAACGAACTCCACCGAGCCATTTGGGACCCGAACCCATTCTGAAAATTTCAAGTTCCCTTAAAAAATATTGTCCTAACGGAGGCCCCACGGACAGAGTTGAATTTGCCCACGAATTCGTTCTCAGGTAGTCTAACCCTATCGTTTGAGACCATTTTCGGCTCAAATTAGAAATTACAGACATTTGGGCAAAACGATATAACACTCGTTTAATTCGAACGAGAGCTCAAAAAGCCTGTTTTCAGACAAAATTCTCATTGTCTTTAATTCACATTCAGCTCTATTGTTGTTCGTTGATAAATATTGAATATTTGAGATCATTTTTGATGATTTAAACCATCAACTTAAACCTCAATCGAAGATGTTTCAACAAATCAAAATGTAAAATCCGATGTACGTTATTCAAATACTTAATCTCCTGAAAAAAGATGCAGCAATCAATTAGTAGTATAAATCTTTCCACTTGGTCTTCGAAAACTGAGGTAGGTTAAAAAAATATCTTTTGAAGATAGAAAATATTAGAAACCACTTAGCAACTATCCGTCAAAACAGTGAAAGTCCTCAAAGCATTTTTCAACATTCTGGGTTTCTATGAATGTCTAGATTCTCTTCATTTCAATTTGAGCACCTGGAGGTCCTGACAAGTCGCTAAATGTGAAAGTGTTGAACTTCTCTAAACTCCGTCTAGTGTCAAGAAAAAACTGCATGGATAGACCTGAATCCGTAGTCGCCGTTGCATTTTTCCCTTCAGAAATGAGGAAGAACGGTTTATCAATCATCCTGACAGGCGAACAGACACGCGAAATCCTTGATGAAATTTCTCTTTTTACGGACATGAGACCCGCAAAATCACAACTTAGTAAATCATGTCTTAGGCGAGGCATGTCAACCGATAATGCGAAGAATTTCGCTGACATGTACGTTGTTTTTAACTCTACGCTTTCACCTTTCCGTCAAAACTTCAAAATTTCCGAAACTTGCATACCGACGCGTCTTTTGCAGCTGGGAGCGTCTCATACACTCTTTAAAAAACGGCCTAAACAGTTTCATAGAAAGTATTCGATTCACGCTTGACCCAATCATGGTTGTGATCATCGAGATATAATAGAGAAGAGACGCTATGACATACAATTGAGTGAGGAAAGTTCAGGGTTGAATTAAGTTGCCAGTTTTTTCTGTTCGCAAATTTTCCCCCCAAAAAATACGACGTGTTGGGTCTAAGGATCCTGTTCAAATGAGGTCAATTGAATGTCAAATGAACAATTTTTTCTTAAGACGATAATGCATATAAAAGATATCAGATTACCAGACAGACTAGCAGAAATTTCGAATGCGGACTGTTCAGTACTCATTCCCTACCTGTGATATGTTTTTCCTCTAATTTCCTCTTATCTGTCACTTATCTGCTTGAAGAAAGCCTTAGAGTGCATGATACCATTTAATTGTATATTATTAAGCAGAAAAATCACAATTTAACTAGAAACAGGCGCAAGAATCACAATTCCTCCAGAAATTCAACGATTGTCAAATTTGACGTTAGGTGGTAGTAATATGGCGCATCCGATACCACGTTTATTTCAATGATGGCAACTCTATACTATCCTATCTCTATGATTGTGATTGATAGAAATTTTTACTGGAGAAAATGGTTTAAATAGTAGTGATGACACAGGATGACTTTCAATCAACCATATGAGAAAAATTAAGAAAGCACTGAGCAGGTGCTTTTCAGCGCTCGTTCATTGATGGCGCGATGAGGCTATCACCTCAAAATTTTGTATAGGACTTGAAATTGATACTGAATATATAAATGCAAAATCTCAGCAAGATCCGAATAATATTCTTGATAATATTCAAAAACTGAAATATGTTAGAACTTGACAGTTTAAAATTTTAAATCATCATTCACAAGATAAAGTTCACTCGAATCGGATATCTTATAATGGAAAAATAAAAATTCTACTTTTCAATATTCCAATGAATTACATATTATGTTTCTGTTAATACTATGGCCACAAAATTTTGCATAAGGCTTATCATGATCATCTTGCATGTGGCCGCATTTCATTTCGATTGGTTGCGGTTTGTTTGAGATATTGAGGAACAAAAATTTTCAATGGCCATATGTTATGGGACACCCAAGTCGATTTGGCTGGTTAACGGTCTTAACCGCAGCATTTGGGAACAGAACTCACCTTGAAAATTTCTTCGATTCCCTTCGTAGGTTTTGGTGCAAACGGCCGGATGAACGGCCCCCTATGAACAGAATTGAATTTGTCCACGGGTTTGTCATCAGGGGTCGAACCCTCTCATTTGAGATGATTTTAGGCTCAAAATTAGAAAATTATAGACATTTGGGCTAAACGATATAGCACTCGTTTAAGTAGATCGAAAGATTTCACAGAATTGAATACAGGATGTTGAAAAACTACATTTCAATGGGTACTTTCAGAAGCACTCAACTGTTGGCAACTGTTGAGGAAGTTGAGAAAGCGATAGCGTTCAGCAAAATCGCTGACAAATCGATGCTTCTCAGCAGATGTCGATTTCAGGCAGCGGTAAAAATTGGCGCTTTGTAACTCATCTGACCGCTGAGACATGCGCATATACCTATTTTGTGATTTGTTTATGTTTAGGGTTTTATTTGAAGATAAGTATTGTTGTGTTCTGTGAGTTAAAGTTCATTATGGAGTATTTTGGTTATTCCAATACACTTCAATTTATAATCTGCAAGTACAATCACAAAAAGTCTCTCGACTGGGTATCAAAAAATAAGGTTATATATCATGATATGTCAGATTTGGAATCACTCAGCGAAGCGTTCAGAAAATTTTCATCTGCTGAAACTCAACTCTACTCAACTGATTTCTGCTTCATTCCCACAGTTGAATATTGCTGAACGTACCCATTATTATGGGTTTAGTATAGATCGCAAAATAACTTTAAAGTTTTATATTATTATTAATTATTATTTCTGAAAAAAAAAAGAAAAAGCGAATTTCGATTTGCAAAATATTAACTACTAGCGCGCAGGATGGCTGTCCCACAACAATACATCAAAAACTCTAGACAACCTTCGAAATGCAGACCTGGTCGACAAAGTATCATACCCACCTGTCTCAAGACGAACTAATAGACTTAGCGCTGTCGTAAAATGCACCACAGAGCTATTAAATCACGCTTTATGTGAATAAAATAGTAGCGGGTTCTGTGGTTCGGCCACGAACTCTACCATCCACCTTCGCGCGTCCATTAGAACGTGACATAAAACTCAATTAATGAGGCAGATGCTGTTGCTCGAGTCTTTCCCTATTAATAAATTACGTCAGATGAAAGAAGGATAACGCCCAGGTATAGAACCAAAGATTATGGAGAGAAAGATGAGAAACGCTCCTACAACTCTAGTACCAGAATCTGACTACGTTTTTCGGTTAGTTGATTAATTATGACACATAGATGGCGCTGAAATGATGAATTTTCAATACAGAGAACTGTTATAATGGGCGCCAAATTCGAATTATATTGTTCCTACGTATTGAATTAAGTTTCGACGTCGAGCCCAGAAAAAACATCCTGATCGATAAACACAGCCAGTGCTTTGCTTCGTGATCAGGATGTTATTTTTCATCTCAACATTGTTTGAATGAATTGATATTAATGAAATGCGATATTGTATTGCTTTATTTTTATTACTTACAAAAAGGTATTACTGAAATGGAATGAAAATCAATAATTTTCCTACATATCAATTACCGAATTATCAAAACAATTAAAAATAAACCACAATTTGAGGATGGAATTGAAAAACAATGAAATTTCAACAGGATAGTTTAAAGTGTTCTCCATTTGTTTTATTTGATCTGTAGAAAAATGCTTACCGCACATTCTATGACAGCTGCAGAGATCAATATTTCTCCGCCCAGAAAACTACATCCATTGAGAGCAGTGAAATTAAAAAGCAATGAGATAAAGAGATACATGATACGAGTTTCATACCTACATTTCCATTTTCTCAGGTTCAGGATTGTCCTTTTTATTATTTTGCAGTTCATCACCATACAATATACTCCGAAAACCATTTGAAATTTTAAAAGATGCACACACAAAATACACGAAACGCAACTAAAATGAAGCCACGAATAGAGGACCCACGTGTAATCATGGCAATGTTCAAATGTCCTTGTTTTGCTCGAAATGCCCTCTACAATCTTTGATTTTACTCATTCTCCTGAAATTTAGTACTTAATCTGACACATAGATGGCGCTTACATTATCGAAGTCGCTCCGCTTCCTATCTTTAATCTTTGATAGAAATGCTTGTGCAGGATTCTTTTCTCGGATGGATGTTATTAGGGAAATTTTTCCTTCTGAAATGATCATAATTGATTTGGTAAGAATCTAATATATTTGAATCGCGCATCGCGGACCGCCATCCCCACCACGATTCCAGAGTTGGGGTCACATGTCCTGATGTGTTTTCTATATGCATCGCACTGATATTTCGATTCTTCCACTGTTTTAATGGAACCGGAGCGATTTGGAGATTTGCACGTTAAATCCTATGTTTCCGAGTGAATTTTTCAAACCTGTATACACTGTTGAAGACTATCGAAAATTAATCACATGAAAGTAAGTCAAAACAGCATATGGTGCAGGAATGCAGACATAAAAGATTCGTCCGAATGATGCACTCAGTTCATAAATCTAAATTTTCATTCCGCAATAAACATCTTCATATCTGATAAATATGAAGATTAACATTAACGCCTTGAAACTCGGTATAATTGTGCTTCACACATTCTTCACCATGTCTAGCCGACATTTTAATGCGATTATTATTTATATTCCGAAACGCAGTGGGTGCCATTTCATCAGATAGCTGTGAAATGTATGAGGAAAACCTCTCAGAATTGTCTTCTTTATCTCAGTATGATAAATTATTATAGAGGGCGTTACAATCGCGTATGTCAGCAGAGGAGTTTAGATTGTAGAACCGAAAAAAATTATTACTGTCAGCGCACGTTCTAGGTACCTCTAACATTTTGTTTTGAGATTTCTGATGGTTGCCGAATTATCGTAGAAACAGTTCACAACACAATGATGAAAAGATCTCAGGTAATACAGGGTGTTACATAATGTTATGTCACAACACTACAATCTACAGGGTGTTTCCTTTTCCGGAGCGATGTCCCCTTTTTCTCTCTCAAACTTTTTTGCGGTACGCCACTGATCAGCGTGAAATAAAATTTTGATATATCCGTTCAATTTAAAAACTTCATTCACTTTTGTAATTTATTCGTATCTTTAACCGTTTTCGAGTAAAAAATCATTGAACGATTGTATGTTATTCGCTAAATAAAAAAAATAATAGAAATATTTCGAAAATCAAAATGGTTTACGGAGCATATTGTATGGTGATAGGCCAATCCTGAACTTGCATTTTTTACTTTGTTAAAGAAAATGGAAATGTAGGTATTGAAACTCGTATAATTTTTTTCTCTTTCTCATTGCTTTTTGATTTCAGTGCTCTCCAATGAATAAAGAAAAAAGGAAAACAAATGGAGAAGCACTATCCTGTTGAAATTTCCATTGTTTTTTACTTCCATCTACGAATTGTGGTTCATTTTTGATTGTTTTGATATTTCGGTAACTGATATGTAGGAAAATTATTGATTTGTATTCTATTTCACTGATACATTTTTTGTGAGAAATGATTTCTAATTAAACTACAGCAATACAATAAAGCATTTCATCAATATCTTTCATTGAAAACTATGTTGAGATGGAAAAAACATCCTGATCACGAAACAGAGCACTAGCTATGTTTTATTGATCAGGATGTTTTTTCTGGGTTCGACGTCTAAATTAAATTAATACGTAGGCCTAAATGCATGTTATTTTCGAATTTTGAGCCGAAAATGGTCTCAAACGATAGAGTTCGATTCCCGGATAAGGAATTCGTGGTCAATAATTCTGGGGGAGTCCGTCCGGTCGTTAGCACGATAACTTTCGAAGGGATTATCCTAGAAACTGGAGATTTTCAGGGTGAGTTATGTTCTCAAATGCCTCGGTTAGGTTCGTTAACCAGCCAAATCGTACAGGGTATTTCATAAAATGTGGTCATTCAAAATTTTTATTCCTCAATATCTCAGACAAAACGTCCCTAGCTTGGCTTGCATTTATTGGCTTTTGTGAAATATTTCTTATAATTTCTGTGTGCCCTTCCATGTTATCTTTTAGTAACTATGTTAAAGAAGTAAATGAGGCTGTAGCTTAGCGCAGAAAGATCTGCATACGAAGTTACAAAGAAGTTATTTTATATTATTTTGTTGGCTCATAGAACCACAAATTTAACATTGAACCAAATTCTCTTCTCTTTGCATAATTTTTAGGAATAGAATATATGAAATTACTAAGAAACTAGTATGCGCCCAGATCCACCTTTCGGGTAGATTCGCCTTTTCGCCCAGATCTACCTTTCGGGTAGATTCGCCTTTTCGCCCAGATACGCCTAAAACAGTTTAAAGAACCCATAGAAAAAAACCGGGTCAGAGAATACTCAAGTATAATATAGCTCTATGGTCCGTGAACCCAATAACTTCCTAAAGGAACAACTTCAATGATTCTACTGAAAGCTACCTGTTTATATCGCGGAAATTCAACTTTTTGACTCGCCCGTGTATAAATCCGAAGCATATCATATATATTTAAACTCCCACCTCCTATAACAAATCATTCGAAATTCAAAAGCCCCTTCATTTAATTGAAAGCTTTCTGTTATAACGTAAAAATTGAAATTTTTGACTCACCCCTGTATAAATCAAAACAGACGAATTCAAATTAATACTCAACAGTTTCAAAAACTTCACCCATTTCATTAAAGCTACATGTAATAACGCAGATATCAATAATTTTTGACTCACCCCTGTATAAATCAAATAATATTCCAGACATTTCTGGAAAACAAACGAAATTCATAGGAATACACAACATGTTTCAAAAACTTCACCGATTCGATTCCACTGAAAGCTAGGTACCTGTTATAACGCAAAAATTAAAGATTTTTGACTCACCCCTGTATCAATCAGAAACATATTTTCGAATTCTTAGGAAATAGATGAAATTCAAATTAAATGAATACTCTACTCGATTCAATAATTTCACCGATTTCATTGAAAGCTACCTACGCAAATCTTGAAATTTTTGACTCACCCCGGTACTACTGGATCCACATATCACGTATGCAATGGTGTGACGTCACCACTGTTTATATCAGACTTCAACGGGTTTTATTAGGAATCGAAAGACATGTAAAACATATCAGGATATCGAAAAAATGTATTGAAATATCGATAATTATCAAAATACATACAGTTTATATCATTTCCTTGCGTATTCCGATTCAAATAACGCTATAATATTCAAATTCCTTCAAACACGAAGCATTCCTGACCTCTAAATCACCTTGACAGATATCACGTACTGGCTTCAATGATTTCATTCATCTTTCAAAGTTTGGAGTTGCTGGAACAGATGTATTACTCAATAAACGTTCTCAAACTATTCAAAAACGATATTCGTACCTTGTTTTATTTGGATCTCTTCGTATTCCGCTTGAAAATTGCATTTTCCTGAAGCCTTTCTGACTTGAAAACTGGCTCGAGAGTTGTAATCTTTTTTGCTTATCCTTTCAATTCAATCGTTCCTGGAACGAAAACCTTCAGTGATAAACGTTATAAAACGATTAAAAAACGATATTCGTAACTTTTTTCATTTGTATCTGGCCTTTTTCCTTCTCAAATGAGCAAAAATTCTCGAAACACTTCCGTCTCCAGAACAGATCTGACAGTTCTCGTAATTATTCGATGTATTATTTCTGTGCTCTTCCCCTTGTCAAACCCGGTTTTTCAAAATTACCCCGATTTTCTCGATCTTTTTTCGCCCATTTCCGTTTGGATCTCGGGAAAGAAAATATGCCTAAGCAACGTGTCGCTTCTTCGGCTTTCTTTATACACAGCTCGCGCCCCTCTCCCCGTAGCGGTTCTCCCGAATAAGGCGAGATAGTGAGGGCACTTTTTGATGAATCGCGAAAAAGGGTTTCTTCTAGCGCAATTTTCGAACACTTCCCGTCGGAATAAAAACGCGATCTCGACGTCTACGCGTAGCTCGATCTTTGCTCTAGAATTTGACACCCCGCCTGTTGCCAGATCGCCACCGCGGCCCCCTTCAGCTCCCTTTTCCCGAACCCCTTTTCCCCGATTTTTCGGTACCCCACCCCTCCCCCCCTTCTCCGGTCACATCTATGGTCCTTATATTTTTAGTATTATAGAAGAGTAGATGACTTATTTCCGCCAGTTTCAATACAAAATTAAACTGCAGTGCGCATGGGGTGACTCTACGACACCTGCTCTTGTATAGGGTTACGATAAATCAACTTGAGTCAGTGATATAGTTTAAACATCGTACTTTCCGAACACAGGTTGGATGTTTGGGTTAGGTAAACGAACGCGAAGGTAGGGATCAAGTTAACCCGAGTAGGTTTCCGAAAATGTCCTCAAGATTTGACTTCGTAGGTCTGTTAGAAATACCGTTCGATTCCTTCGAGTAAAATTTGCGATATGGTGAACTTTCCTTGCAGGTGGTACTCTGGCTGGACCCGACACCGGTCTCTGGGAACGCTGTCGGTTTCCAGGAAAAGTGTCAGTGCGTTCCATTTCATTATCAGCTTGGTGAAGGTCTATTCCATAGACTAACTAAACGGAGAATAGATGAGACACAAGCTTCACGCCATCTTTTTTTGTACAACATTACTAATTCGTGAAAAAAGCTCAATTGAAAAAGGAATCTGTATCGTAAAGCTGCCTCAAAAAGAATTCTGTAGTGCACCTTTTGAATAGGTAGGTACACCCATATACAAGAGGCAAATTTTTTGAAATTCAATTTCCAAAAGGAAATCAGAAATGGATTCGTGCAAGTTATCGATGAGTGAGGAAATTTATTTTCATGAAAATAATACCTGCAACGAACTTTCATCTGATTTTCTTTTGGAATCGAGAAATGAGGATCAATAATCAAATTCTGGATACAATAAAAATTTATTAACTGAAATAGGTATCACCAATTGAAAATACAGATTTATTTCATAAATATCTAATCAATGAACTAATAATTGCATTGAAAACATTCTCAAAAACTAAACTAATGAATTCAATAATACAAAATATGAGTATTAACCGACTAAACTTATTCAATACATGAAAAACTTTTTTGAAAACTACGAGTATCTTAATTCTTATAGTTAAAAGAATATACATGTAAATTTTATAATTACCTTCTTGCATCTTGATTTTCACATCCAATAACACAGCACGCCACTTCACTCTTGCAGGCATATCGAAATTTATTATATTTCAAAAAGAACGTGTCAAACCACTCCTTGTGTCAGTTGACAATTCAACAGTTTTTTGATATTAATGATTTTACATACTTACTATTTTCTCGATAGGATTTCCATGAATGCAACGACATCTTACTATCAAATTGAAAATAATTTTTTCGTGTATTAGTCTCCTCCTCCGACAGATGTCGCGGAATATACGAGTGGCTCATCTATTTTATTAGTTTGTCTATGGTCTATTCAGGTTGGGATCTCAGTCTATATCTAATAAAAAGTACGTGAATAATTTCTTCGAACTCGCTTTCATACTTTTTCATTAATCAACTACTCAATTACACCGGAAACGATTTCCGAGAAACTATCGTATTTTTACCATTGTCGCTAATAAAACAGAATTCCATAAGAATCGTGCATCAGTTTTTTTCTATCCCCTTCAATTACACGTATACAGGGCTGCAGATCGTGACCGTGTTCTCTCGTATCTTTTTGTGCCACTTTCATCTCGTTCCTTTGTTTCCAGGAATAATTACAATGTTCATCTCGGTGCTGGACGAAACGCGGAAATGAAGTTTTAATTAATATCGAAGCAGGCGTTTAATTGCACGTTTTGATGCGGCAGCTTTGGGTGGGTGCGACTATTCGATCTGACATCGGACGAGAAAAGAATCATTTTCTCTTTTTATTATTTATGTGTTTAGATATTCGAAAGGATTCACGGTCGTTTATATATGTCATTTAGAAATTGGTAGTTCTGCACAATATTATGATTGAAATCGAGGGATTCTCCAATTTCCTGGCGTTGAAGTTGAATGAATATCGCTACTAAAAAGTTTTCCAATAAGAGGTGTCATTTTGAATAGCCCGCTATTTCAGTAGATTTCACGTTTAAAGATGCCATTTTTTGACATTTGACAAGTAGAAACTACGCCATTAATAAAAATGGAACCATACACGCTTCAAGAACGCATTGAAATTGACAAGTAAAAACTACGCCATTAATAAAGATGGAACGATAAACGCTTCGAGAACGTACTGAAACCATTAAAATTCGATATAAAATGTTGAAAATTTGGCAGAGACGGTTCGTAAAACTCAAACATTTTTGGGTCGTCGTGAAGCACCTTGTCGGACCGCAATAAAGAAATTGGTGGAAAAATTCGAGCTGTTGGGACAAGTGAGTGATGTGAAGAATAAAACCCGTGCACGTTGCCCAAGAACAGCCGAGAATATTGTTGCTGTAACCGAAAGTGTTGAAGAAAACCCAGGTTGATACATTCCTCGTCGTTCTTTTGAATTAGGCTATCCACAAACGTCATTACACCGTATTTTGTATGAAGATTTGCGTCTTAAGGCTTATAAAGTTCAGTTAACACAAGAACTCAAGCCAGCCGATCATCAACAACGTCGTGTCTTTGCTGATTGGGTCGTTGAAATGCATGAAAATGATCCGTACCGTATATCTTTCGAAGGTTGATCACAATTGGCCACCGAGATCTGTGATTTAACACCTTGCGACTTCTTCCTTTGCGCCACGTGAAAGAGAAGGTCTACACCAATAGCCCAGCGTTGATTCAAGACCTCAAAGATGGAATTCATGAGGCTATCGAGGACATAGGGCAGCCACTTTGCGATTTTGTTATGGAAAATTTCATTAAAAGGATATGGTCCTGTACGCGTGGTCGTGGTGGTCATTTGCCTTATGTTATTTCCATTATTAACGGCATAGCTTATTCTTTATAATGAAAGAAACATCCGATTATTTATATCGAAAATGGCATTTTTCTATTAATATCAAAATAACACCTCTTATTGGAAAACCCTTCACTATCACTATAATAATGAAAACTTATGCGAAGTTTTGTGAACATACTTCGTAGATTAAAAGATGATTTTTCCGAAATTTGTATACTTTTGACGTTCCACATAAAGGGTCTCAGTAAATAAGTGCGACAAACTTCAGGAAATGATTCTGCATGAAATAATTCTATATATAATTTTGGTCTGCGGAATACCTGTTGAAGTTTCACTTGTTCACCACTGAGATTCTCAAACTAACAATCATTTTTAAGCGGTGGTTCTACTTAAACGATAGTTTTGCCCAATTGTCTGTAATTTTCGCATTTGAGCCTATAATGTTCTCAAACGATAGGGTTTGACTCCCTGATGACGAATCCGAGATCGAATTCAATTCTGTCCGTAGGCACCTCCCGCCTTAAACACGATGACTTTCGAAGGGATTGTCCTAGAGACTTAAGATTTTCAGGGTTAGTTCGTTTCCCAAACGCCGCGGTAAAGATCGTTAACCAGCCAAATCGTACGATGTGGCCATATTTTCAACAGAACCGTAGAAAATTTAGTTGAAATATTGAAAATAAGAATCTTTGTGTCCATAACAGGATATCCTTTTCGAGTGAAATTCATTTTGTGGTTGAAGATTGATATACTGAATGTTCATGCGAAATATCAAAAGGATCGCATTATCTGATCCATGGATTTTTCTTTAATTATAGATTTTTACGTATTACATTTTTTCAAAAATTTCTAGAATATAATTTCGATCACGCTGAGATTTTGCATTCATACGAGTATACTTAGCACGAATCTCAGGTCCTATTCAAAATTCTAAAGTTATAGCGTTTTTGTTCCACCAAGGCACCAAGGCACCTGTTCAGGTCTTTTCTGAATTTTGTTTTCTATTTTATTATTTATATCTCATTTTGTAAAGAATTTTTGACTTCAATTTTTGTTCCAATATCAGTCATTTCTCAATTTGTTGTGACTTGAATTCCCACATTCCCCGTGGTAAAATTCGCGGTCAATGCATCTAACGCAATTATTACCTTTTCCGAATTATTTTTTCCCAGTTTGATGGACTGACAGAAAGACAATTATTCATTGTTCCATATGTCACCTCATTAAATGCACCATTCTACCAGTTTTTGCCGTATAATCGATTCAAAACTAACAATTCACGTTTGTTGCAGGAAACATACCACAGAACACAGGAAGCGCAAGCTGAACACAAATTTCCGGTGAGTATACGATTAAAATGCAATCATGTTTTGACCGCTACGAATTGCAAATTATGAAAGAATCGCGCTGGAATTCAAATGATGTGAATGTCTTTCCGACGCTAAATGCAGTGAATATATTGCAGCTAATTGCGATGTAAATTGTGTGAAATTTTGAAAAATTTAATTACATGTTGAATCGTGATATATTTTCGCATTTGCGTAATTACATTTACAAGTTAATTCATCTATCCGATCTTATGATCCCCTTTGGTGAGGATGTTTATGTTTGAAATCAGGAAAGAAAATGATCGGTAACTTTTACGAAATGACTAAATATATATACATTATTCGAAGGATTCATATAAATTATAGTATAGTCCGTTCACGAAAGTTTGAGCCTTCGGTTGGCCATGGAAATTTTTCATATTCCACTGTGTATATAAAAATTTTAGATTATGTTGTTTATTTTCTTGTCAGATTGATACTCAATGTTGTTAATGTTGCATAAAGTTCTCTGATAACTCGCAAGCTCGTCGGACGAGCAACGTTGACTTCATTTTACGTTATGACAGCAGATACTGCCAACTTCAGATAAATAAACAAACGACTACTATGCGCTCAAACTTTCGTGAACAGCCTATACTATATTCGTTTAGAAGTGGTAAGAATACAGTGCGCGTAAAAATGTTGAAGCAAATTCTTTTTCTTAGAAGAAAAATATTTGGCAACACAATCCTGAAACAGGTCAATTTTTGTTTAACTTTTACCAAATTTTAATGCATTTTTGAAGGATTTTTGTTGCACTCTGTGCCATCCCCGTGAACCCTATAAATTTTTTGGATGGGGAAAGTGGGTCTTTTTTGGCAAGGACTTTGTATCTTCTTTACAGGCGTGCAGAAATTTTCAAGAATTTTTTTTAATTATTTAGATCAAAGAGGTTTTTAGTATGTGCACTTTGTCATGGCTCAACGAATGAAAGTCGACCATTACGAACAAAAATGTTATGGTCAACTTTCATTCGGTGACAACTTTCATAAGGTACCATCGTCTCAAAGTAAATGAGTCATGACAGAGTGCATTTACTGAGAATCTCTTCGAACTAACTAATTTTTCAAAACAAAAATTTTTTCTTGAGAATTTCTGCTCGCCTGTAAGAAAGATACAAAGACCTTGCCCAAAAAGTACCACGTGACCCACTTTCCCTATTCAAAAAATATAGAGGGTTGATAGGATTGGCACAGAGTGCCCAAAATCCTTCACAAATGAATAAAAATTTGGTAAAAGTGAAACAGAAATTAATCTGTTGCAGGATTCTGTTGCCAAATATTTGAATGGATATTTGAATTAATTTGTTCCATTATTTACAATGTCTTACATGTATCTAATCGAATTGTAACAGTAAATATAGTGAATGGCAATAATCAGTTGATTCGATAAATATTGGATAAAGCTATCAAAGTTAAATTAATTTAGCTTTAACATTAATCTCTTTTTAATGCCATGAAATAGCTGTTAGACCTGTACCTATTCGATATTCTTACTTGTCGATCTTCGTTTCGTCTAGCGGTTTGAAAAGCGCAGTTGAATGTTGATTCCTTCAGTGCAGTCGTCAAACTTTATTGACAATTTATTTGAATATTTCAATAAATATTCAAATTATAATTATAGTATGAATGAAGTTCAAGTCGATTGTTCACTGTTTCGAACTATTGTATAGAGTTATGATTTTTGACATTTCAATTCACCCTTTTTTTCTAATTTTTCCGCATCCATGTCGACAAAAATATATTACAATACATCTGAAAAATAAATGAAAGATAAAATAAAATAAGAACAATAAGTAGCAAAGTAATTCGATTAGATTGTGGTGGATCGGCAATGCAAACAATTTTCTTTTGTGCGTTACCACACAAGAGTTACATTTTGCGTTCGATAATTTTTTAATTCGAAAACGGTTAGAGATACGAAAAAATTCGGAAGTCAAAAATATTTCTAAATTGAAGGAAAATATCACAAATTGATTTAACGCTGACCAGTGGCGTAGCGCAAAACAGTTTGAGAGGGAAAAAGGAGACATGGCTCTGGAAAATAAAACACCCTGTAGATTCTAGTCAAGAGACGTGCAATGATGGAGACTGTTGAAACTAGCTCGTATTCCAAATTTGGACTGGATATCTCAAAAACTGCAGGGGTTATGCAGATAAAACCAATTGAAAATTTCAACACCCTGTAGCTCCGTAAAGAAGCTTTTGCGGACCCATGTTTATATGACCTTTTTTTCTGAAATTATACGTAGATTCATCCCCTTAACTTGTAGAAGAAAGTCGCCCAATTTTGGAACTGAAAAATACCAATTTTCCTCATTTCGAAAATAGGTTCCTAATATTGGATACTCTATCCAAAATAAGGAACCTATATTGTCGCAGAAATTAAAAAAATTTTTTTTCAAGTGGCGTTGATGGAATTTTTCATGTTCTCCATATCCAATTTAAAAAAAAGTCCTTTCCTAGGCATTAAAAAAAGAAATTAACACCAGAAGCCTGAGGCCTATTGCAACCAAATACTTCGCAACTTTTCACTTTGCACATTTCAAATGAATAATGTTACGCGAAACGCATTCATAATTGAAAAGTGCAATGTGGAAAGGCAAGTGCAAAGTGAAGAACACTTCGCAGAAATTAAATCTTGGGAGGAATGTTGTGTTGCATAATTAATTTTCATTTTGCAAATTCGTCAGAATGCAAAGCGCTAAGTGAAAACTTGCGAAGTATTTTGGTGCAATAGGCCCCAGGTTCCAAATTTTTGATATCCTATTATGGTCTACCTTCCCTATCCAAAATTAGGCATTTTTTATGTTTTAGGTTCTGTGGTTGCATTAGAACAGATCCTGGGCATAATGTTTGAATCAAATGGTTGAGCTCATTGTAGAGGAATTCAACTTATGATATAACAAATTTCAATATTTCAAATCCACTACTTACCTATTTTTCAAAGTTTACAGTTGGAGCAATAAAACACTAGGTGTCACATGCAAACGTTGAATATTAAATAGTGATAACAGATGGAAATACATAGTTTACGGGGGATGAATTTAGATCAAAAACAAATAATTTTCTGCACTCAATGGGAGAAAACTCCTAGTAGAATTCGAGGTGATGCAGTATCCAAAATTAGGCAACTGTCCAAAATAAGGCGACTTTCCTCTAACATAATATTATGTAACATCCTGTATATCGAATTCGGATTCCATCAAGACAATTCCATTCCATATGTACCCAAAATAGATATCGATTATATTCACATAATACTGCTTCCATTTGTGCGAGAGATGAAGCATTCTATTTAAAGTTACGGAATGATTTCGCTTCGTATGAACGGACGTATTGTGTATTTCTGAATAACGTTAATCCATTCATCGTACTCGAGAATCAGCGGCCACGATCTCTTGATTCACCTAGAAATCTCGAAACAATATAATAGATGACACGAAACCGCAGTTCATAATCAAGCGGGTCCATTAGCAATTGAAATGAGCCGAAGATGCGATGAAATCGTGCCACGAGTAATTCTCTAAGCATCTTCAAGAGACGATCGATGGCTGGAATTATTGGCCACGTCCTGATCGTCAACACAGTTTGCCTGTCCAATATCTCACGTTCCCGAGGATGGCATAAAAATCCGGAGACTTATTGTTATGATGATGAGAGAATGTGACGCTTAAAGTTGAAACTATTGTTGGCTTTCGAGAATTGGCGATGAGATTTTCAGATAGGAATAATTTTATATTAATTTATTTATGAATTAGCTGAAAATTAAAGTCAAATGGGAACGGCAATGAGGATATATGAGCCAACACGTGGATTTGTTTATCTTTATCAGGCATAAAACTGTGGGTTGCTTCCAGTCTTGATAAGTTCTCAATTACTTTGTGGGTCGGTTTAATTTGAACCACCGGTCATTTCGAAACTGAAAATACTCACGTCATTCTATTTAGTCACAAAATTCAGTATATTATCTCCGCCGAGCGAAATTAATCGATTGTAGCGATTTATCCGAAATTTACTTCCAATGAGAAGTCAATTGATCGGAAAATTTGGTACAAACTTCATAAGCAAAGGAGGATCAACATTGACAAATATAAGCAAGTTTAGCCCGTTACACTGGTTTCATTTTGATGCGCCAACACATATTTGGGGTATATTTGGGAAATCAACCGATGCAACCAGACCGGTCGATAATATTCTGACAGTGGTCATCTTCTGGTTGTTTTGGTTAAAATTTATTTACGGAACGTATTTCGGTTGCTCCGTAACTATTTAGGTTAGGTCCAACTTCAAAATGATTTTAATTAATCTAGATTTTAATCCTCTGGAATTGGAAGATGAAAAGGATAATCAACAGAAGAAGGAATCATTTGGGTAGGCAAAAAAAATGTTCTCATTCAACCAGATATTGTTCCCACTGAAACAATTTAAAAATAGAGTACCTACAAATATTTTTTTGCAATGAGAAGAAATGCATTAATGAAAATAAATATATATTTTGATACATTATATTTACAAGGAACGAATTGTTCAAAATAAATCGGACAATGTCAAAAACCTTAATTTAATGAAACAAAACAATCAGAAAATAAATCGTCACGACACAGTGAACAAAATATTCAGTCTAATTCAGCAACACAAATCACTGCACAGAACATGAAATATCACAGTTAGCACAACTAAAATAACCTAAATCCCAGAAAACAAAAACAATAACAAACCAAAGAACCGAAAATATCCTCGGTTGTTCCGGTAGCTGAACATTACCCCTGTTTTCTGTAACCCGGTTCCGTAAATAAACTGTTTAGCAGAAACCAACCGAAAAAATCATATTTATATAACAGAAAAATATCAACTAAACCAACCCAGTTGATTTACGGAATATAACCTTGGTGCAGTTTGTAGAGCGGATGCATCATTCAGTACCATTCAATACCATTAAAGTCCGAGGGCTGGCACGAATTTTAGGGTAGGTATTTGAGGCAAGCTGAAAACTTGTCAGATACCTCTCCTATTATATCCCAACTCGGGATTGCAGACCGGCTGGTGAGTAGCGGGGCTAAATCAACCCCTACATTTTTAAAAATATTTTTTTCTTCCCAAAAATATGGCAATACGCAATTTATATATGTTGGAGTGTAATGCTTATAAATACTATAAAAAAAAATAAGCCAGATAATTTAATCGGGGTTTTAACATTGCCAGACGCGTGCAAAAATATTTTGCAAAAAATCATAAAAAATGTTTTTGAGGCAGCTTGAAATTTTAATCGAGTGTTATTTATAACTAAAAAATAAGATTCCCAAAAAGACAGATCATTCGGTAGGGCTTTCTACTGCCAGGCATTAAAAATGTAGGGGTTGATTTAGCCCCGCTACTCACCAGCCAGGTCTGCAATCCGAGTTGGGATATAATAGGAGAGGTATCTGACAAGTTTTCAGCTTGCCTCAAATACCTACCCTAAAATTCGTGCCAGCTCTCCTACTATTACGGTCAATAAAGACACCTATCGCAACATGATAACCGATATTCACTGCCTCACTTGCGAATTTGAATGCACCATCAATTTATGAGTATTCTTTCCACGTTTGAAAAGCCACATTCTAGGACACTACTTGTCATGCGACCACCCCCAAAATTCTGTACACTTAAATTTCATATCAGTCAATAATTCCAAAAAATAGCAAATAATTCCAAAAGTCGCAAAAAATTCCAAAATTCTCTAAGTAATTCCAATTATTCCAGAAATTCCAACACACACATTGGAAAAAGGTGAAAGGAAAAGCGGTGACCATCCAATTATGAGGTTATAACAGCGTTGGAGGTGAATTTTAATTCAAAATAGAATATCCTGAGGGCTATCGGTTTCATTCATGAATTCATCTTTCTTTTCAATTTTGAACCTACCTTGAAAATTTCGAGTCTTTGGTTTTTCAATTTTGAATTATCGTTTGCCCAATATTCTAGTTGCACGTCTCGACTTGCGCCTCGATAATCTTCACGGTCTCTCAGGAATATTAAGTTGTTCCTACCTGATGAACACTATTATTGTCATCCACCCTATCGTACAACATTTTAGTGTCGCCTTTTCAAAAATTTGCTATTTTTCCAACTTCGTCAAAATTTGGTAGGGGAGCATTCAATATCTATTACTTCTCATGTTAACCACCATGAAGGGAGTTCTGTCCGTTGCAGGTTGAAGTCTGCACTCATTTCCGTCAAGGTCGCCTGTACTTAATCGTAATTGCCTGACGTTTCTGCACCGCACACAACAATTCAGTTTCTTGTGTGCGCATCAGCGAATTTGTAGTTGCCATAGTTGTCTCAAAACGACCTACGTGATTATTGCGTACGAAGGCTCGATGCCAGTGGCGGCCGATGGCCAATTTCAGTCCATTATCTCATAAAAAAACTATTATAGAAAATTGCTACACTTGTTGAACGTTTGCATTCTTCATTGCCAGAAAGTTATCCTGACTCGTGGATATACTATTTTTCGAAAAAATTGGTTGTGTCGTTTTTTCATGAAAAAAATTCGGAATTATTAATTCACAATTTGTGATTGGAAAGAACTGAAATCGGACTTTTATTCTATTACTACTTATTATCAGGAAAAAACCACAAATCCATGGATTTGTAATTCGGAAAGCAGGTGTCCCTACCCTTTTTTGAATTTGAAATCTCTCACCCTCTACTCCCCACACCTCTCAACTTTTTATTTCAAATCAGAATATATGGATTGTGATACATCAAATTACTTTTTATTTGATATCTCAAAATCCGTATATTCCTATTTGAAAAAAATTTAAGAAAAGCCCTGAGCAGGAGCTTTTGAGCACTCGTTCTTTGTTGGAGCATTAAGACTATTACCTCAAAATTTTATATGGCACTTGAGATTAATACCAAATATATAAATGCAGAATCTCAGCACAATCGGAATAATATTCTGCAAATTATTTAAAAATTAAATATGTATAAAATGAATAATCAAAAAAATTAAATTCTGATCATGCGATCCTTTTGAAATCTTGCATGAATATTCAATATAATATTAGTATTAATTCATAAGATAAATTTCAGTTGAATCGGTTATCCTGTTATGGAAATATAGTGATTCTTCTTTTCAACATTCCAATTAAGTTTTCTATGGTTCTGTTTATACTATGGCCACAAAATTTCGCATGAATATTCAGTGTATCAATCTCCATTCACAAAATAAATTTAATTCGAATAGGATACCTTTTTAATGGAAATATGAAGTTCCTTCTTTTTATATTCCAATTGAATTTATATGGTTCTGTTTACACTATGGCCACAAAATGTTGCATGAGGTTTAATAGAGCATCTTGCATCTGGCCGCAAATTTTTTTTTTTTGGGGTTTCGTTTTGTCTGAGATATTGAGGAACAAAAATTCTGAATTGCCATATTTTATGGAACACAACAAAACGATTTGGCTGATTAACGAACTTAACCGAGCCATTTGAGAACCGAATTCACCCTGAAAATTTCAAGTCTCTAGGACAATCCCTTCGAAAGTTATCGTGCTAACAGACGGACATACAGCCGGACAGTTCCACAGACAGAATTGAATTTGACCACGGATTCGACATCAGGGAGTCGAACCCTTTTGTTTGAGACCATTTTCGACTCAAAATTCGAAAAATACAGACATTTGGGCAAAACGATATAGCACTCGTTTAAGTAGAACGAGCGCTCAAAAAGGCGAGAGATTTCAAATTTGAAGCAATTTGAGGATACCTGCTTTTCAAATTACGAATCCATGGATTCTTGAATTCCCTTTAGTAATACTTAGTAAAAGACTAATGGTCTGATTGCCGTCCTCTCCAATCAAAATTTTAATTAAACATTTAGCCACATCGCTGAATAGGTAATCAAATAACTTTTCATTCGATGCATCACAACCCATATATTCCCATTTGAAAAAGTCATATAGAAATGGTGTAGCTGGGGAGAAATATCAATATCAAAAAAGCAAGGATGAATTGCTTTCGAAATTAAAAATCGTCATGTTCGAGGATGTTTCTCAATAAATCTTCGTACAAGAACTATTCACGAGTTACGTTACTTTTTTACACTCTCTAAGTCTCTTTTCACTTTTCACGTCGGCCTTTTCTTCGTTCTGCCACTGTCCTTCGATCGAGACTCGTCAATATTTTCGTCACACTCGCAACTTGAGCAATAAAAGGCGCTCGTACCTGAAGTAGTGAGAGCCGTTTCTGCATGAATGGGGTGTATTGAATTCGAAGTACCATCGCACGTTGTATACGAAAGTACCTCGGCAACAAGTATAGATAGTTTACATGTTTATGTATCATTGTATGGTCTTCGGACAATGTTATCTCGAACAACAATTAACCTATAAAGGGAGCGGAACAGCAGATTCGTGATTGGGTTCCAAGTTGCCTCTTAATGTTTTGTTAATATGTTGCTTGAAATCTGCAGGTGTACTATTTGGATTATGGATGCAAGACGTTTTGTTTCTCTGAATATATTTTTTTACAGTTTTCGTGATAACTTAGTTTATTGCAACCGAAATCCTTCATCAATGATCCCTATTAAGGCAAAATTGGTTATTTTCCAGATATCGATTGAAATATAATCTGGGAGGATTTTGCATTTCTAAAGTGCTTCTGCGAAAATTCAAGAGTCGTCATGATACGGTTTGTAAAATACTTCATCAGGAACTCGCCATTCAACTGAAGATTCTGCAGTCCGAAACGATTCCATATTATAAGTATCGGTCTGAAGTAATACTGGAGAAGCACCATTACAGGCTATACTGAGATTGCACAGTAATTACAAATTTAACAGTTGCTAATAACAGACCAGACATCATTCTAGTGAAGAAGGAAGAGAAGAGAGCAATACTATAGACGTAGCCATCCCGAATAACAACAATCTACGTCAAAAATACGCTGAAAAATATCGAAATATAGAGAGCTTGAACTTCTGATCAAAAGGCAGTGGGGAATGTCTAATAGCGGAACCATTCCTATTCTCATATCAACCACAGGAATTATTCCTAAGAGCACCAAGTCCAACCTCAAGGAGCTAGATTTGGATGAAAACCTTTTTAAAGTAATGCAAAAAGCAGTACTTCTCGTTACTGCTAGAACGGTAAGGAAGTTTGTAGGTCACGATGGACACCAGGAACAACCATGGAGGAAAACATTGCAAGCCCGGCTACCAGGACATCAACCGAGAAATCCAGGACCAAGCAACAAAGGACGAACAACCCAGGACCTAGGAGGAGAACAACACCGAACACCTCAAAACTCAATCCCCCTGATACTTGCTATCCGGGATGAGTGAATGTTCCCCTCAGAAGGGAGTGTGATGGCCGATCGCTAGGAAGTGTGAAAATCACACCCTTTCTACGCTAATAGGCTCAAGTCGATAACAATAACAACTTTTTGATCCCTTAGGACATTTAAATGTATGAGACAAGTCAACAAAGTACACCATGTACCTAAAAAAATGCAGATAAGAAAGCATTTAAAAAAAAAACCTTATTCGCAAAGGATCATTCAGGTATTCACTAATACTGTATTTTCCTCTGTTACTCAACATAGACTTTGTCGCCCTCTCAAAAGAGACAAACTTCTATTATTATTCTATTATATTTGGACATTTCTTTCCTATGACCCCGATTACACTTAGCCCACTTCCATGGCATGAAGCAGGGAAGTGAGCAGGGAAGTGGGCAGGGGCTGAATGTAATCACTATACTTCCCTGCTGCATGCCGTGAATCCTCGTGCTGCCTCATGCTCCCCGAATTGGCGGTTTTTCGGACGGAAGTCAAAGGGACTGGCAATACGGGCGCAGTGTGTGATTACATTCAGCTAGGTTGCTGCTGCTGCGCTGAGAAAAGATCGCCCTGCACTCTCAGGAAATTTGATAATTTTTACGAAAATATTGTTTTTATTATTATCGAAAAAAGTCCACGATGGAATGGAGTTATGAAAATAAAAAAAAACTATGAATTGCTCTTGAAAATACATTTTCCTGTTTTTTTATTCAATTTCAATTTTTGGAGAGTGAATTATATTTACGTTTGTTTATCTGTATTTGTTACCTTGATAAGATCACTGAGAACAATATTGATAGCTTGTTGAAGAGTAACGTCCATGATGATAAATATTGAATGAATTGTTTACAGTCATCATCAGAATTGACTTTCAACGAGAAACGAACGAAATAAATATTATAACGATATTTTGATTGAAACGAATATCGAGCCTTGAAGAAGAATCACGAAAGATTCGAAACGTTGGCACATATTTAAGAAATCAAAATAAAATCTAGTCCAAATACCTGTAAACAATTCATTCAATATTGATAGCTCTGCACACAAATTAGATTAACATAATAATATTTAGAATTTGAATAGATAGTGTTAACTTATCCCTTGTGGCCAAGAATCGCAGAGTTATCGCCAATCTAAATTTAGGGGGAATTGCAATTCTCAATCTCGTATCTCATTTTTTTATCATCGGTTAAATTTTGTTCAAGAGAAATTCGAAATCTGCAGGTGACATTTTTCGAAACTTGATGAATTCTCCAGATCCTTAACAAGTCATTTCATTAAAAAAACTTTCCTTTCCATTCCATTCCTGTATACGAAACATCGAATAATTGTGGATTGTAGTCACAAATTGGAATAATATAATAATATTCAGAACTATTTTTCTTTGAATAGATAGAAAAACGGCAAATTGATACTGAGGGACTAACTTTCTTTTTTTTCTCGACATGTTTTCAAGACATCCACATATTTATATAAAATATAAATCAACGAGACAAAGCGCTGAGGCTGGAATTTCTTCGTCCGTCATTGCCGAACCGTGGTCACGAAAGCAATGCTGCGGCTGAGTGTGAATGCTCACTGTCTTCGATATTGTCTCAGAAGTATTTCGGGAATTATTGCCGACAACGCGAGTGGCAGTATGAGGGCTGAGTGTAATCGAGGTATATAATACAAAATAAAAACCTTACAATTGTGAGTGTCATAAGACTTGCCGCAGTACTTCCAATGCTCAAGATAACATCGAATCGAATGTCGCATTTAGCCATACAATAATTATTCCGATTCATTGCGCAAAAAACGTCGTTGGGGGCCAGAGTACAAGATTCCTTGTTGGGCGTCGTGCAGTTCGGTTATGATCGATGTCGCAGTCGACAGGATCCTTCACAATAGCGATAAATCGCAATCGAACAGTCCCAATACAGAAGTTGATCAATTTACAAGCGACCCACTCGGCCAATTTTGTGCAAGCGTTTTTGCATTTCCTGTCGTTGATGCGATATCGGCATCCTCCAAATGGTGATTTAGTGCCTCGTTTATAAGGTGTTACGAGACATGCGGCAAAAAATTCGATTTTTAATTTTTAGAGGCGAGGCACGAGGACTCATTGTAGAAAAAGATTCTTTTGAATACACGATGCGAAGCGAAGGTTCCATACAAAAGAAAAAGATTATAATAATACAGGAAAAAATTAACTCACTGACGTTATGTCTGGAGGTTTTGCAAGCTTGTCCATATTAGAAAAACGATGATTCAAATTTGAAACTATGTCTCATTCTATTTCGTTAGTATATAAATGAAAATTTCCTAAACAAATCTTGAACCCACCCTGAAATTGAAGTCGATATGTAAAGGGTTTTCCAATAAGAGGTGTTATTTTGATATTCAGAGAAAACTGCCATTCTTCAATATAAATGATCGGATTTTTATTTCATTATAAGGAAGAAGATATGCAGTTAATATCAAAAAATAACATCAGGCAAATGACCACCCCGACCACGTTTACAGGTCCATATCTTTTCAATGAAATTTTCCATAACCAAAATCTCAAAGTGGCTGCCCTATGTCCTCGATAGCCTCACGAATTCCATCTGTGAGGTCCTGAATCGACGCTGGGCTATTGGCGTAGACCTTCCCCTTCACGTGGCCGCAAAGGAAGAAGTCGCAACGTATTAAATCACAAGGTCTCGGTGGCATTTGTGTTTTCCCGCAAAAGATCAATGATTTCGTTGCTTGTGTGGCACTTTGTTAACTGAACTTCATAAGACTTAAGACCCGAATATTCATGCAAAATACGGTGTAATGGCGTTTGTGGAATGCCTTATTCCAAAGGACGACGAGGAATGGATAAACCTGGGTTTTCTTCAACACTTTCAGCTACAGCAGCAATATTCTCGGCTGTTCTTGAGCGACGAGCACGGATTTTATTCTTCACATCACTAACTAGTCCCAACAGCTCGAATGTTTTCACCAATTTTTTTACTGCGGTCCGACAAGGTGCTTCATGACGACCCAAAAATGTTCGAGTTTTACGAACCGTCTCTGCCATATTTTCATCATTTTTATTTTATGGTGAATTTTAATAGTTTCAATGCTTTCTTAAAGCTTGTATCGTTCCATTTTCATTAATGGTGTAGTTTCTACTTGTCAAATATCAAAAATGACAGCCACAAACGTGACATCTACCGAAATAGCGGGCTATTCAAAATAACACCTCTCATTGGAAAACCCTTTATGTATGTGTCGCGGTTACACATTTTCCTCTACTTGTACTGGCAAATGTACATATTGTTTGATACACGAGAAAATCTGCAAAGCCATTATTTCGAAGGAAATTTTTTAATTCCTTTTAAACATGAATAATCGACTTAAATAAGTATTAACAAATGGATCAATTCCGGCGAAAACTATCAATGATCGAACTTCAGCCGTCAATTTTGAAATTATAACGTGAGAGCGTTCTTTGCCATAAAACAATAAGTTTAATTCTTCATCGAATTTGAACTCATTGTATTTGAAAATTCCAAATTATTGTAACACACGAAAAAATTATGTTTTCATTTTCTGTTGAATACTGAACAGATTTCTCTTTTCAAGAATAACTTATTGATTTTTACGTCTAGAATAGTGACAAATTGATAGACATGATCTGTAATCAATTCAGCGAAAGAATTCCATCAATGTGCAACAATTCTGAAATTGTGAAGCAAATATGATATCTATACAGGGTGATTTTTTTAAGTGTTTCATTAGACGTTTTCGAGGAAAAAATTGTAATACAGATTCGAGATTTTGGATTTTCGTTTAAGAGTACATGAACTTTAATACTTTAATTGTAAAATATTTTCAAGAGGAATCTACTTCCGGTTTCACCGGAAACGAATGTAACTTCGTTATTTCAAATGCAACACCCTCTATATTTATACATATTCGCATTCTTCGTTCAATTCTACACTCATTTGATGTATGATATGTGCAACCACTCAAGCGGTTCTTGAATTATAGCCTGATTATCAAATTTTTCGAAAAAAAAGTTGTCACAAATTAGTGTCCATATTTCAAAATCCCTCATTACAAGAATTTATTTTTGCGAAAGTGAAACAAAAGAAAGTACTCTGATACTGTTTCTTGTATGACTTATGAGGAAATATTATACAGGATGTCTGAAAAAGGACCCCAAAGTGAGCCTCAATAAAACGATGAAATCTCACTTTTTTCAAATGGCAACCCTATAATTTTGTAATTCCAATCGATTGCTCGTCAAAAACCAGTTGTGGTGTCCGAACATTTCATGCCTCTAAAATCAGTATTTTTGCCGTTATTCAATAAAATTCGAATTTCACGATTAAAGACAGGTTTCGTACAGTTTGTAAGCTTGAATTTTCGAAGTAGGCTATGTTAGGAACTGTCATTCTTACTTTTTCTTACAGATCAAGCAAAAAGCAAAACATGCAATAATAATTTCACTGGAATGATATATCAAGGGTATGTTCTTTATTTGCGGCAAATGTAACAAATTCCTAGAAAAGGTAATTAGAAATTCAACGAACGAAATTCACATTTACTGACTGAGGTCGTAGAAGAATTGATGAATGTATGGCGGTAGGCGACCAACATTTTGAAAATTTATTATAGTATTAGTTTCCTGTTGTGAATAGAATTTTTGTGATAGTTTCAAACTAAGAGATCATTCATTATCTATTACGGTATTCACACGATTCCGTTTTGGGTTAATGCTACGGAGAAAATTGTTTTGATTCTTCCTGAACATCGATTTTGTTAAAGGTGGTGAATGTGGATTTCTTTTGTTAAAAGTTCTGACTGCCCTTTCTAATATTTTGTTACATTCACCATAAATGTAGAACATTTTCAATACATCACTGTTACTGTAATTCATATTTTGCATAGTGCCCGATCAATCAAAAAAGTATAAATGACAGTTCTCTGAAATGCACTATAAATCAACAGACATAGCCTTCTTGAAAACTTCTATCCTGATAAATCTATGGTTAGACTAAGACACCTTGATTCAATCCTGAAATTAGAATTGTATTCAATAACGGCAAAACTACTGATTTTAGAGGCATGAAATGTTCGGGACACCCTAACTGGTTTTTGACGAGCCATCGATTGGAATTACAAAATCATAGGGTCGCAATTTGAAAAAAGTGAGATTTTATAGTTTTATTGAGGCTCACTTTGGGGCCCTTTTTCAGACATCCTGTATAATATTTCCTCATAAGTTATACAAGAAACAGTATCAGCGCACTTTCTTTTGTTCCACTTTCGCAAAAAGAAATTCTTGTAATGAGGGATTTTGAAGATATGGACACCAAGTTGTGACATCCTTTTTTTCAAAAAAATTGATAATCAGGCTATAATACAAGAACCGCTTGAGTGGTTACACATATCATACATCAAATCAGTGTAGAATGAACGAAGAATGCGAATATGTATAAATATAGAGGGTGTTGCATTTGAAATAACGAAGTTACATTCGTTTCCGGTGAAACCGGAAGTGGATTCCTCTTGAAAGTATTTTACAATTAAAGTTCATGTACTCTTAAACGAAAATCCAAAATCTTGAATCTGTATTACAATTCCTTGCTCGAAAACGTCTAATGAAACACTTAAAAAAATCACCCTGTATATCATACAGAAAAGTGCGAAACATATAGAGGTCGACGGAGTTTATTTCAACATTGGAATTTTCTTTAGATACTGCATCGAATGCTATGCAAAGAGTTTCAACGACACCACAATGCTAAACCTTCAGTCTGGTAGTCTAAAAAATACGCAGAAATGCAGAGCATTCGTGCGTTTGAATTCGAAATACCAGAACAGGATATTTGAAAGAGATTCGTTTGAAGGTGAGGAAATTTCCAACTGCACGAATGAAACTTTTTTCCTTTATGCGTCATTGTTGCTTATGTTTTGTAGCACGCAAAATGCGACAGCCCGCCCTGCCGGATTGTGAACAGAGGGAAAAAATTTGTTATACAGGGTTTTCCTTTCAAGTTGGCCTATTAGACGTTTCAATTTTGAGTTCCACATTTTTGGAGCAATATCTTCGAAAACCTTACGATGTATCAAAATACTGAATACAGCACATAGATGCATGGATTCTTTACTGCTGAGTTCGCATAAAAAATAATCTAGATATTGCATTTCCAAACTGGCCATGCAGATGTCGAAAATTTCAGGAATTTGTGCATAACTTGGCAACAGTGCATAGCAGAGAAATTTTTTTCAGTACGTTATACTGCGAATTTGGTAGTGAATCGATACATAAATGAGAATATATGTAGTTCTATTTGAAATAAGAAAGTAGATGTGTGTTTGAGATAGACGTGGCAACACTGTCGACTTGAAAGAATTTAGAGTTCCTTCACCGTCAAGGCTTCACCTAAAATTTCAGAACGAAATATTCACTAGTTCTCCTAAAACGTCTAATTGGCCAACTTGAAAGGAAAATCCTGTATGTAAAGGCGCGTACATACATCTGAGCAAAATAGCCGAATGAGCACGCCGCATCGAATGAGCGTTTATGCGAACCATTTTTCTGAGCAATACAAAAAAATTCGCTGACGTGGAGTGGGAAGGTCTTGCGCGCTTTTCCATATTTTAACAAAAGGTCATTCAAATTTGATCTTTTGAGAACAGTAAGTTCAATTCTATTTAATTCTTACATGAAAATAAACTTCTTGTTGAGATTGAATTCATCATGATCCATGCATTATTAATCATTATTCAGCTTACTTACTCACTCGTTATTCTTATGATTATTATTTATGTTCTGCAATTGTTATTTCTGAAAAGCCTTTAAGGGTATCCGTTTACTGTGCAGGTTTTTGAAACAATTCAATTCATTTGAATTTATTCACAAGGAAGGATTACAACAATATTTGTTACCAAATCAAAAAACATTTTCCTGCTGATGAATATATTTTTTCTACAAGCGTGCACTTTCATTCTCTTCCCCCCACGTATTTCAATTCGTAAAGAGTCACATTGCCAAACAGTGTGGGAAAAACCCCTGCTATTCCATTACCGCACGCAAATGCGTCAGGTAATGGATTAGCAAGGGTTTTTCTCGCACGCTTTTTCTAAAGAATAAACTGAATAATGATATATCTCTATGCCACCGACGACGTTACTATGGAAACGATGAGAGTACAATGGTAACGATTTGTCAGAGACTTTTGTCATTCATGTGTATTTAGAATGATCAATTCACATTTGATCGTGTGTTGAAATCGATCTCGTATAAGCGCTTGTAGAAAAAATATTGTTCCTAACTCGTGCGGAAAGTGTTTTTCCCGCACTCAACTGCTTACCCAAACTCCCTTCGCGTCGCTTGGGTAACGGCAGTTTCGTGCGGGAAAATATCACTTTCCTTACTTGTAAGGAAAATAACTATTTTTCACACTGATAAATACATAATGAACAGATAGATATGTACCTGATGGTAGATCAAGTCAGGGGTCGACAGTAGAGGTATTCTCCAAAAACACCCTAAGGAAAAGTTCTTCAGCTATCTTCAAAGAAATGAAAAGATCAGATATAAGCCCTTGTATAACTTATTTTTCAGTAAATTGAACTGTTTTCACATATGCATTGAAGCAATTCAGCACTATCTATTTCAGTCAATTGAAAATATATGGGTAAATACGCTCAAAAGAAGTCACAATAAATATTTCCACCTTATAACCCAATTAGGTATGTTGTACAAAAAAAGTTTCAACGCTTGAGAAAACTGAAGGAAGTTACCTGAATCTGTTCAAATTCGTAGTACAGTGGAACCTCGATATAACAAATCGCAAGGGAACCAGTAAATATTCGTTATATCAAGTAATTCGTAAATCTGAGGTTTGTTATATTGAGGTGAGGTTGGTCCAAAATTTGTTATACCGAGGTTTTATTCACCTCGACACTACATACTCATCTTGTTATAGCGAACTAATTTTGCTCATAAATGAAAACTCATTTTTATCAAATTGGTACTCATTCATTTTATATTTTCTTTTTCAAAACAATAAAGTGAGTGGGTAACATATTCTTTTTTCTTTTCAAAAATCCGCAGAACAAAAAAAAAGAGGTGAAAAATCAACAATTGTCATAAATTGTAGTTTGTTTCCACGGTTTCAATTTTCTGATGGTTGAAGGCAAACCAATTTCTACGGAAAACTTATCTTTAGATTTTAAAATTGTAGCCAATGAACATTACGAACTTATTAAGCTATGTCTAATTTTTTTGTAGAAGGATTTTTGTCAAAATAATTAATGATACTTCGCTTCTCTGCGACAGATAAGGAACGCCTTTTACGTTTCTGAGCGCCATTGCAAAAAGGTGAGGAGCAGCACTGATTACTTTCCATCAACTAACTTCGTATTTTACGTAATACGCGTCGAAACCTGTCGCGGCTGAATCACATACCTGGATTAAGGGTTATTGGTGAAAACGTTATATAGAGGTTTTGAGTTGACGAAATTCGTTAAGTTGAGGTATTCACACTCTTTTTGTAGTTGAAAATTCGTTATAAAGAGGTTGTTCGTAAAAAGTTTTCGTAATGTAGAGGTAAGTTTTACATTGACTCTTATGGACGATTCAAGGGGATTATGAAAAATTCGTTAAATCGAGGAAGTCTTTATATTGAGGTTCGTTATATTAAGGTTGCACTGTACTTACTTGCAAACAGTATTTTTATACGCATCTCTCGGGAAAAGACTGAGCTTATAGCGCCCTTTCAAGCGCCCCGAGATGATTTAGAAGAAATCGGTTTGTGCGTGTCTTAAACTGCTGTAGGTTGTAACCAAGGGGGAAACATCTTGAGGTAGGGTATTCCATAGCCTTGCAGTTCAGTAAAGAAAAGCCTTTTGATACATCTCTCCAGTCTCTGAAACATAAATAATTAAAAAATGTTTGATTAAGGTGAAGTGCTCCTGCGACAATCTTTGCACTTATTTGTCAGGAGCAAATTGGTCTTGAAAAAAATTGTTGCCTAACAGTAAAACTGAAAAATGAAACAAATTAAAAGGATATTGTAACGTTTCGGTGGCTATATCAGACACCTTCTTCAGACAAACTCTAAAATTCTTCAGAATTGTGTATTTTCTCATTTGTAATCTGATTGACATTGATAGTTGTCAATCTATAGAGATGTTGATTTATTTGATTTTGAAATTCCTGATGTCACTTCCTTCCTCAATAAATCAATCCAAATACGATCTTTTCCAACAGAACAATTTGCCAAATTATTCACTTCATCCAACAAAATACATGTAGATTCCTTAATTTTCCTTTTATAATTATCAGTTTCCGTCATGAGGATCTTTGTGTGGTTCCAGTTCATCATATGATCTCCGCTATTTGAACATATATGATCAGCAATTTGTGATCTTGTGATGTCTCTATTCCTGATGTTATTCTTATGTTCCCGTTTTCTTATTTCTAAAGGTCTTGTTGTCTCCCCTGTATAAGATTTTCCACATATACAGGGAATATTGTAAACACAATTTTTTTTATATAGGGGAGACATCAAGACCTTTAGAATAAGAAAACGGGAACATAAGAATAACATCAGGAATAGAGACATCACAAGATCACAAATTGCTGATCATATATGTTCAAATAGCGGAGATCATATGATGAACTGGAACCACACAAAGATCCTCATGACGGAACCTGATAATTATAAAAGGAAAATTAAGGAATCTACATGTATTTTGTTGGATGAAGTGAATAATTTGTCTGATATAGCCACCGAAACGTTACAATATCCTTTTAATTTGTTTCATTTTTCAGTTTTACTGTTAGGCAACAATTTTTTTCAAGACCAATTTGCTCCTGACAAATAAGTGCAAAGATTTTCGCAGGAGCACTTCACCTTAATCAAACATTTTTTAATTATTTATGTTTCAGAGACTGGGAGAGAAAACCTATAAAGTTTCTAAGAAATGCAGAATCCTCCCAGAATATATTTCAATCGATATCTGTTTCATGAATCACACCACTTAACACTTCATTCTCAAAATTTCGATAAAAATGAAAAATTATGATTTAAAAAGGAGAAAAATACATCGATAATATTCTTGAAACTTTGATATTAGCATTTACACCGGGATTTTTTTTTTGGGTGTACAAATCGTCGCAAAACTTCATCAAATTTATCATCGAAAGTTCATTCCAGCACAAGAATTCCAACAACTGATTCCGCCCATTACCAGAAGGAACATTAACAATCAAGTCGCCGCCAAGCTGTCTCGGTGTCTTAGCGATCGCAAGAAAAAATCGAAAGATACCGAGTGGGCGTAGAAATCAATGTAGCGTAAATATGACTTGTGCGATTTGCATCAAATGAGATCGGAACGGGTTCCGTTTCCTTGTTGGGGCCCGACACGAGCCGTGTACTTGAAAATATCGAGCTCTAGTCGTTGTCATCGTCAGTTGTGGGCGAGGCGATATTTATTTCCGAATTCAATCAAGTGGAAGTCTGTCGATTGTCACGCCATTGTTTCGTTCTCTCTAATATATTGATGCTGATGTATTCGAGCTGCATTGCGCGATTTATGAATCGGCGAATCGTGTCATTCGTTCGTGAATGACACGATGGCTTAGCTTGATTTTTATAATCGTGTTGGTTTCTTTATTATCTCATTGTTTCAAAGAGAAGGTGAAATGACGTAGGATCTAAATGTGAGAATATCGATTAAGCCAACTAAAGTTCGCTTGTTTCTGTCTGTGAGTTTAGAATATAGGATAGGACTCAAACAA
Source organism: Propylea japonica (assembly GCA_013421045.1). NCBI lineage: Eukaryota > Metazoa > Arthropoda > Insecta > Coleoptera > Coccinellidae > Propylea > Propylea japonica. The sequence continues at coordinate 39,779,409 of CM024245.1, read as the reverse complement.
TTCAGTTGGATTACAAGAAATAACTACACTCTTTAAAATAAAATATAACATTTCCTTACTGAAAATTATATTTTTCATGTTGCAATAGCAATACAAATGCGGTCGCTCAGAGAAAAACCATATTCGGCAACAAAATGGTGAATGCGCTTTTCATATGTATTTGTATTTGATATGTCATAACCTTGATGAGCAGACTTTTGTTGTTTCACCGAAAGCTGAAAGTTTTTCTTAGATGTCTTCGACACAACTGTCACAAACTATGAAATTTGCCTTTAGCAAATAAAAGGTAATAATAATAAAGACATAACATTTGACATTTAAGTTCATAAAAATACGTTCCTTTGTGATAATTGATTGACTATCGAATTACTCCCCTTACTATCACTATTTTGTCAATGAAAGTAAACGAAATGTTCGAAGCTGTCTACTTTCTGAGAACATGTCATTCAATAGTTCCTTCCAGCAGCATGATCGAGAACATTTTTTCAGCTTTCATTAAATAATAAATGAAATAACGGAAGTAAAATAGTATATTATAAAACGATCGTATAATGATAACTATTATTCGCGAGGTGAATAACAGACATCATACGCGAGTAGCATACGATACTTTATCCACGACTACTGATATATTTCTTGAAGATTTTAACATTTGGCGATCGCGACAAGACCCTTCTATGACAAGCGTGGAAAAAGTCAAGTTGACGAATTTTTATAGAACTGGTCATTGTATATTTTATAATAAAAAATGCTTTAATTGATATTATAAAAGTAGATTTGGCCCTCGATTGACAAGGTATGCCCATATTTGTTAGTTGGAGTACTTCAGAATACTGAAGAAATACCAATTTGAATAATATTATATCACAGCTAAATCTATGGAGCATCTGATAGCACTGAATTATAATCTCATTATTCCTTTGTAATTAATGGGTATTATCAAGGCCATGAAGAGACGTACAATGGGCGGATTTTTCAATAGCCGTGGATGAAAGTTATCCAATCAACTAGTTTATTAATGAAAGCACGAACGAGATATTTTAACAACGCTGAGCGAAGCGACTTCTAAGTACTAATGACTAGATTAATAAGCAAGTTGATTACAGAAATTTTCCGTCAACCGCATTATGGATTCAGTTTAAATTCTTGATTGAAATACATTCCCATTTCGCACAAGACATACATTTAACATAACATAATATTTGGGCTTCAAAAGTGTTGTAACATCGCTTGTATTGCTTCTAATACTTGTATACTTGGTCCGGTTGCTCATGACAATTTCACATTAAAGCAATATAAATTGATCATAAAAATTGGTCATTATCGATCAACTTCGTATACGTTAAAGTCACCAGTCTCCAGATCAAAACTTCGATATTTCATTGACGAAAAATGAACCTTTGTCAAATTCATGAAATAATTAGATCATATATTGAACTGTCTAAAATCACATCACAGATTTTATGGAATATATAGGACCAATCCTCATAGTCGTTATTTTAATTTTCAATACAAAAATTACACTGATACTTCCCTATGGCGAATGTCTGTATAACGAATTTCTCTGTTAAACGAATTTCGTTCAGAACATTGCACTCTATTGAATCTAAATTCCATGTAAAAAACACCCTCTGAAAGGAAATACATTTTCTCTATAACGAAATATTTCTAGAACAAGAACATCACTCTTTGAATGGGTATTGTTAAAAAAGGTATAAGGCTGGATTTTTTCCATAATTTTGCCGGACGTAGGTAATAAATCCCGGTGGGCGCATAGATCATTCTGAAACGTTGGAATCAGCTGCAAATGTTGGATAATGACAGTGTTACTGTAAATGATTTCGTTAAGGTCGCTGTTGATATTGTAACAAATAAACTTCCAACTGAAAAGGACATTTTAAACAGTGCCAAATGCGGTGTTGGAGATCACTACACACGGAAAAAGTAAATGCTTATTTTAAACCAATACCTTTCAATTTAAGCTGATGTTAGATTTGTATATCCCCTAGAGGATATCTATTTCAATGAAGAATATCAAAATTTCAAAGCCTCAGCTTTCAATGTAGTAAATGATTTTTTCAATTCAAGGATATTTATATGCACCTTCCAACACTAATCTACTACTCAAAATGAATAAAACGAATACATAATTGTAGTATATGGGAAATAGAATGAAGTATAGCATTGGATCATGTAGAATATTTGGTAGGATCATATTGAGAATATGATTCATCAAAAGAAAATCATCAACATTACATTCAGAATTTGAAACGCTTGTGTTGAGTATATGAATTCTTGAAGTAAATCTTTGTTTTTCTTTGTTTTATTTGGCTTATGATTGATTTGAGTATATTGTTATATCCAAATGATTCAAATGAATCTTCGGAATGAGATGATTTTATTTTAATTCAATATATCTAATAATTTGGAAATGAAGATACTATGCTTAAATACAAATTACTTGATATTTGGGTTGATATTTTCATTACGTTCATTCTGAAATGATAATAAACTATATGTTATCATGCATATTCTCAAAAGATAAAGGATAGCGTACGTATTATATACGTACCTATACTCACATAAAATGCTTATAAGCTATTAGAAATGCTCTCGCACACCTTTTTGATTATGTATACACAGTAAAAAAATGCAAGGAAATATTGCTCGTTTCTTCACATGACACAGTATTTCCATCAATAGATCTAGGGAGAACAACGGAACCTTATTGAAAGTGATGAAAGAAAGAATTAGATCCTTCCAAATTTCTTTAACAGATTTTATGGAAATAATAGTATTTAAGGCCAATCTGTACAGTCGCTATTTTCTTCTCTAATAGGCTTAGTGCATCCTATTTCCATTTCCAACGCCCAATATTTCCACGACACATTAGAACGACCTACATTATTTTAACGTCTGACGCCATCTCGACGTCGGCGTCGGAAAAGCTAATAGACGCGAAGGTAAATTGGTTATCGTAAAAACAATTCGCCATCAGGATGACCTCACTCGTTCAGCGATGACGCAATCAACCAATCCCGGCCGATCGTAAACGACCGCGACCTTTCACGTGCGAATTTGCCAAAGTACCGGATGAGGTTCAGCAAGGGAAGGTATATCGGCCAACTGGATGTTTTATGATCTATTCGGTCATACGATATCGGACTATCGGCTACAGTACATTCTGTGCAATAAAAGTAAAAACCTTTGACTTTTGGAAAACCAACATACATTACCATTCAATACTAGATGACTTAGTCTGAGAATTTAAGAAAAGTCTTGTGCAGGTGCTTTTGATCCCTCCTTCATTTGAAAAGCAAAATTTACTATAAATATAAAATGTACTTTAAACTTAGTAAATGCTCTACAGCAATTTCACACCAAGAAATTATTTTGCATTTTCCACGGAATATTTTCAGTACTGTACCGGGTTTTTCACTATAATTTGACCACCCCTTTAACTTTGTTACTAAAGGAGATACAAAAAAATAATGAATAAAATTCATGCGTTTAACAGTAACGCAGGCATAGTATAAATAATGAAAGCGGAGAATAATATTAATCGATATAAAATCAACCAATATTAAACCCACACTTCGGAACTAATCCGCCAACGAACAACGAACATGCATAGTGGTAATATCAAACAGAGCATCCATAGATAGCTATTTCGCCCTATTTGGGGCTCATCAGTATGGAGGAGCTCCGTTTGAAAGGCATTCTAGGTTCCCTTACTTGAAGAAATGTTGCCCAGTTCTGAGAATAACAGAAACAAGACGCCATCTCTTGGGATCCTTACGAACACCTACCTCCAATGCATGAACGTTGAACGAAGTCGCGAGATGTTTACCGTTTTTCATACGAACTGGTGCAGTCCAACTTTGTGGATTTTTACCTTCAGTCGATGAAGTGGATATTAGTGATATTACCACTATGCATGTTCGTTGTTCGTTGGCGGGATTAGTTCCGAAGTGTGGGTTTAATATTGGTTGATTTTATATCGATTAATATTATTCTCCGCTTTCATTATTTATACAAAAAAATGTTTCGTATGAAAGTTTCACGAAATCAACTGAGGTTTTTTGATATGAGTCCAGAAACTGAAATATATACAGGGTGGCCAACATATTGATGGCAACTTCATTTTTTCAAATGGAACACCCTGTATATTTTCCATTTTGGCTAGCTCTTTCACCCCTGATTTCGAATATGTACATTATGTTGGTCTATCTCTTTTATTCGGAGAACCACAGAGTTTCAAATTTTAAGAACCACCTGCCAAGATTTGTAATCATTTCACAAGTGGCAGAGTGCGTTTACTGAAAAGGCTCATTTTTGGAGTTATAATAACTTCAATGGGAAGATATACAGGGTGAACAACATTGAATGCAACTATATTTTTTCAAATGGGACACCCTGTCCTGTATATTCTTCCTTTTTTGATAGGCTATTTCCTCCTGATCTCGAATATAATGCGTATGTGAATGCGTCTCTTCAATTTTCAGAGTTTCAGAGTTTTGAAATGAACCACCGAATAAAAAAATATGTGAAATAGCTACGAAATTCGTATATCACAACAATCTACTTAAAAGTGTTATTTTAGAATGAACTTACAATTACTTAACCAATGAAAAATTATAAACTATGGCAGTATGGTAAGAATAACTCAACTAAAGAAATTGCTCAAACTGACCACCTTCATTCAATACACATATTCATATAGTTGTCTCAAGTTGTTAAGACTATTTTTGATGGCATTATTATGGCTTTGATTCAAGTCAGAAATTAAAGGTTCAAAATTTGTTTCTGATCATTACAATATTATCATTATTCTTTGTGCGTTGACGAGGTTAGTTCCCGAATTATGGGTTTAATATTGGTTGATTTTATATCATTAATATTATCTCCGCTTTCATTGATTGTCATTATTGCTGAAGTAAATTTTTTCCTTCAGGAACGGCTATAAAAAACGTGTCCAACGGTGTTAAATCGGGACTATTTGGTGGCTATAAAATGGGTGCGCCATTACCAATCCAAAGATCAAATTGGCCACTTGAATATTCACGAACTTCCAAAAGGCTATGCCAATTGTTATTGAAATTTGAAATTCTGTGGTGCTCAGAATAAGAAAGATAGACCAACATATGTTACATATTCGAAATCAGGGGAAAAAGAGCTAACCAAATATGGAAAAATATACAGGGTGTTCCATTCGAAAAAATGAAGTTGCCATCAATATATTGGCCACCCTGTATATATTTCAGTTTCTGGACTCTGGATATAAAAACCTCAGTTGATTTCGTGAAACTTTCATACGAAACATTTTTGTATCTCCTTCAGTAACAAAGTTAAAGGGGGGGTCAAATTATAGTGAAAACCCGGTAACTCTCGTTAAACGCTGATAACTAATTCGGATACACCTTGTTTTCTCCCGAACAAGAAACTTTTTGAAGGATAATTATTATTTTCATTGGAGTTTTAAGATAGTGGAGATTCCGAAAAAAATTGTCATGCTGCTTTCAAGTAGTTTAAATTTGATGTGGTAGAGCAAAACTGTAGACGATTTTCGAACTTTTGCATGCATATTCATAAAACTAATTAATGTAGTATTTGGAAATTTCGATGTGCGAGTTTATTGTGGATTTCAGCTCTCGTTATTCAATGATCAATATGAGTATATTGATACGAAGTGTGATCGGGTATTCAATGTATTTTCTGAGAATAACGGTTTTTGAAAGATGGATGTACAGATTTTCCTCTAAACATATGATTATTTCAGTCCGGATCTGCGTGATGAAAAAATTACTAAAATAAATATCAGCCATTGTCTGGAAGTCATTTGTTGAAATTTTCATGAAAAACCATAGTGACCTTTAAGAGTTGTATCAATTGAAATTAGTGAAAAATTACACAGAACAGCCTGTATCTCCTGAACGAATATAAAAGGACATGTTTTCACATTTTGAACACTGATCACATTCCCCAATTGCAAGTGCACTCAAAGATTGTCCCATCATTCGTGAAAGGCCGTCTAGGTGAATCGATCAAATCAATGGGTACGTTCAGCAGCACTAGACTGTTGGCATAAAGCCAAAATCAGTTGAGTATAGTTGAGTTTCAGCGAATGAAAATTTTCTGAACGCTTCGCGCTGAGCGATTTACAAATCTGACATATTATTGTATATAACCTTATTTTTTGATACCCAGTTGAGAAACTTGTTGTGAAAATACTCCTCAATATCATAGATTTATAATACTAACTAGATGACGAACCTGTCAAAAATTTGAGGCAAACGGCGGCCATTTGCAGTTTGGGTTGGACTTGAGAAGTGTCAATTTTTCAATGAAAAAATTCGAGCACAGATGGAATAGAACACAGAACAATGAATACACAACGTCAAAATTTCAGATCGTTTCATCCCAAACTGCAAATGGCGGCCCTTGCCTCACTTTTTCTACGTTGACAGAAAGGAAGTTCGACGTCCAGTTAGTATCATAGGTCCATTCTCAATATACTTCAATTAATAGAAAACAACAATACTAAACTTCAACTAAAAAACCCTAAACATAAAAAATCACGAAATGGGTATATGCGCATGTCTCAGCGGTAGATGAGTTACAAAGCGCAAATTTTTTACCGCTGCCAGAAATCTACTGCTGCTGAGAAACATCGATCTGCTGAACGTACCCAATGTGTTTTTGCTTAACATTGTGTAATGTTAGTGAATTGTTGAACCAGCACTAAAGAATTAAAAATACATCCCTGTTACCTTTGCAATCAAAATCGTTGAAAACATCAGAGTATCATTTCGCTTCTTTTTTAGGAATACTGGAATACAGCTGCACAAATTGATCTGATCTCTCGTTTCTTTTATTAATGTTAAAGTGGCTCACAGTCTCGTTAGTGTGTCCCGCTAACTTATCTAGGTCATGATCACTGTTTCTACTGTCAAGGTTATCATTGTATCCATAATTCCGTATTTCGGCATTCTCATGATGCTACGCTTAAAATATTTCTCTTTTCATCACGTGTTACAGCAGCAGTTTTTTACCGAAACTATCAGTATGATATACGTAGGGGAAGAAATATTTATTGTAACATCGGAACGCGATTGTGGAACTCTTTATAAAACTGGGTGTGTTTTTGGAAGGAAATTGGACAATTCCGCAACAAAGTTGATGTTAACTGGCCGACTTACAGATTCATAAATAATGCATTTCTGGAATGGTTCCTGTAACTTTCTTATTGCAGTGTTACCTTTGAACTACTCATCGAAAACATAATCTTCAAACGTAAGATTTGATCGTGGAATTTATGTATTTTGAGGGAATGTTTTTGATTTGAATTTGAAGATACATATATCTGAATGTAGTTTGCGTTTGTTTCTTTCATCTAATAAATTGAAACAGGAAGGAAAAAATTCTTGGTCTAAATTGCTGTAGAGCATTCATTAAGTTCATAGTACATTGGTTCTTCAATCTGAACATATTCACAAACTGGCCATTCAGCATTTCTTCAATCTGAAATTTTCTGGGCATGTGTCATTCCAAATGGATTCATTAGATCACGAAACCTTTTGCTTCCAATTCTCATAAGTTCCTACTTTAAAAAATAATGATTTTCAGATCATGTATATTATTGAACAAGGTTTTACCTGTCATGTTTTTCTTTCGATAACAATCCAATAAACAAAGCCACATTATTTTTATTCATCATGAATTTCTTATATTAAAACGTTTATGTTCGTCCTAAAATGAACAAACCATTCAACGTAACCTCACAATATGTCATTCGATAATGCTTCCCATCACCCGTCGAGTACTAGTAAATGTTTAACGATTTCTGTAAGCTACAGATCCCTTAAAGAGGTCCAGAATTGCAATTTTCCTGTAAGCTTATGAAAAGTTACAGATTGGCTTACAGATGAAAGCAGAATACCACCATAAGTCTTTATATCGTTATTGAGCACCTTTATTCTGAGAGTTGGACCCAAGCAGGTTTCTAGTTTTCTCTGAAATATTCGAAAAAAAATCTATACAACAAATCCGACCCCACCACACCACTGAAATTTCAAGACTATCGCCTCTCTCGCTCGAAAGTTATGAGATATTACGGCGCGGACATAATGGGTTATTGATCACCGAGACCAATCCAAATAGTTCAAGACCATCACCGTTTCTAAATTCAAAACTTAAAGATATTTGGACAAACTATGGCACGCTGTTCCCCTAGAAACAAGCGGACAAAAGGTAACGAGCTGGCATAGTGAACACTCGTAGGCCAAGCAATAGAGATATTTCCTTGACAAAAATACTACCTGGAAGCCACCTGTGTCATTCCGAGCAGGACAGTCCGTAGTTTATTCCCACCATGTTTTCAACACGAAATTCCATTTTTTCATTTGTTATTAACAGAAAACAACCAAAATTCGCGTTCTTTTTAGTTTTTTCGTTGCAAAATGGAACTATTGATGCAGTGATAACGTTGCAATGGGATGAATTGTAGAGAATTACATTGTGAAGAGAATGGTGGGGTCAAACGATCCGATCGAATAATTGAAACTGGAGAAAAGCGGAAAAAACCGGAAAATTGCGTGTTTTTTCTTTTAACTCATAATTCTGCCATTCTGCAATATTTAGAACTGAAACTTCACACGATAGTAGCTATTGACGTGCAATTCATGTGTGCCAAAATTGGATTCGGTCGGATAAATAGTTTTCACATAATTCCCATTTGAATTTTTTTTGGACATATTTTCGCGGAGAGCTGGATGCGTTTGAGGTCGTCCGATTGAAGTTAAAAAAATTGATTTGGAAAGAAAACGTGATCAGTAACAAAACGTCTATTCTGATTTTTCAATAAAACGCGTTTAAGTGCGTTAAAAACTAGTGAGAACATGAGGGAAAACGGACGACCGAGCGAGAGCGGTCGAGTGGAGAGGAAATAAGCGAATCGAGGGGAAACGTATATGTGTACAAAATTTGGTGCGCTCTCCGCGCAACAATTCTTATACTCGGCGACCGTTGGCTTCCGCGGCGTTTCCCCTCGATTCGCTCATTCCCTCACCACTCGACCACTCTCGCTTGGTCGGTCGTTTTCCCTCATGTTCTCACTAGTTTTTAACACATTTAAACGCGTTTTATTGAAAAATCAGAATAGACGTTTTGTTACTGATCACGTCTTCTTTCCAAATCAATTTTTTTAATTTCAATCGGACGACCTCAAACGCATCCAGCTTTCCGCGAAAATATGTCCAAAAAAAATTCAAATGGGAATTATGTGAAAACTATTTATCCGACCGAATCCAATTTTGGCACACATGAATTGCACGTCAATAGCTACTATCGTGTGAAGTTTCAGTTCTTAATATTGCAAAATGGCAGAGATATGAGTTAAAGAAAAAACACGCAATTTTCCGGTTTTTTCCGCTTTTCTCCAGTTTCAATTATTCGATCGGATCGTTTGACCCACCATTCTCTTCACAATGTAATTCTCTACAATTCATCCCATTGCAACGTTATCACTGCATCAATAGTTTCCATTTTGCAACGAAAAAACTGAAAAGAACGTGTATTTTTGTTGTTTTTTGTTAATAACAAATAAAAAAAATGGCATTTTCGTGTTGAAAACATGGTGGGAATAAACTACGGACTGTCCTGCACGGAATGGCACAGGTGGCGTCCAGGTATTTTTTTGTCAAAAACTAATCATTTGTAGCTCTGTTGCTTGGCGTATCGAGGAACTACACCGCTCAACGACCTTCAAACTTCCCAGATAAAATTCAACAAATTCTCGAGCATGCAATCAGTGGCTTATCTACTTCTTCCATTTGCATTAATCAACTTTTTGTCAGGACCAAATCGCTACTGCAAGAATAATCTTACACAATTTCATGCCATAAAAGTGAGGTGTGATAAATGGGTATAATTATTAGATTGCTTATAACATTCATCAGATAAATTATTATTAGCGCTCATTTCGCATTCCACAAAGCGATATAAATTTCGTGGCGAATTGAAGTGCAGATTTTTTTATGTATCGTGTTGTTGTATAATTGGTGTGTGTTCACATTCGCTGTCATACTGTTTTTTTATGTTGAAATTTAATGAACCGCTTATTATATGCTTGAATTCTAGAGTGTTTGAAGGCGAGAAAACAAAAGAGATATAATTTGGGCCATAGGTTTTTGCTACTTCAAGGTACAGAATGAAAATATTTTTGATTTTTATATCCTTCAGCCAAATGGCTAGTTTCTTCTATGTTTCTTTAACTCTCATGTTCCAACAAAAAAGTAGTATCAGTTGAGCTCTCTTGACTACATATTAATTTTCCTTTGCAGTTAATTAACTGATTCTTGCATTCTCAAGTTTTTTTCTGTGTTCAAAAACTTTTTTACTCGTTTTTTATTCCTCACTCACTTTACCGGTACCCAGAAAAATGGCTAGGTATTACTCTCAGTTTTATGGTGGTATTCTGTAAGCCAATCTGTATCTCTTCATAAGCTTACAGGAAAATTGCAATTCTGGACGTCTTTAAGAGATCTGTAGCTTACAGAAATCGTTAAATATTTACGAGTACTAGACAGGTGATCGAAAGCATTATTGAATGACATATTGTGAGGTTACGTTGCATGGTTTGTTTATTTTAGGACGAACACCTACGTTTTAATATAAGAAACTCACGATGAATAAAAATAATATGGCTTCATAACAGGTAAAACATTGTTCTATAATATACATGACCTGAAAATAATTCTTTTTCAAAGTAGGAACTTTATGAGGATCGGAAGGAAAAGGTTGAAATGCCGAATGCTCAGTTTGTGAACATGTTCAGATAGAAGAACCAGTGTACTATAAACTTAATAGATGCTCTACAGCAATTTATTTTAAACCAGAAATATTTTCTTTCCTGTTTTCAATTTATTAGATGGAAGAAACAAACGCAAACTACATTCAGATAAATTTATTTTCGAATTAAAATCAAAACCATTTACTCATAATTACATAAAGTTCCATGATCAAATCTTACGATTGAAGGTTATGTTTTTCGATTCAAAAGTGACACTGCAAATAAGAAAGCTACAGGAACCATTCAAGAATTGCATTATTTACGAATCTATAAGTCGGCCAGTTACAGATCAGTCGTACGCTACAGTATCGTAACTTACAGATGAAAAGCAAAATACCACCATTAACATTGATTTGTACATGCTTCAATTCGCAAGCAATTCAATAAAATATTACGGAAATAAGAACAAATTTGGTTCATCTAGACATTCAATCTGAAATAATTCGCAGTAACGAATCGTGAGACAATAGGCCAATATCGTCTTCGTATAGTAAGATAATCGTCCTAACCGCACGAATTTCGGTCTGTAAAAAAATGAGGTCACCTTGATCGTAGGCCATTTTTGACGGCGATGCAGATGATAACGGTCGATCTGGATACTTGGATCTAGTGTGTTGAGTTCCGTCAATCTTTATGAGATGTCGGACAATAGAACAATAACTCTTTGTGAATACAGCGAAATTAGATCGAGGATTACGCTCGATTTGACTGTTATGCGTTCAGGTATTATTCATGTTGAACTACCTCAACACTAAAATGCGAATTAGAAGATATTCCTTCTGAGATATACATTACGATTGACGTTATGGGAATCGAAATGAGTGCATAGTAATGTATGTATATTGAAACCCTTTCATAAGTAATATATTAAAAGTATATTCATTTTTTCTCCTGTGAAACCTTTTCCATTCAATATTCCACTTGATTGCGCTGAAATGAAAATTTATTAAAATAAAAAGGTTTTGAAATATGATAGAAATGAAAATTCGTGTGATAGTTATGGAAGAATTCATATCGAAATTTTAGTAAGCTATTATAGGATGAAAAGATTTCTTCTTTTTTCATCTTACTTGTATTAAAAAATATTATTGTGAGGAAAAAAAGCTATATGTTTGAATGAATGAACAATTTCACGACTGTCCCTCTACTTGAATAAAATGATGGAAATTGTTCATTCCAGGGGGGCTTATATGTATACAGAAATATACGAACCCAGCATTTGTGTTCTACATCAGTTTTGTATTAACACCTCCTTTATAATTTACAAAATAGTTTCAACAATGAACGACTTAACAACAAATATTTCTGCAAATACATATTTGGATTTTTTCTTGTTTGTTGAATAAGTTTCTCCAGCAATTATTTCTACGTAAATATGTTTCATGAAAAAAACATGGGGTGATGTTATTGTTGAATTCAATTTGATTAATGGTTTTCTTGCTAAAATAACATTTTTTTCCAAAATAATTATATTTCAAGCATTTCACTTGAAATTCGTAATAGCATGAATTTTTTTTTCAGAATCGACCAACCGGGATAATCCCACTGCCACCAGGTTGCAGAGGACCGAAAAGCTTATATTTGAAAAGAGTCGGAGGCAGCTTTGGATTTACATTACGTCACTTTATCATCTATCCACCTGACGGTCTTACTGTAAGTATATTTTCATCCTTTCAACTCAATCAAAGAGATAGAATTCTATCTCTATGTACTCAATTGACCATTAAGATTTTCTCTCACGTAAATTGATAAAATATCTGACACCGGCGCATTCGCCATTTTGTGTCACGAATAATATTCCTTTCGATTCTACAATATGATGAACATTTGGAGAATTAAATTGATGATTAAGAACCGTAGGTGTGATTATAAAAGCGGAATCAGAATTTTATAGAGCCTATGCTTCGTGAATAATGTCATGAAAAATTTTATATGTTAAGTTATTGATGATTTGCATACCTACGAAAAGTTGTATGCAGTTTGTTGGATACACGTATTAATAAAATGATGTGTTCTTAATCTTAAACGAAAAATTTCTATTCATTCGAAAAAAATTGATTGAATTCTGAGAAAAAATTTAATTTATCAATGATCTGTATTCCAGAGAAATTCCTGAAATGAATGAATTTCAACACATCGGTTCATTTTTCAATATAAATCACAGTAAATTTCTGGCCGCTAAATTTTATCTGTAGGAAATGGTATTACATGTGAATGAATACATTTATCCACTACTATTGTAAAATCCGTCCATTGTACTTCTCTGTGCTCGGTCTTAATAATACCCATTAATCACAAAGGAATAATGAGATTATAATTCACTGCTGTCGGATGCTTCATAGATTTAGCTTTGATATTATATTCTTTAAATTGGTATTTCTTCAGTATTCTAAAGTACTCCAACTTACAAATATCGGCCTATCTTATCAATCGAGGGCCAAATCTACTTTCATTATATCAATTAAAGATTTTTTATTATAAAATATACAATGACCAGTTCTCCAATAATTACTCATTTATCAACTTGATTTTTTCCACGCTTGTCAAAGGAGGGTTTTGTCGCGGTCGCCAAATGTTGAAATATTCAAGGAATATATTCAGTAGTCGTGGATAAAGTATAGTATACGCTACACGCGTATAATGGCTTGTATTTACTCGGTGAAATAACAGCTATCAATATACGCTCGTTGCATAATATACTATCTTCAATTCTCCTTATTTTCTCTGTTGTAATTCGATGCTATTTTGACATATTTTCATCAGGAAGAAGACGATGCACGATTGGCCGCTGTGGGTGCGCTTAACGCGCCTATGGAAACAATTTTTGTTCGAAAAGTGAAAAATCCAGGACCAGCACATCAGGCAGGTTTACAGAAAGGTGACAGGATAGTCGCGGTAAACAGAATACAGGTGATCGATAAACCATACAGTTTTGTGATACAGCTCATTCAGAAGAGTCCAGCCTATCTACATTTACTTGTTGTACCCAAAGAAGAAGACGCCTTACAAAGGGTAAGATGATCGAAATTTCGGGTAATATGGTAGTTGACCTTCAACAGTCAAATTGGAGGACAGGAGAAGAAACTGTCAGATGATACAGTGCGCGTCAAAATTATGGAACAAATTCATTTTTCTCAGAAGAAAAATATTTGTCAACAAAATCCGGAAACAGGTCAATTTTTGTTCCACTTTCATCAAATTTTTATTCATTTCTGAAGGATTTCTGTTTCACCGTGTACCATTCGATTAAAATTTTATGAATAGGGAAAGTGAGTCATGTTGTACTTTTTTGGCAAAATCTTCATATCTTCTTTACACGCGCTCAGTATTTTCAAGAAAAAATTGTTTTCTATGAAAAATTAGATAGTTGAAAGAGGTTTCAATATGTGCATTTTGTCATGACTCATTTACTTCTAGACGATGGTACCTGATGAAATTTGTCACCGAATGAAAGTCGACCATTACAAGTTTTTTTCATGCACAACTTCGAACCCCTTTCAACCACCTTACGTGAAAAACTTGAATGTGTGGAACACTGTGCTTCAGTTATGATGTTAAGTACGTATGTAGAGATCGGATTATATGCAACATGAAAACGTTGTTATATGCATGAAAAATGCTTGAAATAGGCTAAATATACATGAAAAGATGCAAAATATGCAATATTGGATTATGAAATTTGCGAACTCCAAAAAGAAAAGCCATTTCCATTTCAAAATCAACACATCAATAGCTCTTAACAATATGGTATTAAAATTTAATTTTCCGCTGACCTCGAAATAAAAGGTGATTTTAATGTGTACGAAATTGAACATTAATGACCCATTTTAATGCTTTATTTTTTGCTATTTTAATGTGCAATCCTCATAGCAACCGTACACAAAGTATCAGAAGCACTACCAGAAATGTCAAAACTCTACTCGCTTCGAAATATCTTGACCATTAGTCGCTGTCTTTAATAACCTAGTTGATTAAATAATTATTAATGTTTTTGTAAACTTTCACAATTAAATATTGTTCCAGGTTCAATTGTTTAATTTTGTTTTGAATATTTTTGTATGTGGAAAAGGTTCGCCCACATCTAAGGACGTAACTGGGGAGAATTTGAACCTTGGTTCTATGTTCTCCCTATAGTTTAACGTTAAACTTCTGGCTTTCCATTAATAGAACTTTTGATAAGAGACGAATCTTCGAAACCTGGATTTCCTTTCATTATATTTTCAACATTTACTTGAATTTTATTTGGAAATGCCAATGGAAACGTGGAGTTCGTTCGGCGTTTTATACTCATTACTTGGATACTTACGTATACGCCGTTCACGAAAAGTTGAGCACATAGTAGGCGTTTCTTTATTTATCTGAAGTTGGCAGTATTTGCTGTCATAACGTAAAATAAATTCAATGTTGCCGAATGTACCCGGCCTTGTCCGACAAGCTTGCGAGTTATCAGACAACTCTATGCAATATTGACAACATTTCTTATCAATCTGACAAGAAAATGAACATCATAACCTAAAATTTTAATATACACAGTAGAATATGTCAAATTATCATGGACAACCGACGGCTCAACCTCTCGTGAACGGACTATAGAGCGTAGTACTAATACTGCGTTCCAGAATGCGGTAAAATTGATTCGCAAATCTGATATTAGTCAAAATTATTAGTATTATTATTCAATAGACCTCATATCTTTTGGAATTTCGTCGGATTAAGCACTTTTATCGCATTTTCGTAAGGCAGAGAAGAAAATATGTACCGAAAATATGCATCATAAGTGTATCTTAGCTGCAATATGCAAATTCCGCTGAAGATGTCTTAAATATGTAAATGAATATGCAAATATGCAAATACATATATGAAATCTAAAGTTATAAGAACTTTTCTACTGAAGTTTTGGGAGTTTTTTCAGCAATTATCATGTTACTGATCATTATTGCATGAAATTAGATTTCTGATGAAACTTAGGAAACCTGTTTTTGCAGCTTTTCACGGAAACGGCGTACAATCCAGTAAGCAATCAAAACTTCATACCAGATTCGCCACCCGTAGACAGACGAAGCGCTCAACAATTCCTCACCAACACCATAAATCAAAGACCCGGAGAATTACACGTAGACGCACAGTTCTGGAGATCCCTAAGGTACCCCTTCGGTAACGTCCAACCAAGACCAGAAAGACGGCCGCAATCCTACCAATACGACCCAAGGTTCTCGGAGAGCGCATCTAGAAGATCTCAGCCGGTCTCCAATGAGATATACACGGAGATCCAGATCCATGAAGTGCCGACCAGACACAGCAAGGCCCAACCCCAGGTGCCTCTCTACAAGAAGATGGGTCGAAGAGCTAGCGACGGAACTGCGTACAACAACTGTGAGCCGTACTACGATCTCCCAGAGTACACCAGTATAGCTAGCGATGACGAAATGGTGTTAAACAATCAAAAACCAAGGGATTTGTACAAGTCGAATATAACTGAAAACACGCAATCTAACGCAAACATGTCGGTGTTGACGTATCCAAGCAGCGCCGGGTGTAGGCTGAGTTTGACAGACGACAGAAGGGAGTCTACCTCGTCTTTGACATCCTCTTACGCCGACGGTAGCAAGGACAGTCTTTCATCCTTCGAAACCAGCTCTACTTTAACAGGACAAGAAACTGACGATTCGGCGATACTGTCCAGGTATCGGAAGAGTTTTCAGCAGAAAGAGGAGTTCCTGAAGATGCCCGCTAACGCGTACGAGCCTAATTTGAAACAACGAGAGTTTTACGGAAGACCTAAGAAGCTGGATAAGCCCCAATGGCCGCCTAATGAACCAAATCAGGATTCTCCATCACGAACAACGAAACCAACGCATCACAATTTTCAGAGGGTCAAGCACGATATTGACAACGAGAGAGATTTGAGTATGCAGCCACCTGGTGGTGATCTCAAGCAGGTTGTGCAACAGAAGATAGTGAAATCGCCTAGAGAGCCTAATCAAATGTCTAGAATGGAGTATATTAAGGAGACAGTGTTGGCGCCTCTGGATATACGTCACCAGGATGATTCGAATGGGTCTTTGTCTCATGAGGATGGAGATGATAAGAGGTGAGTTTGAAAGATCTTCTTTGTATTGATCTTTAATCGAGAATAGTATCGCTTTTTTGTTAAGTAGGGAAAAATTTTCAGCTCCTAAGTCTGGACACAACTGTATATAAGGGTTCACTTTATCAAGTATAAACGAAATTTATTTAAGCCTTTCTTCAGCTATGGAGCTTTTCTTTATCTGTCCTTCCACGGTATTTTGGAGACAAAGTTTTGCTACAACTTCACGTTTACGTTGAAAATTTGTGCAGTAATGAGAAGCGAAGAAAGATTAACTCCAAAATGAAAACTGAAATGGTATACAGCTATAAAAAGGAAAACCAATGTGAAAATGAATTACAGAATAATGTTGAAATAATTATGGATTCAATATTGTCGATAATTCATTGTTAGTCACTTCAAACCACTTTCGGGTATCCAAGTTCCTAAAAACTTCACTCTTACCTTGAAAATTTGTGCAGTAAAACTTTCTGCGCGAAAATTTGAAGTATACGTCTCAGTTTAGTTTTTAGTGGTGTTTTCGAATATTAAAACAGATTTTCAAAATTCCGATGTACAGGGTGTTGTTTCGAGTATTCAAACGATTCATAATTTTCTGTTAAACCGGACCTGAATTTTCGAGGTGGTTATGGCGTGATATGTTGGGCTCTCAATTAGGAACATATTTGCCAAATATGAAGAAAATATACCGTCTGGTATGGCCCCAGGAAGGAAGGGCAAAATTCATAAAACACCCTGTATCTCGGCTACGAAGACAGTGAGACCAATAACCTGTGAAGTATTTCCCTTTCCCAATGAAACGCCCTGTGTAACTCAAAAAAAAGTAACATGTAACAGCTCTTAGTATAGTAAGAAGAAATGAAATAAATATTGAATTCCTAAAGGAAGACAACTACACTGCCAAATCAAAGTAACGAAAGTAACGAAATGCTTCATTTTATTCAAGTGATTATCTTTTTTCTTTTCTTCATCTGGTTTTGCAAAATATCTTGAGATATTGAAATGCCATAAAAACGTAATGAGTAAAAGTGCGTCACAAACAAGGTTCTCTTTCAAAATACTTTTTTCCTCGAAATCGAGAGTCGATTTGAATTGCTCTTTCATCAGGAGAGTTTATCAAACCCGGTTGGTTCTTATAGTGATGATTTTTCATGATCCCAGAAGAGGCTCCCGAAAGGTTCCTCCAGAGTACTCTCCTTTCAGCTCATTCCTCCTCCAAAAAATCTTTCTTACAGGTGCTTGCCTATACCATAGACGGGTTTTTGGTCCAGTGAGTGGCGTTTGCGATCTCTTTCCGACCGGTGCGTAAACCTCTTCGGTTCCTTCGATTGCAGTGGCAAGAAACCCAGAATAACATGACCTTGTTATTTTGCCTAATTCATTGAGTTTCCTTCGGTTTTCAGTGCTTTCATAGCGCTTAACATACCCTTTATAGTTTGTTTCCAAGTTTCTGTCTATCCAGTTCTTGATTCAATATTTGAACCTGAAGAACACTCGACCTTAAGGTAGTGAACACTTGGTTGTTATCCTACATACTCAATCGACAGCACCTATCATGGGTTTAGAATCACACCATTTGACGATATTCACTTTGATGTTTTGGGTTAATGAATTCCTTTTTCCAGGCTTCTTTTCCCTATAGCATCGAGTTAAAATTCTTCAATTTGTACACATTTTTTATCAAAAGTCTCTAGGTAGATTCTTTTATGAGATGTACTTTTCCCATTATCTTTACCATCCCTAGATATTCTAAGGATTGCCTCATTGGCTACCCTATTGATCACTAGATGTTGAGACAGTGAGATCTGCGATAACCTCAATAGCACTAGTCGGGCCGGTTCTCATAGCTCCAGTGATTAAAACGCGAGCAAGCTTTGTATCTCGTCGAGTATTTTCCTCGTGCTTGTCTGACTTGTCTCAGCAAATCAGACTTCTGCCCCGTATGTTATTGCTGGTCTCACAATCAAGATGTACATCCGTCGCAGCATTTCAGGGCTACAACCCTCAAGTTCTACCGGACAGTAAATGGATGGATGAAAAACAGATCAGATTATTCTTATTCCAATTCAGTTTTTGATGAATTTTTGTCTCTGAAATTGCTAAATTGACAGATTAAGTTAAATTTTTCAATATTTATTTAGACTTCTAGATTGGAGCACCTTCCGATCTTATTTTAAGGTTATTCATTGTTGCACAGCCAAATTTGAAATATTCCTTGCAATTTGCTTATATTATTAATTATTATTTCTTCTTACAGAGTATGCTCTCCTACCCACTAGTCTTCACCAGAACGAAACAGTTCGAAAGCGGCAAGCCTCTGCCAGAAGACGATCCATTACTGAGCGATCGAACAAGCTTTTACAAGAGCGAGCTGTCGAAGATCAGTTCGAAGCGTTTGATGCCCAATGTCACCGAGCGCGCTCAAGAGTACGAGATTCGAACCGTCGATCCGAGACGAGAAATATCAGTGAATGCCTCATCGAACTCCCTGAAGAAGATACAGAGGGATAGCAGATCTCTGGACAGCTCAGGTGAGTTAATTAATGGAATTTTCTGTTTTTTAGGTACTATTGTTCGTAGTTTGATTAATACGTTTCTCGTCAAAAAACGTTTATAGCTAAAAACAAATATTTCAGAAAAAAATATCACCTTGCAGATTTGTTATCCAAATTGACATGCCACAGGGTGTAAATTCTCAATTCTAGTATTTAAACCAAACTTCAGTTGATTATCTTGAGTGTTGATAATATCAGGAACAAACATTTCAAACTTTAATCCTGTACCTCGTCAAAAAGACGTCTTCAAAATTACTCAAGAAATTTCTCCTCTTCGTTTGTACCTCCATTTTACGAACATCCTGTGTACACCGGAAACTGTAAAGTACAGATATTCAGGTGTTTACCGTTTGGTTTTCAAAAATTAAATATTTCGAGTATGAGGGATAAAGAAATAATTATTATTTATGTTTGTTTTTTATTATCATGTTTGAAGTATTGTCATTACCTTTTGGTGTAATTATATTTTTGGCATTTCACTCCAACAAGGGAGCTGCTCCAGTGTTACGGAGATGCTGAATGGTAAACCACTTTCCGGAAATGTGATAATTTCCACCGGAAGTAAATTTATCCATTGTCCGCCGCCATCAGAATTGGCAGGACTGAAAATACAGGTTAGAAGTGTGCGTCTAACCGAGAGTATGCTAGTGTTTTTTTACTAACTATACTAACATAATACTCCATATAGTTACATACTTTCATGAAGTTATCTAGAAGCTTTTAGAATAATAAATATGGTTTCCACTGAAAATACTTAAATTGGCAATTATAAGTTCGTATTTCTCAAAAAAAAACAGTCTGCATTACCAGAAGTTAGTATATCGATAGGAAAGTTCCGAAATGCTCGAATTTACTGGGATTAATTTTGGAATGAATACGTATTGGCCATCAAGATAGCAACTTTTGATAATTCCATTTTATGTAAAGATTACTAATATTCATTTCTTTAATTTGTGCTCAAAAATTTACAATAAATATAAATCCACACCAGCCTTATGCAGTTGCAAGTTTTCGTAGTATTCAGATACTACTTTCTTGAAACCCACGCGCAGTTCGTAAAAAAAATATAAGGTGAAAATAGGAAACCTTATGAAATATGTAAGATGCAGTTACTCCGCATTCTAGATCTGATCACTGAAACGTGTTGAAATAACATAAAGCGTCTTCTGCATCGATCTCACACTTCGATTTATTTCATGTATTTTTCTGTTTGACCTTAAGAATCTAACCGATACAACTTTCTTGCAACATTTTGTACCAAGTTGTTGTCTGTCATGAGGTATTCCTGCCATCAGGTTCAAGATTTTGCACTCGGTAATCAATAGAACAATTCTAAAAATTATCAGTAGCAGAATTTGTGTTTCAGTAGTAATATGGTTTTGACAACTATTTTTTTGATAAAACGCAATCCATTCGGGATATTTCAAGAACTTCATTATTTGCTTGAATTTCATACATACAAACAACTCTTCTTGTGAAAAGGTGAATGTGAATTTACTTCGTTTGAAATATAATTATTAAGATGATGCTTCCAATGCAATATTTTTATGCATCTAGTAATCTTACTGCGTCGTTACTATAGAAACTACTTTTTTACGGTGAAAAAAGGACTTTGTTTAACGGTGAAAAAGAGTATTCATTTACACATCTAGAGTGATGAAGAAAAGTTAAGTTTTTTTTGACAGCGACCGAGCTTGTATCGGTCGATTCGTTGATTTTTGTTGAGTCGTACACACACTGTTGCTTTCAATGTTGGCTCTTAGCTCTTGCAACGTCTTCATCTTATTGGTATAGACCAATGACTCATCATATAGCACCAAAAAAATAGTCTAGAGGCGTTAAATTGTACGAACGAGGCGGCCAATCGACTGACCCATTTCTTGAGATAACACCTTCATCAAACTAACTCTTCATTGAATCTATGTGTGCTGTGTGGCTTGTGTCACCATTTGTTGAAACCACATATTATCTAAGTCCATATCTACCAATTCGAGCCAGAAACAATCGGTAACCATGGCGTGATCAAGCTGGCCATTCACAGTATTCTGACGATCTTTATCGTCGACAAAAAATATGGCCCAATATCGCCGCCGATGAAAACCACCTCAAACAGTTATTTTTAGAGGAAGAAGTGGCGATTCATGAAGAAAATGTGAATTTTCAACTGTCAATCACGCATCTTTGCCCATTGACGAAACCATCGAGCCAAAAATTATATTCGTCAGTGTAGATGATTTTGCGATGAAATTCATCATTTTTAATCAACTAGGTTATTAAAAAAGCGACTACCTAATGGTCTAGATATTCTGTTCGCGACCATTAGTCGCTAGATTAAAATCGAGTTGATTAGAAGATTTTTCCGACGACCTCAATATCAAGTATAATTTCTTGATTGAAATACATTCTCATTTTACACAAGACATTCAAAATTTCTATGTAGCTATGTTCCAGTAGAGTTTTTGACATTTCTCCTAATTCTTCCCAATATTTACGGTTGCCATGAGGATTGCACATTGAAATATCATGAATTGAGCATTAAAATGAGTCATTAATGATCGATTTCGTACACATTAAAATCGCCTTTTATTTAGAGGTCGACGGAAAAAGTGTCTTGAAGTCAATCTCATCCATAAAAATTTTCAGAAACCATCAAATTATGCTTTTCATTTCATTGAAAGTTTGAGAATTTTTTGCAGCCAAAAAGTGAAGCTGTGAAAATATAACGATACTTGTTTAAATTTTTATTGTCTATATAAATGATCTGTAGGCGCTATCCCGGTAACAAATCACTAGATTCGAGCAGAAATTCATCTCCATGCTTTTCTGCCTCTCGAAATGAACTGCCTATATGAAAAATACTGAGACACAGTGGAAGTAATCTGATATTTCATTGGTACCTCATTTCCGGTCATCTGTCCTTGTCCGAACGATTTCATACGTGTTGATTCGCGAAGAAACCAGCCATGCTAATTCTGTAATCGTCCAAGGATTAACTACTATGTATGCAAGTAGTCTAAGCTTCGTCTAGCTCCATTCCCCAAACCTAATGGACTATTCATACTTTTTTGTTTCTCAATCTCTCGAACGAAACCCATCGAAATGAAATGTTGCGGCCATATGAAAAATTCTTATAATAAGCTTCATGTAAAATTTGTGTGGCCATAGTGTAAAAAGAATTCAATTGGAATATTGAAAAGAAGAAACTCCATATTTCCATTAAAAAATATCCGATTCGAATGAAGATAAGTTTATAAAAATTGATACACTGAATGTTCATGCAGAATTTTGTGACCCTTATTGTTATATAGAACCATAAAAAATTCAATTGGAATATTGAAAAAAATCTCTGTATTTTCATAACAGGATAACCGATTGGAGTGAAATTGATTTTGTAAATCAAACTGATATACTCAATTTTCATGCAATTTCAAGAGGATCGCATCATCAGAACCACGGAATTTGATTTTTGTAATTTTTCATTTTGTACATATTTCATTTTTCGAATAATTTCCAGAATACCATTCCGAATGTGCTGAGATTCTGCATTTATATTTGGTATCGATCTGAAATTCCATATGAAATTTTTAGGTAATAGTCTCATGGCTCTTCTTATTTTTTGCATTGAACTGTTAAATTTCAAAACAAAAGCAAACACTGCTTGACTGCTTTGTGCACTCCGTTGAATCCACGCTTTGGGCCTATCTACACTACTGAAAAAAATTGAAGGATCAAAAAAAATTCCAATTTTTTCGGCCATTTTCAATATGCCGTAACTTTGAGAGGAATGGTCGTACAAGGAATTTAAAAAAAGGAAATTGTAGCTCCAAGTGTCTAGTTTTGGATTAGGACTTCAAAAATTTTAAGTTTCAGTTGTTTTCGAGTAATGATAGAAAAATAAGCAACAAAAAAATTCTCGAAATTTTACCACTTTTTTTTCTTGTCCACGAGCGTGGAAATTTTATTTTTGCATAATCGTTATAATGATGGGATACTTTTGTTAATTCAGCTTCAATTTATTTTTTCATTGACCTCAAAACGTCCACTTCTCGCCGAGATATCGGTCTTCAAATAGAAAAGGATCCATTTGTCTTTGATTATCGATTTCTCAGCAATCAATGATCGCACAGAAAATTGAAGAGAGTTTTGAAGACCTTAAATGAAATCCGATTAATGAACAACCATTGCTTATTCATAGAAATTTTTTTTTTCATGTCGCATCAATATAAAAATCTCAACAAAAAGGGCTTTTGGTGGTTTCTTGGAAAATCTACCGCTGGATCGAAAATGTTGAGGAAACCAATAATGTTAAGTGTGACTTCACAGTTCAATATGTTGATAAAATCTTTACGAAGAGTCAACTCAATCCAGCCAGCCGTTTTTTTGTTTGACTCGATAGAATTTTTTTAAAAAATAAGGATCACGTTTTATGCTCTGAGAAGCTCATAATCCTCAAAAAAGGCAAAAAAGAATGTTCTCGAGCTTTTTCCACATTTTAATTGCAGATATTACATAAATTTCAAAAAGAAACAAATAAAATAAACTTACAAATAAAATTTTTATTAATTAATAACGGATAAAACATGGATCCTTTTCCATTTGAGGACCGATATCTCGGCGAGAAGTGGAC
This sequence comes from Propylea japonica, assembly GCA_013421045.1. Taxonomy (NCBI): domain Eukaryota; kingdom Metazoa; phylum Arthropoda; class Insecta; order Coleoptera; family Coccinellidae; genus Propylea; species Propylea japonica. The sequence continues at coordinate 39,755,290 of CM024245.1, read as the reverse complement.
GTATTGAGGTCAATAAAAAACTAATTAAAGCTGAATTAACAAAGTATCCTATCATTATAACGATTATGCAAAAATGAAATTTCCACGCTCGTAGACAAGAAAAAAAAAGTGGTAGAATTTTGAGAATTTTTCTGTTGCTGATTTTTCTATACTTACTCGAAAACCATTGGAACTTAAATTTTTGAAGTTATAATCCAAAAACTAGACACTTGGAGCTACAATTTCCTTTTTTCAAAACCTTGTACGACCATTCCTCTCAAAGCTACGGCATGTCGAAAATTTCCGAAAAATTGGAATTTTTTTGATCCTTTAATTTTTTCCAGTAGTGTATGTTATTTAATAATCTGGCACTGAATGAAGTGATTAATTTAGATTCGAAGATGAATGATATTCATAGGATGAGACAATGATAACCGTGTCCTTTTGTTCTTCTGCATCTCGAAATAGACCTTTCTATAAAAAATACCAACTAGTGGTATTTATGGGTGCCACATAACCGGTCATCTGTCCCTTGTCCCAACGATTTCATACGCAGTTGATTCGCGAAGAACCAGCCATGCTAATTCTGTAATCGTCCAAGGATTAACTACTATGTATGCAAGTAGTCTAAGCTTCGTCTTGCTCCATTCCTCAAACCTAATGGACTATTCATACTTCTAAACGTATCGATTAGGCGGGTCAAGAACTAATTAGTAACGCATCTTATCTGCAAGCATGACAAATTACGATCATTGCATAATAAATTATTTCTGGCATTGCCGGCAGATGAAATATGTTCAGATACTTTGTGGCAGCAGGAAATGTATCGGAATTATCGATTGAAAATAAGATTGATGTCGTTTGCATTCGATATATACACTTTGTAATTGAATGATCATTCTTTGAATACAGTTAATTGAACAGAATCATGTTGTGATGTGTAATAATTATTGAAACAAGAAATTATTCTGATTAAGATGAAAAAAAACTGAATAACTGGACTTCACAACTCAGGAAAATATTATAAATCAATCGGTATTCATTGAAAAATTAAGAAAGATCTTACGTGAAGTCAGGTGCTTTCGGCAATTGAACATAATGGGAAAATGATGATACGAATTTAAATGTCCTAAGTGCTATTGGTTCCATTAATGATATCATCTTTCCTATTCAAATTTCAAAACTACTATGAAACTTTCAGCAAGTGAACACTTCAAAACTTGAGTTTTTCTAAGTATGCTTAAGATTTGAACACGAATGTGTGTCTCAGTGTATTTGAATTTAAATAATCGTTTTTTCAAACCGAAAGTGTTGCCACAACTTCTCCGATATGTTGCACAATAAAATTGATTGGGTTAATATCAAACATTTTATATTGTTTGAGCTTGACTTGTAAAAATACATTTAGATCTCACCTTTTTAGATTTGCAATTTTTTAATTGAAATATGTTTTGTTTCTTTGTTTCCAGTTATTCGATTAATTTGTTTTGATATATTTTTTTTGCTAATTGTTTTTCCATTCAGATTTTCAAATTTCTCCTATATAATTCGTTTGGAGAAATGCTTTTTTGCATAGAAATATGATGAACTGCTTTCTCTCTCGAAGATTAGATACCCTACGTTTGACTAACTGAGCAACTAAAATATTCTTGCCCAATATTGCTCTACAAGGTGTATGAAGGGTTTTCTAATAAGAGGTGTTATTTTGATATTCAAAGAAAAATGTTATTTTTCAAAATAAATGATCGGATGTTTAGTTCAATATAAAGAAGAAGCTATGCCGTTAATAGTGGAAAATAACTACAGGCAAACGACCACCCCGACCACGCTACAGGACCATATCTTTTCAATGAAATTTTCCATAACCAAATCACAAACTGGCTGCCTTATGTCCCCGATTGTCTCACGAATTGCATCTTTGCGGTCTTGAAGGCGCTCGGCTATTGGCGTAGACCTTCTTTCACGTGGCCCCGAAGGAAGAAGTCGCAAAGTCGCAAGGTGTTAAATCACAAGATCTCGGTGGCCAATTCTGATCACCTCTACGAGAGATAACACGGTCCGGAAACTTTTCTCGCAAAAGATCAATTGTTTCGTTCCTTGTGTGGCACGTAGCGACATCTTGTTGAAAGTAAACGTTGTCCAGATCAATACTACCTAATTTCGGAAATAAAAAATCCAAAAACGACGAGGAATGGACAAAATATTTTCGGCAGTTCTTGAGCGACGTGCACGGGTTTTATTCTTCACATCACGAACTTGTCCCAGCAGCTCGAATTTCTCCACCAATTTCTCTATTGCGGTCCGACAAGGTGCTTCACGACGACTCGAAAATGATCGAGTTTTACGAACCGTCTATGCCAAATTTTCACCATTTTTATAGTGAATTTTAACAATTTCAATGCGTTCTTGAAGCGTGTATCGTTCCATTTTTATTATGGCGTAGTTGCTACTTGTCAAATGTCAAAAAATGACAGCTTCAAACGTGACATCTACCGAAATAGCGGGCTATTCAAAATAACACCTCTTATTGGAAAACCCTCTAGTATGAACAAATTTTCCACAAAATTAGAGTAATACATAGTATTTATTTTTCTGATCATCACAGAAATGCTCAGTGAATTCTTATACGTTCAGTAAGATTAACGAAAGGTGAATAATTGGGCTTCTTTATTCACAGAATTTTTTATCATCTTCTCAATTTCGTTATTTGTTTTCAGATGTTTCGGAAAATTTGTCGAATAAAATACACTTTCGATCGAATTCTGCGGATTCTTGGACTGGAGGTTCGGATGACATCAACCAAAGGAAACTCAGCAGACAGGACACTGTTATCGAGAAATCGGCACAAGATGAAAGTGAGTATAATTCACAATTCCTTTTAATTATTTTCTCGATAATTTTGAATGCAGGAAGACGTTTTTTCATCTTTCAGTTTTTTTCCAAGATATTTTTTAATAGGTAAATTTTTAGAAAATGAAGAATGTACTGAAATATTTTTATTCGTCGACGAAGACAATTTGATCTTCTTCCTATTGTTTCCATGAATTCAATTTCGTAAACCGGAATATCTAACTGATAGAAGGAAAATAGAAGTAAGAAATTGATATATAAAACTGATAATTCTGGGATTGCAAAGTAGAAATATTTTAATTATTTCTAATTATGCTTATGTTTATAATTTTTTTATTATTATTTTGCTATAATTAAACTACAACATACAATAATTCTGTTCCCAAATCACACGTCATGAACCCAACTATATCACAATATGAAACATTCTCTTAAACACAGATCTCACTTACATAAATTAACAATAACAAACTTCCAACCAACTCAAAGCTATACAAATGGTTAGAGAGTCAGCAACGTTACTGTAGACACCCGGTGTCATTCCATATTTAATTCTGCTTCAAGTAGAAGAACACATTTCATAACGTTTTCTTTTGGGACAACTAGTGCTGTATTGTTGCAAATTTCGTGATCATATTGGTGGTCAAGATTCCATCATGAATGATTTAGTATCTAAGGGTGTTTTTTTCGAGGTATGGAACTTCAAGTTGGCATTTCTATTCAAGATGGCGACCGATTTAACAGCTTGGTTTGGCAATTCATCATGAATAGACTCGAGCCTGAACAACGCTTGCAAATAGTGCAACTTCATTTCGAAAATAATGGTTCTGTGCGGAATACGTATCACGCACTACATCCATTTAATCGTCGGCAAAATCGTTCATCAGAGCAGTTAATTCGATTAACCATGGAAAGTTTTCGCACCACGTTTACTCTTATTGATAACTCGCATCCTCAGAGACACCGTACAGAAGAAGCTATTGCTACTGTAGAGCGTAGCATTGGGGAAGACCCGAATGAGTCCATCCGCCATCGAGCACAGGAATTGGATCTGTGTCCATCCACTTTATAGAAGATTTTGCGGAAGGATCTTGGTTTGCGTGCATACAAAATCCAAATCGTGCAAGGATTGAAGCCAACGATCATCAAACAAGGCGTAGATTTGTCGAATGGGCCCAAAACGAGATTGCCGTTGTTCCCGAATTTCATATAGCGAAGTTTGTTTAGCGATAAAACGTACTTATGGTTGAATGGCTACGTCAACAAACAAAACTGCCGCATTTGAAATGGAGCTAATCCTCAAGTGTATGTCGAAACACCGTTACATCCAGAAAAAACTGACTGTTTAGTGCGCTTTATGGGCTGGTGGAATCATTGGTCCGTACTTCTTCAAAAACTATGATGGACAGAACGTTACAGTCAACGGTATCGGTATAGAACCATGATTACTAACTTTTTCATTTCTGAATTGAACAAACTAGATGTCCTGGAGCTGTGGGCCCATGAAGACGGCGCAACATATCACACAGCTCGTGCCACAATCGATTTATTGAAAGACACGTTTGATAACCGCTTAATTCCTACTTTCTGACTACTTTCTGTGGGGCTATGTAAAGTCATTGGTCTATGCAGATAAGCTAAGACATCATTCGCCGTGTTATTACCGATACACGGCCACAAATGTTGGAAAAATTGGACGTCCAGATTGGACTACATCCGAGCCAGTAATGGAGGTCATATGCCAGAAATCATATTTAAAATGTAAAGCCACAAGATTATTTTTTAAATGAATAAAATTCATATCATTCGAATCTATCGTTGTTTTATTGCAATTTGTCCTATACCTCTAAAAAAACACCCCACTTGTCCACTCAGTGTAGAACTAGTTGATCCGAACGAAAATGTTATCGAAAATATTCTGCAATATTTCTGTAAAACTTTGCTAACCCTCCAGCCAAAACCAATCTCTATCCACAAAGCACAGTGACAGCTTCAGCACATTCACACATTCACCAGTGATTTTTCTTTTTCTCTCAGAACCCGATATTGCGAGACGAGTCCCAAACAACGGTGACCTTTCCCCTTTGATTCCCGAACCCGTTAAACTATTCCCACCCACCCCTGTCGTTTCCATAACTCCAGCCGCTGGTCCTGTGGATCTACCCAAACCCATAAGACCTACCAAGCTAGATTTGGACGCGCCAGTTAGACCCATGAGGTATCTGAAACCGCCCAGAGCAGTTCTGGAGTCGCCGATCGAACAATTGTTGGCAGAAGGTCCGTTTGTTACTTCTTTTAGTTTTGGCTTCTGGCCACCACGACCTGCATCTATTAACCTATCCTAATAATGTGAGAGCTGTGAGTCGGTGAGATCTATGACTTCATGTCTAAGTTGAATCATTCAGTATAGATTGAACAATATACGACAAACTGAACAGGTATTCTTCGTTCGCAAAGGAAAGTTAAGGTAGACTAACGGGGCTACCAAACGTAACTTATTTTCTACCGAGTGAAATGTTTGAGATTGACTTGTTTTATTATTTACTTTCAATGTGGACATATCTGCTATCTTTATAGTTGTGCATGATGCTAAAGTTATGTGAAAATGTAACCCATACTTCTCAACTGCTCATGGTTGACATTCACAATTTCACATATACTCCATTCGCGAAAAATTGAGCCGTCGGTTAGCCATGGAAATTTGTCATATTCCACTGTGTATATTAAAATTTAGGTTATGTTCTTTATTTTCTTGTCAGATTGATACGCAATGTTGTCAATATTGCGTAGAGTTCTCTGATAACTAGCAAGCTCGTCGGACGAGGCCGGGTACATTCGGCAACGTCGACTTTATTTTACGTTATGACAGCAAATACTGCCAACTTCAGATAAATAAACAACTTTCGTGAACGAACTATATATTCAAGTAGATATTGTTGAAATTTAGTAATCCCTACTGCCAGACAGATCCTACTTGCGGTTTCTTTTGCCAGACGCTTTTAAACTTATAAACTCACACTTGATCCTTATACCTGTATGGATAATCACATTGAAAATATCCAATTTTGAATGCACCACAGAGAGATCTTTGCTGTACAGTCAAACAGTGGAATATTAAAAAGATTCACACTCGAAGTTAGTAACAAAATGAATAATTATCAGAAAAATCCGAATATTTTTCCTGCGAGCAAGCTAGAGATTCGAGTTTTCATACTGAATTTCTCAACTCTGCATTTGAACAATTCAAATTTTCGTTGTAGACCGCTATGAAAATTCACATTGAAAACATACGATATTTAATGCATTAGACTCTAATTCATTGAATATTGGATGTTTTCAATATTTCAATGCTAGAAGCTCGGGGTAACATATCAACCAAGCATTAGAGTGATGGTGGATGATTAAGTAAAAAATTGGTTCAATTTTCATTTCTTCAGCTCCTGAATAAAATACAACATTTTCGTAATTTTTCCATAGCTCTTATAACCGCAATTTTCTTAAGCAACAATTAACTGCCACCAAATCAATAAAATAACTCAGTTCATGAACTTCAAGTCGAAATGAAAATGTGAATACATCGCATCAAGAAACTAAACACTAACAGACGATGTTGCCAAACTGACAGTATTGTAGGGGAGCGGTAGACCAATTATACCAATACAGTATAAACATACGGCACCAGGTCTCAACACCGGAATAATGTTCGCGTGCAAAAACAGATTCTACTTTACTGCATAACAGATGCGTGAAGGCACCTCTAGGTTTACTTTTACTTTTTACTCTGAGGCTGGAAGCCTCCCGCTCATAACCATTGGGACACTTGCAATGAATACAGAAAATATTCAGCCTCTAGAATTGGTCTGGCTTTTCACCAGCGGTATTCAAATAGTTCTCTAAATACCAGTGAGTATTTAGATACACTGGGAAGAGTGTCTAATATTTCTTCTTAAGCTTAAAGCGTCTGGCAAAATCTTCCGCTGTTGAAAGAGTTCTGGTAATATTGATTACCTAGATTCTCCGAAATATACGAAAATATAAACCTTCAGTATTTAGAAAAAGTAAGTAGTGTGCAGTACTTTCATCACCAGGTACTTGTGATAATGAGAAAATGAGTAACGTCTGGCATCCTCAATAGTGGGTACGAAAGGTCCACTTGATACCTATATTGGGAAGGTCACTTCGGAAACATACGACATTCCCGTTGAACAGTTGTATATTCGAGTGATTTGCGTGCTACATAACTGACTGCATCAAGTTGTCCGAAGTCAGTGATGTAGTTTCGTTTCTTCTTTAACGTTGGAAGTGGCTTCAAGCATTACGGTAGGAAACTTGCAGTACTTGCATCGAATTATTCAATGTGTCAGACTGCCCGTAATACTCGATTCAAGTTCTTTTGGTTGCCTACCATACTACTTGAATTTAGCCAATGCCAACGATAAGAGAGAGACAACACTACATTATTGCAATCGGACAACTGGATTCAGTCAGTTACGTGAATCTCTGCTCAAGGGAAAACATTTCTTTCTGATGCATTGTATATGTGTCCCTATTGATCAAATGAATAGATTTACCCTAGTATTGCAAGCTTCCAAAAAGAAGATATTCATGAAATTTGTTTCGACTCGGAAAAAAAACTGGATCGAAAATCAATCCCAGACTAGACTATTCAAGAGAAATCAATGGTTCAGAGCGTGGTCGTAGTAGAATTGATTCTGCTTCGTTTTCAATTACCCTTCTTTTATTATTCATCGTCCCAACTATACTGAATTTTTCAACTCAGTGAGAATAATATAGATCTGACAACTAACAGCACTCTCACTATAACGACCCTAACTTTTCGTTTTTTCAATTGCTCATTAACCACTAATGGAGATATGAGTCTTGATGATGGATCTGATGGTGCATATTGGAGCTCTTGTTTGAACGTAGAAGGAGTTGTAGTAGATTCTAGTGACCTTTCTGTACAAATTATTCCAACTTTTTTATTTCCTTTCTGCCTTAGTATTGTTTATTTTCGTTATTAATCTTTCACTCATTTTGCAGTTGGAGAGGAAATGCCGAAAGTGAGACGAAGGGTGAAGAATAAAAGTATTGGTAAGTTGCTTAGTTTTTTTTCGTTATAAAACTGGTGCAAAAATGTATCTTAGGTACAGAGTGCTTCAAATTACACACTTTTGAACGGAAACTCCTAATTCTGTTTTAAAAAGACAAAAATTGATGTTGGTGCTGTTGGTTATTATGGAAATGTCTGAGGCGGAAAGAGCATGTGAATATCTGTCATTTATTGTTTTATAGTTTCCCTGGTAATTTTCAAGAGTATTCTCGAAGTTCGACACATGCTCAACTTTTCTCCAATTGACAATTCTTCATTAATGTAAAATATTCTCTTACAAGGGCGTAGCCAGGGGAGGGGTTTTGGGGGTTCAAACCCCCCCCCGAAATGTTTCAGAGTTATTTTTTTATTAATACTTGCTACAGAAAGCGACCTCAAAATTCCGGCACTTACAAAGTCAATTGCCAAAATGTCAAAACCCCCCCGAAATTAATTCCTGGCTACGCCCTTGTTCTCTTATGAACTTTACACGTAGAATGCAATGACGCATTGAATGAAGAGTGGTAATGCAAAAGAGTCTGAGTGCCATTTTCATCTTAATGGCTAATAGCCTACAAAAGGGTGCCATCCCATTTGCATTTGTGTACCCAATAGAAGCATTCATTTTTCCTTATGTTCGAGACTTTCATAAGATTTTTTTACAAAATCTTTCATTCAAGTGGCATCCCCATAATATTTCTGCATTATTGTTCGATAAAACTTATATCACGATTTCAAAAATAATGTTGTTATATAGTCCGATCAAGAAAGTTGAGCGCATATAGTAGGCGTTTGTTTATTTATCTGAAGTTGGCAGTATTTACTGTCATAACGTAAAATAAAGTCAAAGTTGCCGAATGTACTCGGCCTCGTTCGACGAGCTTGCGAGTTATCGAAGAACTCTATGCAATATTTGCAACATTGCGTATCAATCTGACAAGAAAGTAACAACCTAAATTTTAATGTACACAGTGGAATATGCCAAATTATCATGGCCAACCGACGGCTCAACCTTTCGTGAACGGACTATAAGGACCTACTTGATATTTTTTCTGATCAATCATTTGAGATTTCAGTCCTCTGGCTGCTTTAGCTGAAATAAACATTTGAAAGTAATTGGAAACAACACTCAAAGCACAGTAACCACATTTCAAATAAGAAAGTAAAACAAAATTTTATTGACTGAACAAAGTTTGCTTCACACAAGAATCATCAAAAACCTTTATGAAGTGAAATTCATCAATTTTGAATCGAACTGAGGAATAATTATGCTCTGATTTCTAGGCAGCGAAGATAGAATAACACGAAGAGAGTCATATCTAAAGGCAACGGAAGGAAGTCGACTGCAATTTGAGTGCGACCTCAGCGATGGTGAAACGTCATCTCAAGTTTTGAGAAGGTGAGTTCCAATAATCTTATTTATATCACTCCTTGTAGCGGTGGGTAGAGCTGCATCGCTTCTGGTTTCTATTTTCTATTGAAACAAGGATAGATTCGAACCAATAACTAATGAAAAATCCATGAATAATTCCTCAAGTTTGTTTCATGTAAAATTACTGTGAGGAAAGCGATCGAACGATCGAACAGCAACGTCATTTTTTACACTCGTCTAAAATAATCAAGATTATAAAATGCAAGGTATTTATTTCGTCCGAGTGCGGCAAATTGAAAAAAATTAAATTCGATCGATTCGAAGATATTTAACCGATCAGTCGAACGTAAAAAATCAAACTTGCATATAAATAACGATCAAACAACATAATCATGTACACGCGTTCGAAAAAATCGGGTTTTTATGCGAAATTTTTTTTCGTCCGAATAAGGTAAATTCGAAAAAAAGAAAGAAAGTTCGATCACCGAAACGCCTCTATAGTTTTTCAGAATTTTCCGTCATCCGTAGGAAAAAAACGGCAATTTTCGGGACGTCCAAGTCAAACTAGAGGAAGTAAAATTTTGTTTTCTGGTTCAAAGTTTCTTTGGCGAAATGTCCGAATCATAAAACATGAATGTGTTAACAGAACCTTAGAAAATTCAATGGGAATATTGAAAAGCAGAATCTTTATATTTCCATAACAAGATATCCGATTCGAGTGATATTAATTTTGTGTGAAGATTGATATACTTAATGTTCATACGAAATTTCAATAGGATCGCATCGTCTGAACCATAGAATTTATTTTTTTATTATTGTTTTTTTACATATTTCATACATAGCTTGAATCTTAAATCCTATACAAATTTTTGAGGTAATAGCATTATTGCTCCACCAATGAACTTCAATGTGCTAGTTTTTTTTTGAAGAATGTTTTATGTCATTTTCAAGTTGAATGTTCTCAATATTGTTCTACTTTAAAGAAATGTTGTAGTATCATGTTTCAAAAAACATTTTTTTCACATCTGTAGGACTTTATGTCCAAAGAAATCGATATTATTTGGAAGGGTCAACGAAAATAAAATAGTAAGTTCGAAATGTGGGCTACTCCAAAACTAACGGGGTAAACTTCCCTATGTGGGTGTTTTTGTCAATAATAGGTATATTTGATACCCTTAAATTATCGCTAAGTCATGACCAAACACACTGTATAGAAACTTATTTTAATTTTTCGTGATGTTGGTACATAATATCAAGCTTCTGTGAAATAATTCTAGTCACATGTGTTGCATAATAAGTAGTTCATTCTGATTCGATTTTCAATTTCCATCTACTCAGTTTTTCCAATCTCTGAATCCGAAATGCGATATGAGACCTGTTTGGTGCAGACTTGTTATCTGAAGCAATTTTAAAATAGAGTGCACCTTTTTGTTTTAAATTCATAAATGATTCTATATATGGATTTAAGAAGAAATTGTTCAATTTTCATCGAAATTTTGCACCAAATTGGAGACCGCATTTTGGGATTGGAAATTGTGAGTAAAGGAAATTGAATAATTGAATCTAAATGAACTAGTAATTCTGTGAATAAAAACATTTCAGAGAAGTTGTGAATCGCCAACATCTCGAAAAATTTAAATATCGTGAAAAATTTTTTTTTAAATTACTGATATTCAGGCAAAAGATTTTCATGCTTTTCCCCTAGGGACGAACGCTCAAAATTTCGAACAATTTGCGGAAACATCGTCAATTACTCTACTCAAAATGTAGTTTCTAAACTGACTTTTTAAGCTTGCTCTCAGCTAATAGTTTTCGTATGAAATATTATTTATTGCCTTTCTTCATATTAATAGACGGTATCCAATCTCTAGCTTTACGACTATCGTGTTCAACGATCACCCTAACGTTCCTTTAAAATTCCGCGATAAACGATGGAATTCCTCTGGTTTTGTAAACATGTGTCTGTCAGCAGTCGATCAGAACGTCTTGTTAAATTGATTGATGCAGACATATACCAGGGGTTATTACTTTGATGTTGTACCTACCCATTCGGGTTGTTATGTTGATTTACGGCGGTAACGTGGCTCCTTTCGGATCAAAGGCAAAAATAGGGAGATAAAGCAGGTGAGATAACTGTTTTACTTCGTTTTGTATACGTTGAAAGTTGCAGTAACACGTATTGGTGCACAGTTGAGTTGTGGGAATTTCCAGGATTTTTTGTCATCGGAAAATTTCGGAATGTACGACAGAGCGTTCGATTTGAAGAATAAATAATATTCTTTCCCTTCTTATAAAATTCAAAGAAGTCCTGAGCATATTCTTTTGAGCGCTCTTTCATTGGTGGAACAATAAGGCTATTACCTCGAAATTCTGTGAAGGACTTTAGATTGATACTAAATTTATAAGGCAAAATCTCACCACGATCGGAATCATGTTCAAGAAATAAAATATGTAAAAAACGACAACTGAAAATATAAAAAATTAATTGTGCTAATTTCTCGATCCCATTCATGTTTCGTTTCAATCGTTTTTTCATGGTCATGTTAGATTCTTTTCGATATAACGATCAATTTTTATGATTGTATTAACGCAACTCCACAAATTTTTGCCTAAAATTTCAGCTGGATCGAGTCAACAAATTCTGAATTATTCGAACAAATGGATTATTCAAATAAAATAAAATTCTATGGTTTTGATTATGTGATCCTCTCTAAATTTAGCATAAAAATCTATAAGAATCTTCACCAAAAAATTCCTCTCGAATCGTATATTTTGTTGTGGAAATATAGGGAGTTTTTTCAATATTTCGAGTGAGTTATCTATGGTTCTGTTTACACTTTGACCACAAAATTGTTTATGAGGCTTCTTATAAGTATCCTTGCATGTGGCCACAAAATTTCTTTTCTATTGGTTTCGTTTTGTCTGAGATATTGCGGAACAAAAATTCTGAATGGTCCTTTTTTATGGAACATCCTGAACGATTTGCTGATTATCGAACCCAACCGCGGCATTTAGGTACTATAACTTCTTTAAACCTTTTGGCGTTCACCATATTGATGAGGAGATAATAATTAATACCTTATTTTTGGTGAAAACTTATTTATTTATCAGACTGCAAAACACGTCTGCTCGACTAGTTTCGGTGGGTTAATACATCACCATCTTCGGGAGCCAAGTAACAAGACGAGATGCAGCAGTCCTCTCATTTCTTTTCACAGGGCAGCTGTTTATTGCTTTACGTTTTGTTTTATATATATTCATCTCACTTTTAAATCTTAAATTTTTCGACTCGAATTTAGTAACCGTATTATTTTATTTTTTAATTGTTGACAAATATGTATGACGGTAGATTTTTCTGCCCTGTTGACAATAACAGGACTGCTGCATCTTGTCTTGTTACTTGGCTCTCGAAGGTGGTGATGTATTAACTCACCGAAACTAGTCGAGCAGACGTGTTTTTGCAGTCTGATGAATAAATAAGTTCTCATCAAAAATAAGGCATTTCATTATTATCTCCTCATCAATTTAGGTACTACACTTGCTCTGAAAAGGACCCCGCACATTTAGTATGGGAATTGGCTCCTGGTGGATTTGGCTGAAAATTTGATATGATGTTCTACTAATCCTTCTGATCAAATGTCTCTACAGTCACGAAGCTGAAAAATGCATGCTTCTAGGAGTTTTAGCGATTTTTTGTATCCATTATGGCTTACGTATTACCGTTCACACAGAAATGTTTGAGAATATTTCATGATTATTGAAAGCAGATTCTGTCAATTCGAAATATTTTCAAACATTTTTGTGTGTGAACGGTAATACGTAAGCCATAATGGATACAAAAAATTGCTAAAAACTCCTAGAAGTATGCATTTTCCAGCTTCGTGACTGTACAGACATTTGATCAGAAGGATTAGTAGAACATCATATCAAATTTTCAGCCAAATCCACCGGGAGCCAATTCCCATAATACGTAAGCCATAATGGATACAAAAAATCGCTAAAAACTCCCAGAAGTATGCATTTTTCAGCTTCGTGACTGTAGAGACATTTGATCAGAAGGATTAGTAGAACATCATATCAAATTTTCAGCCAAATCCACCGGGAGCCAATTCTCATACTAAATGTGCGGGGTCCTTTCTAGTTCGAGAGTTATCATATTTAAGGAAGGGCGGCTCCACTGCCAGAGTTGAATTTGACCACAGATTCGTCATCAGTCAGTCGAAACTTGAAGTTAAGAGACCATTTTCGGCTCAAAATTTGAAAATTACAGACATCTGGACCAAACGATATAGTGAGCGCTCCAAACCTGAAATTGAACTCGAGAAGTTTTCTGACCACAAGCTGTCATGCAAAGTTATCTAAAAATATATTCCACTTGTGAAATTATTGCAGATATTTGCATTGGAGAAAGCGAAAGATCTCAGCGATAATTACTCTGTAGGCAATTTATTCGGGAAGTTTTCCCCTGAATTACTCTCGGCTTCCAAAGTAAACGGACTATTTCGCATTCCAGCTTATTTTCATTGAAAAACTGCATTCGGTCATTTTCATTTCTAGAGAAAAAGCCCTCCACCTTCAGTGTTAACAGTGGGCTGATATTCCTCGACCTTATCGACGTTTTTTCTACGACAACCCACCTGTCAACAACATGTAACCGAATAAAACTTACCTCGTTAGAAAGTTACTCAATCGATTAACAAAGATAAAAACTTTTTGGACCTGCCGTTTGCTATTAACTCAAGTTTTATACCCGGCTCGTGAAACTTTATATGGAACATTTTCTTGGTTGAATTTCTGACTGGTTCGAAACTTTCCTTGTTGCTCTTTTAGGTGAACTTAGATCTGTATTATTGTAATTGTGAACAGTGCACACCGACGGTGGCGACCTCCTTTGTTTCCTGGTGATATTCAACAACTTCGCAAGCTATTCGAAGACGCTGCATCCTCTTTGGGGTGAGCTGGAGTAGAAACTGCTTGCATGTTTCGCAGTGAATGTACTAACATTCTCCATAGTACTAACCACTAACAACCTGAAGTATCATCTTTGACGAGAAATAAATGCGGCTACTCACTGAGAGATATCGCAGAAAGCACGGATACAGTACTATACAGGTTTGGAAATACACATCGGAAACACACGATATACAATGCATCAGACAGATAATTTTTTAGTTCAGTTGAGCAGATGTATAGTGGAGAGATTCGCGTGCTGTGACTGACTTAGTCCGGTTGTCCGACTGCAATAATGTAGTGTTGTCTCTCTTTTATCATTGGGAGTGACTTAATTCAATATATGGTAGGCAACCGCAAGTACTTAATGTAGTATAAAGCCGGCCATAGACATCGTTATTTTTCATCCGTTTTCCTCGCCGCGGTTCGAACCGCCGAGTCATATCGCGGAACTGTTTTGCCCATACACTTCGGTAAATTCTACCATTTATTTTGCTGTCTTTCGCGAATAAGCACGTCATGAAGATGAAACATCTCTTAGCAGTGGCGGTCTCAATTTCGGTGCTGAATAAAAAAGAAAAAAAAACTATACTACGCTAATGGAAAATAACCGCTGATTCTAGACGAAATCCCCACACAGTGGGTATGGCACGACAGCATATGGACCGTCGCGCGTCGTGACAAAAATCAAGCATCGGCAGATATTTTTACCGACGAGGCGTACCGACGGTTTTTCGCCACATACATCGGTTTTTGGCGCTTTTTCCGGGACGGTTCTTATCGCAGCGATACGAACGGATGAGAAAAATAACGATGTCTATGGCCGGCTTAACGGGCAGCCTGACGCATTAAATGAATGCGCGTACTGCAGATTCCCTACCATTACGTTTAGAAAGAGACAACACTACATTATTGAAATCGGGCAATGGGATTCAGTCCGCTGCAGCACGTGAATCTCTCGAATATACATCTGTTAAGCCGGACGGAAAAATCTTTGTCTGATGAATTGTATATCGTATGTTTCCGATTTGGATTTTCAAACCTGTTTAGGCTCTCTGAATGAGGGGTTGTCTTTTCTTTGGCAAACACAAACGAACTCTCGTTCCTCTTATGAGGAAAATTTTGAACACGTTACGAGATGGCATATAAAGTAGAATAAGTAGATGCACAGTAGGCTCTTTCATTCAGACCATTCTGAATTTCGTGTTATTACGCCTCGTCTCTGGGTGAGTCCTTTCTTGAAATGAAATCGTCTAAGTGAAACTTATTGAATAGCCTTTGGAAAGTACACTCCTTGATGTATCTACGGAAACATGTTTTGAAGGATTGGAAAAGGCATCGCAATACTGATGAGGGGCATATTCGTGAAATGAGGATGTTATTCGCTAATAACATTTAAGAGCATACGTTGTGTCCTGTGTATTAATGAAAAATTATATTTCTGTTTGATATTGACGATAACTGTTTTCGGTGTGTTTGGGAAATTTTCTATTCAAAAGTCAATGGCCAAAAGCGCTTGACAACGTTTGATCGCACATATTTATCAAACACCAGCCAAAAAGAAGTAAGTAGGTTTGAATTCATTACAAGGTTTTCTGATTAGTTCAAACCAAAAGTTCCTACTCATATTTTGCTCATCTTATAGCCAGACTTGGGGTTTTTAAGAAAATGTAGAAAACTGTAAGATCTGGCAGGTTATAAATTTAGCAATAAACCAACTGAGAAATTGCCCATTTAAATGCGTTGGTTTAGACTTCAGTTTATATCCGGTATACTTCGTATGTCGTTCGCATCGTTTTTATGTCAAATAAGATTTTTCAGTTTGAATCAGAGGCAATCTTCAAATTTTATCGCCTTTATGTCTTGTTTTTCAAAAAAAATGACTCGAACATCGACATCAAATTTGTTCTATCTGGGTTAGAAATGGAACTTCTTATTAAAAATTATCCAGTGATCTTTTGTTGATAATCGTTTTTTGCGAAAATTTGTTTGATATAGTCCTTTCTGCGAAATAGTTTATGTTCGATATAGTAGGGTGGTATATTTTGATAAAACTCTGTGAGGCACAGCTGCACTGGTGTGAGCGCCTCAATGTTTCAAAAGATTGAAATGTTTTTTCCTGAACTTTAATTCCCCTTGTGTTCAAAATCCGCTTTTATAGTGAGTTCTCATCGCATGGAAAATATTAAAATACCTATTTTCATGCTGTCTTGCGACAGTTGTCCTCCCATCAAATTCAAACCAACGTGTATATATATTTTCATGCAAGAATTAACAATGTTCGTTGATTCAGAATTAATTCAGTACTCCTCGTATTCAATTCGATATTGTCAGCATAATGGTTCCCGTTAGAATGGTAAATATTCAACAGAGCAAGAATTCAATTTGTGAAATAATAATTGAATTCGATCAGGGCGGCTGCTATACAAATCTCACAGCTTATTTGATTAAGTTGTGTTGTATTCGCTACGCTTCGACTGAAATTAATTATGACATGAGTTTAATCACGGTCTGAATAATGATTACGAATTAAATTCGTTGATTTAATCCTAAATTTATTCAGCATAACAGCATGGTTATGCAAGGGAATTTAATACAGAGGTTATAGGAAGTTGATCATTGAAATTATGACAAGGACACGTCGTCTGCGATCATTGAAATTATGACATTGAATGATCATTGAAATTATGACAAGGATACTTCGTCTCTGCGATACTTGAATTGCAAAGAAACTGGCTCTATTATTTCTTCGATCATCATTTTATTTCTATTCTGAAAGTGAGAATGTTAACGGCCCAACGGCCGGCTAGAATCACTTTTGATCTTAGATTTTTCATCAGTGATCCAACCAAATTTCTAAAGTCTGGTATTTCATTTCCTGGGATCATAATTCCAGATTTTTCACTGGATGATGGAAAGGTGGATGGTCAAAAACCTAAATCCAACTTATGCCGACGTTTCGCGGATATATTTCCACTTCTTTAGAGCTACAATTGTTTTACATATCTTATCTCATATTAATCCATTTTCTTTCTTAAATTCGTTAACATAGAATGCTAGAGCTGAAATGATACCTATTCAAAAAATTTTTAGATTACAGAACAAAATTTAAAAATTCAAAAATTTTAATTAATTTGGTAATTTAAAAACGAGTAAAACATGAACTATCCGTTTCTGTTTTTCTTCTAGTTAATAACGAGAATCGTTCATTTTGCGTATGTAATTATTTGGAATGGAGCTACGATGTTTCTTTTATGGGGAATATCAAAAATAATTGAAGTCTGGTTTTCACATTTATATCATATCATCATACGAAGTAAAGATTTATGGTGGTATTTTGCTTATATCTGTAAGCCAATCTGCAATTTTTCATAAACATACTGGAAAATTGCAATTCTAGACCTCTTTAAGGGATCTGTAGCTTACAGAAATCGTTAAATATTACGAGTACTCGACGGGTGATAAGAAGCATTACCTATCGAATGACATATTGTGAGGTTACGTTAAATGGTTTGTTTATTTTAGGACGAACACCAACGTTTTGATATAAATAATTCATGATGAATAAAAATAATAAGGCTTTGTTTATTAGATTTTTATCGGAAGAAAATCATTACAGGTAAAACATTGATCAATAATAAACATGACCTGAAAACCATTCTTTTTTTGAAGTAGGAACTTTATGAGAATTGGATGGAAAAGGTTGCGTGATCAAATGAATCCACTTGAAATGCCGGACGCCCAGAGAAAGTTCATATTGAAGAAATGCCGAATGCCCAGTTTGTGAACATGTTCAGATTGAAGAACGAGTGTACTATAAATTTAATAAATGCTCTACAGTAATTTTAACCAAGAAATTTTTTTCTTTTCTCTTTTCAATTTATTAGATAAAAGAAACAAACGCAAATTACATTTAGATAAATGTATTCTCAAATTCAAATCAAAACCATTTACTCGTAATACAGTGAGTTCCATGATCAAATCTTACGATTGAAGGCTGAATGTTTTTCGATGAGTAGTTCAAAAGTGACACTGTAACTAAGATAGTTACAGGAACCATTCCAGAATTGCATCATTAACGAATATGTAAATCGAAATCGGCCAGTTACAGATCAATCGTACGCTACAGTATCGTAAGTAAGATGAAAAGCAGCATACCACCATTTTTTTATCCCATGTAGAGTTACTTATTTTGCGAACAATTTTGCTTCATTCTTTGATAGGCAAGTTATCGTCATTTTGCCTCATCCAGATAATAAGATGCCGATAACAACACCATGGGGGAAGTGAAATTCAATACACCATAAAACCGCGCGCGCTCGTCTGTTCTGAAAAGCTCTATTCGGTAACAGTCCGTCGACTTGCGGTAATTAGGTGTACGTTTCATTGTTATGGCACTTTCCCTTCTTCATTATCTCCCGCGTGCTCATTTCCCTGTTGTTTTTTGCTCATTAGACCATCCTATTATTGCGCAACTCGGCTAGAACGCAAGGGACACACGCCGACGACATTTTTGTAATTGGAACCTTCGAGGAAGTAGCGACAACAATGCTCTGGAATTGAGTTAATGGGTGAACAAATTTCAATCGAGACATTCCATATCGTGGAAAAGTGAATCTGGTCCATACATATTGTTATGGCCTGTGTCGTCAATAAAATGTTTGAAATTAATGGTGGGTTCACTTTTCCGCTTTGGTTTCAGTCATTCCGGCGACATACTTGAAGAAATTGAATTCGATATTTAGGATGAAATACCACTATTTAAATCTATAGGAGATGATTACCTTTCAGTAGGGTCCTGTAGCGGTCTTAGAAGAACAGGAGATTCGAAAAATCATCACTTGGATCGCCAGCCCTGGTTTAAAACAACCTCCTGGCCGAAGAGCAAGACTTAAGTATTTTGTATCTGAATATTGAAGGTATTTATTCGAACAGTTTTATGTTTCAATTCTGTAAGAATGGCGAGGCAGATTTTTTTCTACTGAGGTTTTCCTGTGCTCTGGTATCATACTCCAAAATATTATGGTACCGCGTTTTGCACCAACCTCAGCTTGGTAATTTTTTGTTTTATGTATTGTATTTTGTTAGCTCTCAATTCGAAAGAATATATACTAAAGATTCGGAAAACTTCATCTTCCTGCTGTTAAGATACGTTGTACTGGGTGTCCTAAATTCGTTGTCTAGTGAGGGGTTCTTGGAAAACCGATGAGCTAGAAAAAATGAGTGGTACAGTTTCGGGCTCGATTTTTGAGAGAACTATTTGGTAAAAACTGCAACTTTCTGAGTCAAACAGTTTTCGAGCTATCAGAGCAAATTGGAAAATGGCGTCAAATGAAAAGTTCCCATAACTACTTTACTACTGAAGTTATCAACATGAAACTAAAACATTATACAGGCCCTCTTTTCAGTAGAATTTATCGAAGTTATCAATTTTTTCTTCCACATTTTGTTCTAGCTCATCGGGTTTCTGAGATCCCCTCACTAGACAACGAATTTAGGATACCCGGTACACGAATATCTGATATCAGAATTTGAATTTGATTCTGTATTGTCAAAAAATTGTCTCTGATATACCTAACCTAAAAACTTTGACTGATACAAAACGATGCAAGTATTATTTGAAATGTAGCAGCGATAATAGTTATTTTCCTAACAAGTGCGGAAAGTGATATTTTCCGCACGAAACTGCCGTTACCCAAACGACGCGAAGCGGAGTTTGGGTAAGCAGTTGAGTGCGGGAAAAACACTCCGCACGAGTTAGGAACAATATTTTTTCTACAAGCGCTATACGAGATCGATTTCAACACACAGATCAAATGTGAATTGATCATTCTAAATACACATGAATGACAAAAGTCTCTGACAAGTCTTATTCACATGCCGTTTCCATAGTAACGTCGTCGGTGGCATAGAGATATATCATTATTCAGTTTATTCTTTAGAAAAAGCGTGCGAGAAAATATATGTTTCAATGAAAGAGAAACCCCGTCAATTGGTTTCAGAGTTACTCTCACATAAACTACGTGTCATCGAGTTTTCAGTATTATCGACATTACATATGCGATGAATGTAAAACTTGATATTTGGAACTACATATACCATTTGATGGTATATACTTTTAAAACAATACCTACACAACTGCACCAACGAACTTGTTTAAAATGGAATAATTCAAATTCGAATCTTCCATAGTGTATGAAACTTCGCTCTCTTGTCATAGTAGAATGTTCATTATTCTTGTTTTTGTTGATCTTCTTTCCATTCATCCAAAATTTGTCGCAATTCGTATCGAAAACGCATGTCTCAAAGGAAGCGACGTTGACATTTTCTGAAGAATTGTAATAAGGGAAAGTTTATTTGAGCTCGGCCATAGATCTATAATTACTATGGATACAGAATCACGTGAGTTAACAGAAGATCGAACACTTGGATACATTAGAGAGATAAAGACATATGCGATATTATCGAAAAGAAAAGAGATGAAGCAAAGTTGTGGGCAACTTGTCAATATCAAATAGAAGATGTGAACAAATATTTATGTGACCACAGACTTTGCTTTGCCCACAAGGATTTGATGCGTTGAATATAATTCAACTGACATTGCCAATAGAACAAGTATGACATGCCCACAATAGCTCCATCACATTCGACCAAGTGACCTCTCTCTCTCTCATGCGGTGTCCATTCTTATTAGGTCTATGAGCTCGGCTCAAACATAACCTGCACAACGGTATGACATATCTCAACCTGGTTCAATCGTAAGCCGAGCTCAGTTGAGCATCGATTTGAGCTGGCACTGTACAACCGGGTCTGAATGTAAGTTGGATTCTCTTTTAGAAATAGTGATGAGAACACAATTGTCGAGAAAAATAAGAAAGAAACATCGATTTGAATATCCTTATTTCAATTCAGTCCAATTTAACTTGCAATAGTTCTGAGATCATGACATACGAAAGCAGTTATTAATCGAACATTGAATAGAATTCGTTCCGTTCCCAAATGGGACAAAACTACAATTTTCACTTCCCCTAGAGTGCTACAATCGCAGACCGGCTGCCAGAAACAATTATCGCAACTTCGTGATCCGGCTCGAAGGACCATACGATGGTAAATACGAGCTTCTGGCTCTGGAGCGGCTGATTAACTCAGAGCCACGGGGCGCAATTTCGGAAGTTCCGAGATGGGCATTACCGATTTCACGGGCGGGGTACTCTGAGCAAATATCGTAGAACTATTTCCTGGATCGATATCACGACGGAAAGCGATATGTTCGATTCACAGTTAGGATGATGGCTGGCGTGGTTCATGCATGGGGAAGGTAATGGATAGATCACGGTTTCGTGGATTCTCCGTATGGTTGATTGGTGAGACTGTAATTGAAATTGACTGAAGGTGTTTTTGTGAAATTTCATTATTGGATGGTTCGTAGAAAGTCGGCAGCTGGTTTTACTTTATTCAAATGTGATCGTCGGAGAACTATCAAACTATTCTGTCATGTTCATGGAAAGCAATCATATATCTAATGAATTTCATTTTTATTATTCGAGTAACCGTGGGTTTCGCAAAGCCATAAGTTTATAATACTAACTAAATGGCGAACCTGTCAAAAATTTTATTTGTTTCTCATTTGTAAACGTCAGTTTCCAAAAACACAATATTAATCAAGAAAGTTTATTTTATCAAGTCACTAACTTGTAAAACTGACAGTTAACTTGTAAAATTTTTACAAGTTAGTAGTATTATTTACATTGAGAGTGTGTCAAGTACTTGCTTTTAATTTCATTCATCCCTCTAATTTCAGAGTTCCTGGAACAAATGTATTTCTCAATAAACGTTCTCAAACTATTCGAAAACGATATTCGTACCTTGTTTTATTTTTATCTATTTGTTTTCCTTCTCAAAATTGCAAATATCCTAGAGGTTTTTTGACCTGTAAACTCACTGACAGTTTCACGTACTCGCTTCTAATTTCATTCATTCATTGTTCCTGGAACAAATTTTTAGTAATAATTGTTATAAAAGTATTTAACACGATATTCATGCCTTGTTTCATTTGGATCTGGCTTTTTTCGTCAGAAATGAGCAAATATCCTAGAAGGACTTCCCCTCGTAAACCCACTGACAGTTGTCATAATTTCCGATGTCATAAATAATCCAATTTTTAGAAATGTCAAGCGAGAATTATCGAGATTTTTTTGGAATTTATCTAATCTTTTTACAAATGAGAACAAATAAAATATAAAACAATACACGCAAGGTAACGGGTTTTACTGGCTCAAGGAGGTAACTGACTCGCCTGCGGCTCGTCAATTATATCCTCCATTCGCCAGTAAAAACCCTCTTACCTTGCTAGTAATGTTATATACTATTGAGGCAAACGGCTGCCATTTGCAGTTTGGGTTGGATTTGAGAGGTGTCACTTTTTCTATGAATTGAAATATTAGAATGGCCAATATTCCATTATTTATTTTATTTCAACGAATTAAAATGATAGGATTACCAATATTGTTTAATAACTAATCACAAGAATCGAAAATATTTATAATTTTACTAGACCGAAATGTCAGAGTTCACAGAACACTAATATATAGAGTTCGTTTATCATCACTTCTTTCAAAGGAACGTCAGTGTTTCAATCAAAATTCGAGCACAGATGGCATAAACATCAAAATATTTGTGGTTCACCCCAAACTGCAAATGGCGGCCATTTGCCTCACTTTTTTCTACGTGACAGTAAGGAAGTTCGACGTCCAAATAGTATTATAGGTCCATGCGCAAAGCTTGATAGGGCAATGAAATCGTTGATTTTGAATTAAGTCGATGGTTTATGTCGAAAATGATCTGAAAATTGCACAGAAATGTTGACATTTCAATAATCAAGCTGATTGGAGTTTTGTGAAACCCGGCTTTAGAGTAATACATTGAATTAGAAGTTGAACTGTTCATATTTTTTCTGATATATGCAGGTTGGGGCAGATTTTGCTTAGAAATCCAATTGAACAGAAACTTGTGTGAATATCGATTTAATTATTTTTTCATCATTAAGTACCTACAATATTTAATGCTAATTAGTCTTCGGTTATCGTCCTGTCCGTCCATTAAATTGAATGAATTGAAAAATTGGGAATTTTGGATCTGAACTTACTTATTGTTCTCAAAACAACACCGACGTTTCGAAACTGTTGTTTTTTTTCAAAGGAAGTTTTACACAATATAGTCATAATATATCTAGTAAAGTTGCTAAAATCATTCCAAGAGATCAAAAATTCAAAAGTACTCTCGTAATAAATGGATATTCTGTCTAATGTCCATGAAATGTAAAAAAACAACTAGTTTCGAAACGTCGGCGTTTTTTTAAGAACAATAAATAAGTTTAGATCGAAAATATCAAATGGTGTTGTTATTGTCAATCATCGAGATATAATAAAGAGAAGACGGTATAATATGATATACAATTCAGTAAGGAAAAATAGTACCACTGGGCGGGGTTAAGTCGGGGACCAATATGGCGGAAAGTTCAGGGTTGAATTAAGTTGCCATTTTTTTCTGTTCACAAATTTGACCCAAAAAATACGTGTTGGGTCTTTAGGAAACCTTTTCAAATAAGATTAATTGAATATGAAATAAACAATTATTCTTCATGCGATAATATACAAATATAAAAAGATATCAGATTACCAAGACAGACTTGCAAAATTTTCGAATGCGGATCTGTTCAGTACTTATCCCTACCTGTGATAAGTTTTTCCTTTGGTTTTTTCATCTGTCTCTTCTCTGCTCGAAGAAAACCGTACAGCACACGATACCATTTTATTGTATACTAGCAGACCCAACAGACGTTGTTCTGTATTCACAAAAATTCATTCAATTCGATCGAGCCGTTTAGTTGCAGAGTAGTAGATGAATAACCTGATAACGACTTCAGCGCCATCTGTTGATCTGATGTGTGGTCATAAACATACGGGCATAGGCAATCCAAAATACATTCATACAAAACATCCCTCACACTTCGGTACCTTCTCCTAGCCGCCTTGTGTCTACCTCGGAGACATTTTGATGCGATTTCATCTTCAACCTGCCATATCTTTTGATGTATTCATCATAATTGAATGATGTAATAGGCAATTTCGTTCTAAATTAAATACTGGGTATGAACGACGTATTCAATTGGATAAGGATCAATAGCGTATTCATAAAAAAATACTCACAAATAATGCATAATTTTGAAAAAATTCGGATACCTTTAAAAGGTAATACCTAGTAAACCTTGAAAGATAGATATATGCTATCCCGGACTTTTTTGTAGAACTATTGAAGAGGTAAATTTCCGTCATACATTGTTTCCATGTACGTCTTACGGTTTTTGCAGCGCACCTGAAAATAGCTGATCATGGCTGATTTTGGTACTCATATTTATTATCATTGAAGTTATAGTAGGTTTCCTCGAATTTCTCGGGTGAAAAGTATAGCCTATGTTACTCAGGGATAGTGTAGCATTCTAAGGGT
Source organism: Propylea japonica (assembly GCA_013421045.1). Taxonomy (NCBI): domain Eukaryota; kingdom Metazoa; phylum Arthropoda; class Insecta; order Coleoptera; family Coccinellidae; genus Propylea; species Propylea japonica. The sequence continues at coordinate 39,730,541 of CM024245.1, read as the reverse complement.
GAATAATTATTGAAATCTAGTAGCTTATGAGTAAACTCGTATCAAACCCTCAAACCCACAAACATACAAATCTTTCCTCTTTATAGTATAAGTATATATTAGTAAGATATAGATCAATTCTCTACAAACGCCCTATTGACCACTTTTTTCTATAACCTATCGTTTTGAAAATATCTCAAATAAAGTGGGAGGAGATGAAAAATTACATTTTTTCATCTTCTTATGAAAATAAATCGGTCTGTGCTCATTCGATCAGGACGATTGATACCTCATTTTATAGGTTAATTAATTCTCTACAAACGCCCTATTGACCACTTTTTTCTAAAACCTACCGTTTTGAGCAGAATCCGTACCAACTTAAGACACCGGGATCTGAATAAGATCAGTTTTCAGAATATGAAGAAAAAATGAACAAAAAACTTTCCAAATTCACGAATTATAAATGACATTCATAGAAATTTCCTGAATATGATAAAAAATTTTCATTTATTCGAAGTTTTTAAATGAAACTTTAATAATTTATTCTCTATTAACAATACTCGTAAATACTTAGCACTAACATCCATATTTATACAACTTCATTGATATATTCCGGGATCAACAAACAAAGACATCGGAGAAATTTCATTTGAAATAGTTAGTTGATTGCATTTTCAATGAAACTTGCGATTAATTGCATTATTCCAATCATTCCCTCGAGTTCTAACACTTCCATCCCGCAAATGCAATGGAAATTCTCCGCTGTGACGTCACATCTCGATGGGCGTCGGCATACCGGTGTTTATGTATATCGTGCTCGGAGACGCAATTCGATTTTGGTGCGATTTCATCTTCAACCTGCCATATCTTTTGATGTATTCATCATAATTGAATGATGTAAAAGGCAATTTCGTTCTATATTAAATACTGGGTATGAAGGACATATTTAATTGGATAAAGATCAACAGCGTATTCATAAAAAAATACTCCCAAATAATGCATAATTTTGAGAAACATTCGGATACCTTTAAAAGGTGATACCGAGTAAACCTTGAAAGATAGATATATGCTATCGCGGACTTTTTTGTAGAACTATAGAAGAGGTACATTTTCGTCATACATTGTTTCTATGTACGTCTCACGGTTTTCGCAGCGCACCTGAAAATAGCTGATTTTGGTACTCATATTTATTATCATTGAAGTTATAGTAGGTTTCCTCAATTTTCTCGGGTGAAAAGTATAGCCTATGTTACTCAAGGATAGTGTAGCATTCTAAGGGTGAAAGAATTATCGAAATCGATCAAGTAGCTTATGAGTTAACTCGTATCAACGCCACAAAAACACAAACACACAAACATACAAATCTTTCCTCTTTTATATAATATTAGATAGATTATAAGCAGAAAAGAAAAAAAACTAAAAAAAGGCGCAAGCAAGAATCAAATTTCCTCCTGAAATATGAATTATTTGATGGAGATTTTTGAAGAATCCTTGAATATTCTACAGATGTGGTTCAATATTCAGTCAATATGTTAATATGTTTTGTTTTGTGATATTTCTTACTAATCCAGGTAATGGTTTTTGGCTAATTGAAGCCAAAACTGACCAATGTAGATGTTTTCAGTTTAGTATTCGGAGCAACGTTTCGTATCTTTCAAGGAATCTTATTTTCATTTTGAAGTTTATGATATTTGCATTGAAACTTTGGTCCAGACGATCAATCGTGGGATATAAACAATATTAATTGACCATTTTGAGTTACAATTGATATTTTATTCATTTGCGAATCAAAAGATTGATGTTTCCATCGGTTAATCTTCAGTCACATCTGTAAATATGTTTTGTGACATTTCTCATAGTAACGCGTTACTCACACATAATATCTTTTGGACCACTGTTTGCATTCTGATGTTAATTGATGAACTAAGTCCAAATTTGGAAGGGCTAGCTAAATAGGAATCTTTCTTTTTCAATATTATAGACTACAGGAGATCAAACGATCAATGAAAATGCAACTTGGTTGTGAATTTTTCATAAGTCATTCAACCCTGACTCATCAATTCAAATGATATCTGAATTGTCCACAGGAAATACAATAATGTGTAAATAACAAACGTGAAAAAAACCCATCCATTTTCGACCAACCTAACTCAACTTCCTCTGTAGCTTATCGCTTTCTCTCATCTCTATTTTCTCGCATTTTCGAAAAATCTTATGATATATTCCTTCTAGCGGCAGCGCGAGTGAGAACAGCAGCAGCAGCACGTCTCTGGAAAGGGACAAGGGCAGAAGAAGCCCCTTCGACAAGGAAAAATACGGCCAGGCTGTGAGGGAGGGACCCCTGAACTGTAAAATAACCGAACTCGACGGGAAGGTAAGCCGGAAAATTCTCATATCTCGCGGAAAAAATTTATGGCTACGAATTCAATTTCAGCGACCCGCCATCCGGTCTTGGAGACAGACTTGGGCCGTCCTCAGGGGACCTAAGCTGTTCCTGTACAAGGATAGGAATCACCAGGTAGGTCGAGTTGGTTTTTTTATTTCTCTTTTTTTGACCCGGAATGATTTCAGTTGTCTCCCACGGGAAATTGCGACTTGATATTGCTTTTGTAGGTGATGTACGGGTTGGCCGAACAAATACGTGCTTTGAATAGTTCGTGTTATATGAATTTTATTGAACGAAAGAATGTAAAGTGTGTTTCAATAAGAGCGGTTTTCTGTACTAAAGTGTGGAAATATTTTTCATTGTTTTATATACATTCGGGGATTATGATATAATTGAATGGCCTCCAATGACTCTCCTGGCATATGCATACTCTTTTTATAATTCTTGCATAATCTATTGAAGAAATTTTCAATAACGTTTTTGAATACATGTGGTGATATTTCATCGATACAGCGTCTTATTTCGGTTTTCAATGCTTCGATGCATGTGAAGTCTAAAGACGTTAAATCGCTAAAGCGTGAAGGCCAATTGTTGTCACCAAATCTCAAAATGACATAACAAAGATCAAACTCGTGCATGATCGTCTACTGATAATGTAGTGCCATTTGCTCCATAAATTGGTGAAAATTTCATTTTTATGAACGATACTGTCAGACCTCATCGTGCGCGCATCGTTCAGGAGTACCTTGAAGAGGTTGAAGTCTCTCGAATGGAATGGCCAGCAAGAAGTTCAGATCTCAATCCGATTGAGCAGGGTTGGAACAACCTCAATAGAAGGCTGAGAAGTTCAGAAAATCATCGAGCTACTCTTAATGACTTAGGAATTCAACTCAGAGAAATCTGGGAAGGATTAGATCAGAACATTTTAAGATCCCTCATTTTGAGTATAAACCGTCGTTGCCGAGATGCAATTAACGCAAGGGGTTGAAATACCAAATATTAAATCACTTATCAGCATTACAGTATTTTGAAATTTGTTTATTTCCCTTCTTTTACATAAGATTCGGTGAAATCCTGAATGAATTTTTCTTCCATTTAATGTGTCTTGTTTCGTTCAAAACCTTCCCAAGAGAACATAAAAAATAAGTCAATGTAGAGTTACCTCTCATTAAAATTGAGATTTTCAGAATGTGCGTTAATTTTCTTGCGCAGTGTATTTTGTGAATGGCCGCAACGGTTTATTGGCATAATCACACGATTTCATAATCCTAGAGAAGTCTAAAGGCGTCAAACCGAAAGATCGTGGACGCCAATTCTGGTCCTCAATCCAGGAAATGACACGACGTATCTTAAAGTAGCTAATCATGAAGATGGGTCGTTAAAGTACTGAATTCTGAGACTGAATGATTATTAACGGATATAAATTATAATGCTCGATCCTTGATTCGATACGATTTCACAAAATTTATGAATAAACGAACATTATGAGCCTATTGAAAGTTTCGATGGTTTATGAGAACGTCGAAGTTGAGTAAAATTCTACTGACAACAGTTTCGTTTGAAAAATTTCGAGAACGTATTTTGCAATTCCTATATTTTTAAAGTTTCAAAGCTTTATTCTACTTTTCTATCGGAATGGTTTTTAGTCCATTATTCGAATCTTCAATGATTCATGTCAAAAGAAAAAGATTGGCTAAAGGATTACATAGATACAGTGTTTTCCAGAAGTCCGCAGAAATATCGAGAAAATTTCATTGAAGGAAGTTCTGCTTTTGAAATGAATATGGATCATAAAAAATTCGATCACCAGTTGTTTCAAAGCGGTCAAACACGACACAGTTTTGTTAAAAATTGCCTAAAAAATAGTGCACATGCTCAAATTTCGAAAGATGCTGAAAATAGTTATTTTCCTTACAAGTGGAGTGAAATGAATGACTTGAAAGTTTACATTTGATGTGGTCCCACCAATAGTAATGAATTTTTGGTATTTCCGACAACGAATCTCTCTTGAAATATGCAGAACCTAGAGTTTATCTTTTAAATGTTTCCAGTCGAGTTTGGTAAGAGCATATTTTAGGAGAATTTGATGATTTTATATTCAGAACAACAGTTTCAAAGGAAGTAAGAAATTGAACTTATTAAATAAAGTGGATATCAATAATAAATCAATCCATTGCTCAAATTGACCTATAATTCTCTCCATACTAGCATTATTTCCATGTTTATATTTTCCATATTCCCATTTTCTTACCAATCATTAAAAATGCATCAGAGGGGAGATAACTGTGCCCCTCGCCCCAATAAAAATAGATTTTTTGGTTCGCTGAACAGCTATCGCGAGCACGTGTCCAAGAGGCAAGGTTCCATACTTCACTGCCCTTGGTGCTCCTTGAGGTGGTGCCTTAAGAGCATTTTTGCTATAAGGAAGAAGTCGGTTACGTCCATATGGTACCGTAAAGGTGAACATATGTCGTGTTTGTTCATGCTTGATAGCAGAGATAAGGCTGGAATGTTCTATTGAAAAACGGCTATTTTTCCAATATAATGTGGTAATCAGCTCGAGTTGGTAGTTTTTAGACTTATTCTTGAATAAGGTATAAAAATGATTCCTCACGGTATTATTACAATTCTAGGACAACAGAAAATGAACCGATAGGAATGCGATTTGAAATATTCAAGGGAAATTGTTGTTGTTAATAATCACTATACAGTGTGGAACACCCAAATGGAATAAATTCGATAACGAATAAATGAGAGCGTGTTCGGAAAAAAAACGCTTTGTATTTGTAGATGCGCATTTTTTCTGAAAAAAATAATTTTATAGGGTGTACCAACTTCTCTTTTCAATACAACCCCCTGTATATCATTAGTTTTTATATTATTCAGAAAGTTCTTCACTTAATTCATGTACATCGTCCCATACATATCTTCAACTGTTTCGGAAGTATTAAGTGTTATCAGATCTATTACCAAAATTAACATTAATAAAGAAAATTATTTTATTTCACAAATTCGCTACTTTACACTCATTACATTAATTAAGTTTTTTTTCACATTATTGTGAAATAAAAGAGTTTTCCTTTTTTATGTAATTTTTGTGATATGTTCATCTGAAAACTTATTCGTCCGATTTGATCTATTAAAGAGTTTAGCCTTAATATTCCGAACTGAGTAATTTTTTCATAAAAAAGACCTCCCAACATTTGCTGCATCAATAAAATTCGAAATTGACTTACATATTTTTACCGTTTTTTTCATAGTGTGAGAACTAGCACCTCTCATTAAATTGAAAGATAATCTTAGCTCCGAATTATGACGTTGAAAGTTTTAAACAAAATGCAATAAAAACATTTTCAAAAATTCTTATTTTTCTCTAGTTCTCAACTGAATCGGTCTTATACCTAACGAAGTTCAAAAGAATTCGCTGATACTCATCAATAATAACAATTGGCGCAGTATATTGATCCCATGGACTTTGACCATATTATTGACTTGCAAAAAGTGAATCAGAACGACATAACGCTTTATAAATGAAAATGTAGTAAATAATTTATTTGTGACACATACTTTTGTAAATATTTTCGAGTAGTGAAATTATTTGGGGTGATTCCACTCGGTAGACACGCAGTAATTGTACCGATGAATATAATATCTATACAGTGTGGAACAGCCGAATAGAATAAATTCGATAAAGAATATATGAGAGCGTGTTGGGAAAAACGCTTGGACACGTCTGTCTGTATTTTTAGGTACGCATTTTTTTCAAAAAAACAAAATTATATAGGGTGTGTCATGTGACAGTGGCCGAAACCAACTTTTTATTTTAAATACAACCCCCTGTATATTATTAGTTCATAATTCATGTACAATGTCCTACCTATCTTCAACTGTTTCTGAAATAACGTGTTTTCAGATGTAATCCAAAAATAACATTCAAAAAAGAAAATTATTTTATTTTACAAATAATGTAAGAAAAACAAAAAACATTATTTTAATGCAAGAGATGTTCAAACAAGTATTGAGTGTAATGTAGCAAATTTGTGAAATAAATAATTTTCTTTCGTTAATGTCAATTTTTGTAATACATCTGAAAACACTCAATATTTCCGGAATAGTTGAAGATAGGTATGGGACAATTGTACATGAATTACGTCTAGAATTTTCTGAAGAATCCAAAAAACTAATAACATACAGGGGGTTGTATTTGAAATGAGAAAGTTGGTCTCGCCACTGTCACAGGCACACCTCATATAATTTTGCTTGGAAAAAATGCGCATCTAAAATACAAATCGACGTGTCCCAGCATTTTTCCACACGCTCTCATTTATTCGTGTCTAATTTATTCCATTTTGCTGTTACACACTGTATATATTCCAGATTTCATGAACAATTCTGAAAAGAATGTGCAAAAATATTTATTCAATGAATATAATGGAAAGTATTGATTTGGAAAAATAAGAAAATACACAGGAAGATAGAAAAAAACATGTCACTTGATCATTACTATTAAAATTTTCACGAGAATGACGAAATTTCAAAAATTATTGATATAGAGTGTTGCACAAGAAAAATTAAACTCTTCATTCAAATGGAATAAGAATAATGAACATCACAAACTTTGAAATTGAAGAAAGTATCCTTACTGTGAAAATATCAGTTTCAGTATGAGGTGGAACCTCCCCTAGCTCTGATTACAATTTCCAAAGGTTTTCTAATGTTCGTGATGGGCCTTTGAATATTCTCTTTGTGAATATTCTCCCTTTTATGACGAAGGGCTTCTTGGAGCTCTTGTAATTGTTGGGCGATGGAACTATCGTTCTGACTTTTCTTTCCAGTTGGTACCATAGATGTTTGTTGGATTCAATTCAGGACTTCTTGCAGACCTGTTAAACCTTGAAATTTCAACCTCGTCCAAGTACATTGTTACTATTTATTATTATGTAGGCGTGCATTGCCGTGCATTAAAAATTCACGCACTATCTTCAATTGATGAACTCATTTTATGAAATTTTTCTTCCAGAGACACTACAGAGTGGTACACAAATTTTCATGGACCATTGTTGAACATTACTAATAAGCAATGAATTTATCTTGAAAAATCATAAAAAAATTAATTATTTCAACATTTTTTCTAAAGAAGATGAAATACGAAATATGTATTTTCTAATATCACTTTGAACTCAATTTGTCGTCAGTGATATCTTACAGTTTCTTACTTTAAGTGATACCATAGATCAACACATAAAGCAGGTACCGTCATTTTACGCCATAGAGATAGAAGAGTGTACCTTAACGTCAAATTTGACAATCGTTGAATTTTCTGGAGGATTGTGATTCTTGCCCTTTTTTCTACTTAAATTATGATTTTTTCTGCTCAATAATATACAATAAAATGGTATCGTGAGCTGTTAGGCTTTCTTCAAGCAGAGGAGAGACATATTAGAAGAAAATTTGAGGAAAAACATATCACAGATAGGGATGAGTAACTGAACAGTTCCGCATTCGAATTCTGGCAATCTGATATCTTTTTATATGTGTATATTATCGCCTGAAAAAAATTGTTTATTGATATTCAATTGACCTTATTTGAACAGGATTCCTAAAGACCAACACGTCGTATTTCTTGATGAAATTTGTAAACAGAAAAAAACTGCAACTTAATTCAACCCAGAACTTTTCGCCATATTGGTCCCCGACTCAGCGCCGCCCAGTGATACTATTTTTTCTTACTCAATTGTATGTCATAACGTCTCTTCTCTATAATTCTCGATGGATAAAATCGCAACCTCGTCAGACGAGGCCGGGTATATTTGGCAATGTTGACTTTATTTTACGTTATGACAGCAAATACTGCCAACTTCAGATAAATAAACAAAAGCCTACTATGCGCTCAAACCTCCGTGAACGGACTATATGAGCTATCACTCATCAACACATCAGACAGGTACCGTCATTGAACGCACAATCCTGTCAAAACCGAATCGTTGCAGCCTTGGCCAATCCTGTCTATGATTGACGATCGCCACAAAACCTAAAAGGCGTCGATAAAAATTCATCAGTCGCCTCGGTAACCGGTACGCGTCAACTTAACAATCGCGTCTTCGTTCATTAATTCGATTCTTAATTGCTGCACGTAGCTCGTGCAGTAATAGCGGGCGGAAGTTGCCATATTGGACTGGCGATTTCCGCGCCTGACGGTCTGGCATGCCCGTTGTAAGCGCGCTTACGAAACGAATAGCTCGCCCGGCTTTCGCAACGCTTACGATTCGGTCGTGATAAGAAATTGAAATTCGGAGCGACCTTAACGGATTAAGGAGCGATTGCGATCGCCTTAAGAAATGTTTGACGGGGATTTCCTTATCTGTTGTCCATCTGTTGATATGGTGTGAGGATTTCGTTGACGGTAATGGCAAGGACATGGGTGGATTAAATAGTAATGATGGGACTAATGAATATGATTGCATTTTTAATGACAGCGTGATTGAATGTGGTAACAGTAGTGTTGTCTAGTCGAGAACCCCAATAAAACATTTTCCAATAAGTACTTGTCAGCTTTTTGTTAATGAGACGTAAACAATGAGAAATATTTCCAAAACTGTATCATCATCTTAAAGTGTATACAATAATTACATGTATCCACGGCTATTGTAAAGGATTTTTCAATAAGATGTGTTATTTCGATATTCAAAGAAAAATGCGATTTTTCAATAACAGTGATTGGATATTTATTTCATTATATAGAAGAAGCTATGCCGTTAATAGTGGAAAATAACATCAGGCAAATGACCACCACGACCACGCTACAGGACCATATCCTTTTAATGCAATTTTCCATAACCAAATCGCAAATTGGCTGCCCTATGTCCTCGATAGCCTCACGAATTCCATCTTGAATCGACGCTGTGCTATTGGCGAGACCTTCTCTTTCACGTGGCCCCAACAGCTCGAATTTTTCCATCAATGTCTTTATTACGGTACGACAAGGTGCTTCACGACGACCTAAAAATGTTCAAGTTTTACGAACCGTCTCTGCCAAATTTTCACCATTTTATAGTGAATATTAATAATTTCAAAGCGTTCTTGTAGCGTGTATCGTTCCATTTTTATAAGTGGCGTTGTTTCTACTGCTCAAATGTCAAAAAATGACAGCGTTCAAACGTGACATCTACCGAAATAGCGGGCTATGCAAAATAACACCTCTTATTGGAAAACCTTTTAAAATTCACCCAGCAATTTTTTTTACAAAATATTCATGATAAGTTCTCCAAAAATTTCTCATGTGTAAACTTGACTCTTTTACACTTGTAATAGAATTGTTTTGTCACAGTCGCCAAATGTTAAAATCTTCAAAAAATACATTCGGTTTCTCACCGCACATTAACAAAATTAATACCTTCGGTTAATCATCGATAAGACCTACTACTTTACCAACAACAAAGAATTGTTTTTTTTACATTTCTTTTTTAGGTAGAGAAAAATACCATTATTAATCAATTTTCACAGAATAATGAGCAACTCAATTTTGTCATATACGTTACAGTTACATAAGTAATCGAGACAATGATATGAACATAATTCGCGAAAACAAAACTACTTTTTTGGTGAGATCAGGACCTCCTGCGAACTCCACTAATGGTAAAAATATTGTCTTTTGATGATGCTAATCAAATACGGAAACAGGCATTGCGATTATCTTTTTCCGTGAGAAATTTGCTTCTCAAATTTTTTACCGATCTATGTAGATACTTTTTCGAAACGATATGAAAATGTACCTGACCCGTTTTCTTCGAATTAGGCTGGTTAATCCTTTATCGATTTCATTTCCAGCTCAAGGTTGGGAGATAGTTTTCGACCTAGTTTAATGGTACTTTTTCCGTTTTTAGGACAAAGGCAAATTGAATAATGAATTTGGATATTATTTGTCTCAATAAATAATACTTATTAGAAATACCTTCACATGCAGAAAACGTTCTGTGTAACAAGCTCATAAGTTATGCTTCCGTAGTCATCAAACTGAACCTCTAGGAACGAGTGAAGAAAAATATGAAAACATTTTGAATGGTTTTCCGATAAGAGGTGTTATTTCGAATAGCCCGCTATTTTGGTAGATGTCACGTTTGAAGCTGTCATTTTTTGACTATTGACAAGTAGAACCACGCCATTAATGAAAATGGAACGATACACACTTCAAGAACGCATTGAAATTATTAAAATTCACTATAATGAAAATTTGGCAGAGACGATTCGTAAAACTCGAACATTTTTCGGTCGTCGTGAAGCACCTTGTCGAACCGCTATAAAGAAATTGGTGAAAAATTCGAGCTGTTGGGACAAGTTAGTGATGTGAAAAAAAACCGTGCACGTCGCTCAAGAACAGCAGAGAGTATTATTGCTGGAATTTACTTTTTCGAAAATGAGTCTGGAGCAACAGTTACGGTAAGTGGATTGTGCTACCGAGAGATGATTAATGATTTTTTTTGCCGAAATTGGATAGTATTGATCTGGACAACGTTTAATTTCAAACAAGACGGCGCCACACAAGCAACGAAATCATTGATCTTTGCAGGAAAAGTTTCCGGGCCGTGTTATCTCTCGAAGAGGTGATCACAATTGGCACCGAGATCTCGTGATTTAACACCTTGCGACTTCTTGCTTTGGACCCACGTGAAAGAGAAGGTCTACGCCAATAGCCCAGCGTCGATTCAAGACCTCAAAGATGGAATTCGTGAGGCTATCGAGGACATAGGGCAGCCACTTTGCGATTTGGTTATAGAAAATTTCATTAAAAGGATTTGGTCCTGTAAGCGTAGACGTGGTGGTCATTTGCCTGATGTTATTTTCCACTATTAACGGCAAAGCTTCTTCATTCTAATGAAATAAACATCTGATAATTTATATTGAAAAATGGCATTTTTCTTTGAATATCAAAATAACACCTCTTATTGGAAAACCCTCTGCATCGCTTCAAGTCAACAGAGAAAAAGTTTCGCGTCTAATAAGGGTCCATATTTTCACCATTCGGGTTTGAAAATATAGTAAATTTCTTGAAAAATTATTGAATATAAACCAATACATTCACCAGCGTAGCACCCTTTACGAAAAAATGATTAAGTAGGTTAGTTATGTTATGAGTGTTTCAAAAATAATGAAGACACTGATCATCACTTGCGCAATTTGCCAAATTGAATCACGAATATGTATTTTTCTGTAGGAAATTAGGTATTGTTCCACTTCGATTCATCTTGTCGTCCCACGCTTTACAACATTTTTCGACTGTATAATTCATCGGAGAAAGTTGTTCGTTATTGCTCCATGCGTGAAATTACTGTTTTTGCAAAGAAAAATTCTTCATAGTAACGAAATTTCAAGAGGTACACCAATTAGATTATTCGAAATTTTTTAACATCGAGTTAATTATTTTTACATTGTTGGAATAATAATTATGCAACTTAATTCATTGAAAGAATTTATAAGTGCAATACGTTCTAAAGTTGATCTATAAAATTCCGTACAGAAATCAGAAGTGTTTGCCAGCTTGTTGGTATTGGGAAAATCGATCATTTAAATTCTAAATCCTAAGAACTATAGGTCTAGTTGTATTTTTTCATTAGATCTTTACTTTTTTTAGGTAATTTTTTCCGGAAGTTCTGAATTTCGAAATGCTTTTTTTCAATATTGCCAATGCCATCTAGTTCTGTTTCGGTTCTGCTACTGTGTCCTTATGCCACCTTTAGCTTAAGAATGCCAATTCCAACGACCGCTACCTCTACAAAAATTGTCTTTCTTGTCTGCGATGGAACTCGAAACATTTGGATTATTTGTCTGAAGTTCTGACGCAATGAGACAACACTTTTACTGATATTCTATTTACAATGCAACTTCATCGAAATTAAAATCGATTTTTTTTTGAAAAGTCGCGCAACCAAACACGATAAATTACAGAAGATATTCGATTTATACTTGTAAACAAATGCAAGGGACTTTGGGAGATGATACCTCGATGAAAATAAGCAGGGGTAGTTCATATTATTTTTTTTCGAAATCGACCCCCCTTCCAAAATACAGCTTTTTGACAGTTTTTATTTTTTTTACTGCTTCTTAAGAACACAGAGACATAAAACTATACATATTATGAAGCACTAAGTAGATGTTACTCAGACAAATTCTTTAAATATCATAACTTTATTATTAGGGGTTGAAAATAACAAGTTCTTATGATTTTCGATCAAAAATGTTTTCTTTGGATAGGTTTTCGAAAAAATGAATTCTCTAAAGGTTTTCCATTCACTTCTGGAGAAAGGAAGTCTCCTGCAAAATTTCGATAAAGTCGCTACTTTTCTCGGAAAAAATAAAAACTTACAGGCAGTTATGATCACTGTTCATTCCATTTCATTGTATAAGTTTTTCATAGAATGAATATTCTAAGATATTGTATGTCTATGACAGGAGATAAAGATGTTCTATAAATCTTTTTGAAGATTTAATTACTAATTTCTGGAAGAATATAGTATCCGTAATATTTAAATTTCACACACAGAACTTTCTTTAGATTAATAAGCATAATTGACAAAACCAATTTTGAGCATAACTGCTTGAGAGTTTTAATTTTTTTCGAGAAAAGTATCGACTGTATCAAAATTTTTCAAGAGACTTTTTTTCTCCAGAATTGAATGGGAAACCATAAGATGATTTTATTCTTCGAAAGTTTATCCCACGAAAACAATTTTAAATGAAAATCATAGAGGGTTGTTACTTTCAACCCTTAATAATAAAGTTATGGGATTAAAAAAAATTGTGAAAAACATCTCCTGAATGAATCATATTATGTATAGTTTTATGACTCAGTGTTTTTCAGGACTCCTAAAAAAATTTAAAACTGTCAACTCGTCATTGCCTTCCAAAGATACAGCCTTTGGAAGCTTCATATTATGTAAAGTTTTATGTCTCTGTGTTCTTAAGAAGCAGTAAAAAAAATTAAAAACTGTCAACTCGCCATCGCCTTCCAAAGGCTGTATTTTGGAAGGGAGGTCGATTTCGAAAAACAAATATATGAACTACCCTTGCTTATTTTCATCGAGGAATCACCCCCTAAGTCGCATTTGTTTACACAGACACCCTGCATACTCAACACTACTCCCCTTGCTATCACATGAAAAAAACCTATATTTTAAACACACTCGAAATGCCAAAGTCAGTATAGCAGCTAACTATTCAGTTATCAGTTTGAAAATCCCCAATATTCCATAACTGAACCATAAGGTACTCCGGAACCCAAATACCAGCAGAACCCAGAAATCCATCAATCGGAAAAGAAATACCGCACATTAATCCGAAATCAAGTTTTCGCCGAGCGCGAAGGACGTACCATTTATGGTACTAAATCGGTACCATGATCCAATATCCCGTCGAAACTTTCGCTTTCCTGGAATCGCGAAGCGGCACTCTGAGGACGACGAAGCGCGCTCGTACCGGCAAAGACAACGTAATTTTTTTTAATTGAACGCTGGTTTCGTAATGGACGCCGATCACTTAAATCGAGCAAGGATAATATCTATATCCATATCAATTAGTCGCGTCGAGATCAATGAGGACCAGTTCGCCTGATGGTGGTACCCTCGAATGACGATGGGTTGCCATGACTGGGGTCGAATGTAAATATCGGAGACCCTCTCCAAGGACCCAGCGGAAATAAGACGGATTATTGCGTATTATAATTTCGTCTTGGGTGGCTTCTATATTCAGTTCGAGAAAAAATCGAATATTCGTTAATCTTGAATTCTTCAAGAATAAAGAGTTGAATTCTTGAAGATCGATTAGGAATTACTCAAAAAAAGTGTTATGAACTTTGTGTACAAATGGAAGAAAAACATTCTAGTTTCGTGAGTACTTTAAAAAGGTACATATTTCAATAATTATTCCTTCATGTAATCAAACAATTTAAGAAAAACCCTGATCAGGAGTTTTTGAGCGCTCGTACTTCGGGGAGCAATAAGACTATTACCTTAAAATTTTATGTGGGGTTTGAGATTGATACCAAATATATAAATACAGAATCTCAACACAATCGGAATTATATTCTGGGAATTATTCAAGAAATTGACATTAAATTCTATGGTTCTGATGATGCGATCCCCTCGAAATTTTCATGAAATTCAGTATATCATTCTTGATTCACAAAAAAATTTCCCTTAAATCAAATATCCTGTATAGAAATATAAAGATTCTTCTCTTCAATATTCCAATTGAATTTTCTATGGTTCTGTTAACACTTTGGTCACAAAATTCTGATTTAACGTTCAGTGTATCAATTTTCATTGATACGCTACTATTGAATTTATTTCATTCGAAATGGCCACGAAATTTTGGATGAACATTCAGAATATTGATCTCCACTCACACAAAAATTTAATTCGAATCGGATATTTTTTTATGGAAATATGAAGTTTCTTCTATGGTTCTGTTTACATTGTGGGCACAAAATTTTGCATGAAGCTTATTATGAGCATCTTGCATATGTCCGCAATATTTCATTTCGATGGGTTTCGTTTTGACTGAGATACTGAGGAACAAAATTTTTGAATGGCTATATTATATAGAACACCCTTTACGTTTTGTCTGGTTTAATAACTCAACCGAGCCATTGGGGAACAGAACTCACCCTGAAAATTTCAAGTCTCTAGGACAATCCCTTCGAAAGTTATCGCTGACAGAATTTAATTTGACCACGAATTCGTCATCAGGGAGTAGAACCTTATCGTTTAAGACCATTTTCGTTTCAAAATCGAGTTAAATAGAGGATATCTGAATAACTCGAAAAATTTCTTTTTGAAAAGCTTACGAAACAGGAAAGTTTTCCCTACATTCGTACATCGAGTTCAGATTTCTTTTTTCGACTAATTCTCAGTTCTATCATCAAGATTTCATTGGAAACAGGTGCAGCAAATCATGATCCTGTATATCTCGGGTTATCTGAATTTTTGGTTAATAATTTTTTGCAAGAATGAGAACCATCACCTCTGCTTCGAAAAAATATTCATTGAATACTTAGATTCAGATAGTTTTCAGAAAATGAATTATTTTCGATAATAAAGCGAAAAATTCCAAAAATATATTTTAATTTATTGTCTCATCACTATTGTTCAATGGTACCCAAATGAAAGCAGTAAAAGTTTCAAAGCAGTAGAAGTCTCGTAAGTCACTCTTTCATTCTCGTAGATTCTTCAGATGCACTTCCTCATTTTTTCCAACGTTCCACTAACATTTCCCATTTTTTCCCTGGCCAAGTCGCACCCGGCCACCATCTGCCGACACGGTCTACCTTCCATGTTTAAATTGAATTGTCTTTCTAACTAAATTTCATTCATTTCTTGCTCAAATCTTAAACCTTACCCGATTAATTTGAGCAAGAAATTGGGAAAGTTGACAATACTATTTTTTAGTGATGTCAGTGGTGCCAATTCATTAATTTCTAAATGATACTGAGAGGAAATCTATTCAATCGATTTTATAGATCTTATTGAACTATCATACGAAGTTCTGTTCATTCGATTCATCAATTTGTTTTCACTAGTTAATTTTATCAGACTAAATAATTATTATTTCTTGTTTCTAAAAAACTTCTTAGGTTTTCGCTCCCAGTCTCTGAAACAGAAATAAAAAAAAAAATTAATTAAGATGAAGTACTCCTGCGAAAATCTTTGCACTTATTTGTTAGTAGCAAATTTGTTTTGAAAAAGCTGTTGGCTATCAGTAGAACTAAAAAAGGAAATAAATGAAAAGGTTATGTAACCTTTCGGTGTCTATATCAGAACCTTCTTCAGATAAGTAAAATCTTCGAAATTGTGTGCTCTTTTTCTTTGTTTCTTTCTTTTACAATTGAAAGTTGTCAACACATTTAGATGTTGTTTTTTTTTAATTTTGAAATTTCCTGATGTAATTTTTTCAATAAATCAATCCAAATACGATCTATTCCAACAAAACAATTGGCCAAATTATCTACTTCATCTAACAAAATACATGTGAATTCCTTAATTTTCCTTTTATATCAGGTTCCGTCATTAGGGTTCCAGTTCATCATATTATCTCCGCTATTTGAACATACAGGATCAGTGATTTGTGATCTTGTAATGTCTCTATTTGGATGTTGTTCTTATGTTCCCGTTTCTTCATCTGTAACTGTCTAGATGTCTCCCTGTATAATATTTTCCACATACAGAAGGAATATTGTGAACACAATTTTTTCGCTTTGGTGTCTCATTATTGGTTTCGTTCTGGTTATAATGGATCTCAAATAGTTTTGGGTTTTGAAAACAGTTCTTATGTTGAATTTCGACCGATAATATTTCTTGTTGTTGCAATGTCGAAACTACTTCATTATAAATGTATTATGTCACTCTCATTACGAAATTCAGACGACATGAAAACAATACCATCAAAGACTCAATTACCATAAGAATATTCAAGTAATAATAATTTGTAATTATTATAATATCCAAGCAATTATTGTCTCATCGTCATTGCTCAATGGTACCCAAAAGAAAGTAGTAAAAGTCTCGTAAGTCACTATCATGCTCGTAGATTCTTCAGATGCACTTCCACCAGCATTTCCCATTTTTTTTCGACCAAGTCGCACCCGGCCACCATCTGCGCGCACGGTCTACCTTCGCGAACTTCAACCCATTGTTTACGGCGTCCAACGCGCTTACGCGGTACCATGCATGCTGGTACCATCGCACTCGATACCACCGGTACCCATTCGATACCGCGCTGGGCACTGGCACGGTACTGACCGGACCGATCACTGCGCGCGTGCGTTTTTTTCGCGAGTATACGGTTTTTCGCGTATCTAACTCGCGGTGGTTGTTGTGCGGTTTTTCTGACGGTGTGAGTTATTTTTTTTAGTGTGATAAGAGTTATTTACACAGGTGTCATCGGATTAACGGAATTTTTGGGATTTTACACTTGATGGGTATTGAATACTGTTTTTCATAGATTGATTGAAGTCGAACTGTTCAACAGTTGAATTATGATTGAACATTTGAGAAAAAAGTGAAAAGAAGCGCTTCTGAACGTTGACGTTCAATTCTTGAGAAGAGAATAATAGCTTTATCATCATTTGGGCTGCATATTTCATTTTAAGCAATCATTTTCCGAAAACTTATTTGTCAGACAGTTCTAACTAAAAATAAGTCATCAATTTTAATTCTTGTAGTCTGCCCCAACTTGAATTTTACTGTGTCTAAATTGGACTCATTTCCGAGTATCTTCAAATAATTCTCATTTTCCATCATTATATTTGATCCTTTCATCGAAGTTTAGATTTTTGAGGGTCTGTCTACTGATGATCAAAACATTATGAAATCTTCATTCCATGTAATTTTATATGTCGTACAAGCCTGAATTGGACGGTTTCATCTGCATTAGCCACTTAATTTAATGGATTAATTTTTTTATCAGGTTTCACTTTTAAGGATTGCTATTTGTTTTGAATGATGTTACCACATTATTTTTTTTCTCATCTCCTCAAATAACTCTGTCCTATGAAATGGCTTTCGTTATGCGTTTGTTCATTTGATAGGTATTCTATTCAGATTCGTTTCATTTTCCTACTCATTTTCTTTCAATTATTTCGAATATTTCATGTAGGTATTTTTCCTGGAAATTGTTAGTTATATTTTCAATATGTTCAATCTCATTCTCTTAATTAGAATTGACCCTAATGCTAGTCCATGGAAAGTTGGGACTACTCCAATTCAGTTTTGACAAAAAAAGTAAAATTATACAAATAATCTCGTAATCTCTTGTTTTGTCCTGTTTTTCAGTGATATCCCTTCAGACTTCAGAATAATATTCTGCTTTCAAGCAATTCAATATGGAAGATCTTATCAGTTGAAAATACTCTAACCAGCAAGCTTTTCTTCCTAGATTGAATCTTAAAAAATATTATAGAAAATGAATTTTTTTTGGGTTAGTAAATTTCAACTTCATCCCTGATTTTGAATTCATATGAATAACTAACTCAAACGTTTGTTCGACCCGATATATTTCATTTTTGAACAATTATAAACCAAATAAATAAACGCTCCAATAATCAAAAACATACATTCCATCATTTATCGATATATTCTGCTCATGTTGTAATAAAATAGAAAATCCTCAATTTATTAATAAATAATTGTCGCCTATATTAAAGGCATCGATTGCCATATCGACCGCCAAACACATTTTGTTTTACTGCGAGAATCAGCGTTTGTGTTAAATATCGAATTTCTCATCATAAGTTCAGTTTTATTTTTTGTCCATTCAGTTGATTTTTTGGGACCACGTAGATTTTTGGTCTGAATCAGCTGTTGTGAGCATAAATAAACGAATGTGTAATCGAAACAGAGATTTCAACAGATTAATCAAAAGAAGTCCAATCATATGTTAGATACCACTGGTCACTTTCATCTTCTTTTGAGGAACAAAACTTGTTCGAATTGCTTAATCTGCTTAAATGTAATATTATTGTAGTGCAAATAGCATAGAAAAACCTGTATAAGTTACATCAGTTCATCAGATAATTCACACTGAAATCAGTTATTGAAATCATTTTTGCCTCAAAATTAACGTTTCGGCCAGCATTCGCCAGCCGTCGTCAGGAGAACTCTCAAGACTTGTAACTTTCAGAAAATCAACTTTCGTCACTCTTTGAAAATGTTCAAAAGTTCCCAGAAAACAATCGATGACTTTGATATATTTTTGATTGAATCAGTTGTCAATCAATTCCTTCGATCTTTTTTAGCTATAGACCTCATTATTCGAGCCCAGATTGTTTTGAGATCTACATGGGATTTTCGATAATTGACATGAAAGTTACCTCATTCAATTTTCTACGTTTCAGTTTTCATTCTTTTGATATTATGGAAGCTTCATCCGATAAAAAACCTATGGTCTCCATTCGAGCCAGGTTAAACAAGCTTTAACTTATCAGTATCTCCTGTTTAGCTAAAATTTTATGTTCTTTGATTCGAACACTCAACGGTTTCTTGGTTTCTTCAATACAGGCTATAAGCTCTATCACAAGGTACTTCATATATGCAATTTTTGGTTAGTTGATTTTCATTATCAGGTTTTATTTCAGTAAGATTAGCTCTGATGGTATTCTGAGAGGTCCTTTAAATGTTCGAATGTTTCATCATCAAGATTCATGTCAACAAGTAAAGTCAGTTATCCGGTTAAAATGATGTATTCTGACACCCCCAATTCTTTCTGGTTATTATGACTTATGAAGATGTAATCTTCCTCGAAAATCTGCGAGGACTTATCCCAAAAATCCTCGTTCTGTGCGACCATCTGTTGCGTCCTAGACGACAAGAGTGAGGTTAGAAATCGCATCTAGCAACACCCTTACCGCCTTCTATGGAACGCGTCGATCGAGTCTATCGCTGCTGCATTGAATTAATGAGTCTGCCCGGTACACCTACGAGGCATATCTTCCGCACAGACTCTCCGATTTCAATTAATTTCGCACTTGAAATTCCCGTTCTACCTGTTATAATTTGCTATCGGCACAGCTACCAGGTTTATATTTAGAATTAACCCCTCAATCTGGCCGTTAGACGACTTTCCTAACTCGGTTAATTTCGCGCCAATCAGGGTACAGAGTTGGAAATGGTGGTTACTGCAGAAATTGAGTTAAAGTAGAAATTTATCATTTTCCACTGAGTTGGGGATATTTCGAACTGGTGATTACTGCAGCAATTGAGTTCGAGTGGAATACATCATTTTCTAATTTCGTTAAGTTAAATCCAATTGATTTCCACATGACTTTTTTCCATTTACTTTCGGAAATAAATTTGGCAAGAATCACCCTGCTCTATCGATCTAATATAGGTTCCGAGCTGCTATACAGGGTGTCTACTTTCAAAGTGGACAAACATCAAGAGGTGGTTATGCAGGTGATTTGCGACAAAAATTTTCATATCACACATGGTCGGAATGTTGACGGTTATTCTTCAATTTAACATTTCTTGATTTCACGAAAAAATTCAAGTTTTTCTTGTAGTCCCGTCAAATTCGAGCACAAATTCGGAAAGGGCAATAAATTTTCTACAAGATGAGAGAGTCTATGTGCAGAAAACACTCTTATTGCAGGCGTGGTAAGGAGAAGAATATCCGGATTCTGAAGTTGACAAAATCAGTCCTATTCTTCCTATGGTTTTTTCGATGGAATATTAATAATCATGCGCACGCTCTATCTTCAGTAAAAACTACCTCATTTTGTGTACTTTCGAATGACATATCAACTTTTGTGCTATCTGCTCATTCTCCGCTATAATATCATGGCTAACATGATAACAACGAAAAAGTCTGAAAATTCCGAACCTAAATTTGCTCTAGTTTGAAGCTCTACGTAATTAAATTTTAGTGAAAATTTAAGATAATCATCAATTTTGTATCTCAAACACTATGCATTTCCTACACCTACACTTTTGAGAACTTTTTTTCATAGAATTATCTGAGGAATCATCACCTTGAATCTTGTGCATCAATTGATAAACACCTTGCTTAACTGTCTCTGCTTTTAATGCATTTAATTTGTATGGAAGACAGTGAGACAATATGGCTTAATCATGTCGCCCTCTATTTCAATTGAACATTCGAAAATGAATCTTATTCTCAACTATGTAACCTGTGTCAAATCATTATTCTCGTTGAAGAAAACATTCGAAAATTCTCTTTCTGATTCAGAGGCGGCTCGTGAAATTTAATCAGAGGAGGCCCGAGACCACCCGACCAACAAAATAATTTATTTCGAACTGGGCTTCCTGTCAGCCACTGGCATTTCTTATACCATTCTACGCAGAACGAACGGTTATGAGCAGAATTAATGGTTAAATTGCTGGTCGATGTGTCTTAATTACTTGAGTTATGAAAATTTTATCATCGTAAGGTATTTTACCGAATTTATTATTCAAAATAAAATCTACAGGATCTTGCATTTCCTTTAGTTCACTACTTACATTATAATTCTCACTTATTGTTTCCGTTTCCATCTTTCTTGCTGAAATATTAAAATCTTACCTACAAACTTTTCCGAAAATGTCACAAAACCACAAACCGCACGCTGAGAGAATTAATACTTCGTTAATAAAAAGGAAGGGAATCAAAACAACAACTGATCTCCATCCACTATCGCCGGGGTTGATTCGGACCGATTGGACGTTCAGTTTCGGCCAAGCTCGTTCGCCAAGAAGCAAAAATAACGCCGCGGAGCCGGGCCTCCGATACGTGATCTACAGCTTGAATTTTGAGTGGTTTCCGCACCGTTAATTTGAAATGTTACATTCTAACGAATCTCGACTCGTTGAGGCGAGCCTCCTTCGATAAACGGTTTGCCTGCTATCCGTTATGCTGTATTGTGTGTTGCGGATAATGTATGCAATATTTTAGATCCCTGAGTAATAAACATGTTGATTTGGAAAGGAGATAGAATAATGGAAATAATTCAGATGTAGCAATGTGATTATTTTTCATTCGAACTTGAATTTAAAATTGAATATAATGAGAGAAATTAGGGGAGGCCGGCCTACTCTGCCTCCTCTGTGTAGCCGCCACTGTTCTGATGAATAATTCATCGATCCACCTATCTGATTAAGAAATGATACCCATCAAGATGCATAAATACTTAAACGATGACACCTTCTAAATAACTTAACACGAACATTTCAACAAAATGTTAATTACTACAACTTGTCAACAGCATTTCTTAGCGACCACGCTACTTGTTTTTAATCAAGCGAAGATTCTTCTCACTTAATCAATCGACAATGGATTACCGACGGTGTAGATAAGCATCAAACGTGAAACGTGAAATATTCAGTTGATTCATACCATGTCTTGTGATTTATAATCCGTAAATTCCATGATCAAAATGTTCGAATCGCATCATGTGCTGAACGAGACTCACAGGAACAAGTCCGGCACTGTTTCTTGCATACCCCTGCAACTGCATTTTTCCGCTACTGGATTTTTCCCGAGAAAATTGAGGAGGTGGGGGTCTACAGGATCCTGGGTAAGTGACAATAGAAGAATTACACTGTATTTGAAATTGACGGTTTTTGAATAACGGTCGTTCTATTCCTTAGAGAGAAATAATACAGATTGTTCATAATAGTATGTCATAACTTAAGGGGATGAATCTACTTATAATTTCAAGAAAAAAGTCCATATAAACATGGGTCCGCAAAAGCTACAAAGTGTTGAAATTTCCAAAAAAATGGGTTTTTTTCTTTATAACTCCTGCAGTTTTTGGGATATTCAGTCCAAATTTGGAATGCGAGCTATTTTCAACAGTATCGATCATTGCACGTCCTGAATCTTGACTAGAATCTACAGGATGTTTTCTTTTCCGGAGCCATGTCTCATTTTTCCCTCTCAAACTTTTTTGCGGTTCACTACGGATCAGCGTAAAATCAATTTTTGATATATTCTTTCAATTAAAAAACTTGTTTGACTCTTGTAATTTTTTGTATCTCTAACCGTTTTCGAGTAAAAAATTATTGTACGATTGTATGTTATTCGCTAAACTAAAATGATATAAATACTCGATAGTAGGTATGCCCAAATTGGCTTTTATTTTGATAGCTCGTCATCTGAGACATAGCTTTTCCAATGTGAACAAGCTCACAGAGCTTCTGACGCCACGTCAGAATAAGTGCGCAAAAGCTTTTAACTTCATGTTTGAGTTTTTTTGTTGGCGTATTACACGTTCGTGAAGAATCAAAACTATTATCATGAGATGTTCAATATTCACAGAACAAAAGACATTTTGAGATGTAATTCAATGAACTGTACTATTCTCGCAATTCCATTGTTTTTCATTTTCATTCTTCGCCAATTTAATAAATTCAATAAATCGTGCCATCAAAACAGCGAATATCAATAAGTTCATTGCTAGAAATATTTTTGCTGACAGTTGAAATCTTAATACCCACTAAAATCCTCTAAGTTCCAATCGTAAATGGAACTCCTAACAAATTGAATCTCCCCAAGAATCTCTAATTTGAATGCTCGCTTATCTCTACTTACAATCTCGACAGAGTATACAGCCACTTGAGCATATCGAGAGATCAGACCATAAGATATGTTATTTCGAGAGTTGAACAATACATAACAGAGCAACCTCGTGCCAAGAACTGCACCAATAAAGCGCGAGCTTTGTGGGGATATTATCTTCAATTTTCTCAATACCCATTCAAGATTAGATCTCGATTTATTCAATGAGTTATATAATCAGATGCTCATTTGCTTTCTTCAGCGCAGTTAATTCAATCAGCCTGTGTTTACGAATGTCAATTTATACATTCCTCGCAAGTGGAAAATGATATACATTAATAAATTGTGACAGGAATTTATGTGAACCATTTTGTTCTTGTGTTCACTGAGTTATAGTTATGAATGAGGCGTTTTAATTCGAAATATTTCAATCATTCCAGGCAGTTAATGATCTTTCATTGGAAAATGTTTTGAATTCTGTTCTGGTACCATTGTTTTGACAATATTTTATTGAAACTTGATCTTTTCGCTTATAAATTATATGAATTTTTTACTGAGCAACGATATCATCACAATAGTAAGTTATGAAATTTTCATATCATCATTTTCGCCCAAATTGTTCAATAGTATAAATTCCAAGTTATCAAGTCGTCCTACTGAAATTTGTATTGTTTACGTCCGACCTAAGGCTGACCGTAAATTTATAACTTTCGAAAAGAACAACTTCAAAACTTTCGATTTCTTTTTTATTATCATTCTGCTACCATTAACAATTCTACTGAAATTATAAATATGTTCTAAGCTATAGATGTAAAGGAAAGATCAAGAACTGCCAGAATAACGGGTGGAGGAGATTTGTGACCATCCATAAACCTTGTTTCCAAAAACTAATTTCTTTATTCGTATTTCAATAATAGGAAAATCAATTCTGGAAAGCTTGATCCAATCTTTAAAAATGGAGTTTTATAGTTTCTGGCTTAAATTCCGGCTTTAAAAAATTAATTATCTTTTTGATAGCCGATAGCGTGAGTGGTGTAGTTGTTTACCTAGATTTATATTTACCTGAATAATTTCCGAAATCACTTCAGTTGGAAGTGAAGCGATTTTGACAAATAGAACGTGAGTTTTTCGGATGACAATCAACGAAACGAAAAGGTTTGAAATCAGAGTACCAAATCAGAATATCAGTTGTATCAGTTTGGAAGTGATGCAGTCTAATAGAAAGGGCCGTTTGTTGCTTTCAAATAAAATTCAACTTGATATCGGCCTAATGGACACTCGAGTTCCATAATTCCAGCCTCTATACGGCTCACGCTATCAAGATTATAAAGGAGATTTTTTCTTGAACTGTGACTGGTATCACGCTTTTTATTGTGAGATATGAATATGGAAAAAAGCTGTGGGGGTTGTTTCCCTTGCAATCATAGAGGAACATCATCACATTTCTTTTGAGTACTTTTTTGCCTCTTCACTCGGTGTAGACGCTCTTAAGGCGTTTTGGGATACTTACTCGTGTTAACTCGATCCCTCGTAACCCTAAACGAGAGCAGGGTCGTAGAGTCACCGCATGAGCACTGCAGTTCAATTTTGTATTTGAAAAAGGCGGAAATAAGTCTTCTACTCTTTTTTAGTAATTTCATATATTCTATTCCTAAAAAATTATGAAAGAGAAGAGAATGTGATACATTTTCTTCATAACTTTGTATGCAGATCTTTCTGCGTTAAAGCTAAATCCTTCCTTACTCTCTCAACATAGGTACTCAAAAATAACATTGAACATGCGAGGGCACACCAGAAATTAAAAGAAAGATTTTACAGAGGCCAATAAATCCAACCAAAGCTAGATACTGTCAGTGAATAAACTGGTACTAAAACATAAATTATCTACTTCCATAACATAGGTACTCAAAAATAACATTAAACATGGAAGGACACACCAGAAATTATGAGAACACATTTACAAAAGCAAATAAATGCAAGCAAAGCTCGAGACAATCCAAAAATGAACTGGGACTGAAAAAATAAATCCATAAATATTTGGTTATGTTATTGTTCAAATTCTAAACCTGATGTGTTCGTAAACTTAGAACCCGGGTCCGTGATCCGAGTAGATCCGTCATGTGACCAAATGGATCTAGTTTGTAACCCTGACTAAGTTTCCGAAAACGCCTTTAGCCTCTTTTACCCCTGCACTCACGGTCCTAATTTTCCTCTATTTTTGCCTGCAACTATCCTCGGCAATGAGAAAAGCGAACATCCTGCACGATGAATTCAGACATCCATCCGACGTTACAGAAGAATGTGCAATATCATTAGACTAACAGGCTCTTCTTGCTCGGTATAGAAAATTTAATTGCCTATGTACTGGATACGGTCAGCCTTGGTTCGAATTGTTAATGTTTTCTTAACCAACAGTACAACACCGACCGGGGGAATACATTGTGCAGGAATCTGCTTACATCTCATCTCAATTAAATGATTCATTCGTTGTATACACTTTCATCATTGGATTTCTCTTCGAGAGATCTGTATTTGATAATGGCAAATAGTGCAATTAACAAATCTGATCTTATCTGAAATGAGCTTTCTGCTCCTATTATCGATCCTTCACTACGATAAATGGTGCTTTTTTAACCGCCTACTTGTGTTTGTCTATATTTTTATGTAACTTATTACGTTCACTCTTTTGAAATTAGTCATTTGCCTGTAAAAGTTTGACCATATTTCACTCCATAGGGTGATAGTGAATAAGCGCGCCAAACTTAAAGAGGTTATTCGGCATAAAAAATAATGCTACAGAACTTTCGTCCTGATATGCTTCGTTTTTCCGAAATACGGAGTGTCGAAGTTACTGAAAAAATGGTTTCAATGAACAATATTCTATTAGTCCTTCGTTCAATTGTGACATGATTTTGCATTTTTTAGTGCGCGGCGCCGTTTTTTAGTAAAAACTTTTAGGAAAGCCTTGAGCAGGAGCAATTTCACTCGAATCGAATATCCTGCTATGGAAATATAGGGAATAGGGATTCTTCTTTTCAATATTCCAATTGATTTTTCTATGGTTCTGTTGGCACTACGGCCACAAAATTTCGCATGAAAATTAAGTATATCAATATTCATTAAAAAATTTTCAGCCAAATCGGATATCCTGATATGAACATATAAAGATTCTTCTTTTGGATATTCCAATTAAATTTTCTATGGTTTTGTTTACACTATGATCAAAAATTTTGCCATGAACATTCAGTGTATCTTCATTCATCAAACGAATTGGATATCTTCTCATAGAAATATGAAGTTTCTTCTTTTCGATATTCCAATTGAATTTTCTATGGTTCTGTTCACACTATGGTCACAAAATTTTGCATGGGGCTTATTAATAGCATCTTGCATGTGGCCGCAACATTTCATTTCGATGGGTTTCGTTTTGTCTGAGATATTGGGGACCAAAAATGTTGAATGGACATATTTCATAAAACACCCTGTACGTTTTGGCTGGTTTACGAACTTAACCGAGCCATCTGGGATCCGCACTCACCCTGAAACTTTCTTTAGGACATTCCCTTCGAAAGTTATTGTGCTAACGGCCGGACAGCCCCACGGACAGAGTTGAATTTGACCACGAATTAGTCGTCAGGGAGTCTAACCCTATCTTTTGAGTCAATTTGCGGCTCAGATTTCGAAAATTACGGATATTTGGGCAAAACGATATAGCACTAGTTTAAGTAGAACGAGCGCTCAAAAATAAAGCAGCTTGGCTAGTACATAATGTGTTATAGAAACGGCAAATACGCGTTATTATGTTTTTTTTTCACGAAAATGACGAGCCGTACGAACAACAGACAGAATATATTTTTTGCCACCAATTGAGTGAAGAATTCAAAAATTATTGTAAGTTTGAAATATTTCAGTGGCATACCATTTTTTCAGTCAGTTTTAAGTGGAATTCAACACCTCGTATCTTAGAAAACGAATCATCTGCGAACAAGAGTTACGAAAGTAGCGAATAATTGTCTATTTCATGCAAAATCTCCTTCTGAAGTTTGTCGTACTTATTCACTAACATCCTGAGCCTGAATATCTAATAACGATATCTACCCTATTTTATGTCAACTAATAGTGTAAGAGAAGCTGTTTGATGAAATGTTAGACAGTTAGTGGAAATCATTGGTAATACAGACCTTATGATATATACTTACATAGAAAACAGTGTTGCTACATATTTCAATAAAAGAATCATTTAACGATTATCAAGAAGTATGTGCTCCTGAAATTTTTAATTTCTAGCCCATTTCGTTCGCAAGTTAGTGTTTGGTATGATCAGACAGAATTATTTTTGACCTCAGATTCTTGATATAAGCAGAACCAATTCTTTGTAACCTAACCTAACTAAACTTCTTCAATGCAAAAATCACAAAACGATACCCGTTGAAATATAATCTCTTGAAGATTTCAAGTTTATAGCTAGTTTCTTTCGAAAGTGAGTGTTTGAGAACGACCAGACAGAATTATTTTTGACCTCAGATTCTCAATACCTGTAAAACCTATTCTTTCAAGACCACTTTCGGCTCAAAAATCGAAACTCAGGCACTGAGAACTTAAATGTAAGTCATATTTGACTATTAGCAACTGGTAAATACGTGTTGGCGGAATCTAGAGGTTATGTAGAGCTGTCCTGTCTTCACTAGTTCCTCTTTACACGATAAATTGTATTATTCTGCGACCCTGCGATCTTACATTAATTCACTACTGAATAAAAAATTGTGAATATTCACATGGAACATTAGTTTTTTCATGTCGAAATTTCCTGTGCCTTATAGTCACCGTAGCGTTAATTCTTCAATGACTCCCTCAATAGAAGGAAAAAAGTCTGGCCTTATTAAGTACGTTATTTGCATTGTCGTAAAGCATAATCTTATCATCGAGCACATCAGTGCTTTAAACATCTTACTAACTAACCATAGTAAATCTGCACTACGCGTAAAGAACTATTTCGCAAAAAGGAAACAGATTTTCAGGAAACGAATCGAGGTCACAAATTTCGCTATTCAAATTGAGAAAGACACAAATAATAATATATTCATAATGTTCATCCGTTTTCGCGGATGCACACAATATACATCGTTCAGGTTGTTCTCATGGAGTGTTGAAAAACGTCGAATTTAGAAAGCATATCACCATCTACGACAAATAATATCATAGCTACCAACATAACAATGTATAATTCATCAAATCGCAACTCGCGGCCCTGAATTAAGTAACAGCGACTTTTTATGGTTTTTTCGCATTTTAAAACGTCTAAACCTTATAAGGTACGCAGTGTACGCTTCGATAAAGTGTAACAGATTGTCTCTTCTGATAATCTCGTTCGATATCTTATATCTTCTGTTAAGGAACGACCTGTATACTATCCACGTGGTTGTTATCAGTCGGCCATTTGTTCTACTGCGTGTAACAAGACACATCCGTTTGATTAATGTTCGAAATTCACCGGCAGGTTCTCTAGAACACGATAGCCTTGCACTAAAAGTCAATATGTCAATGTTGGTTCGACCACCGTCAAGGAAAGTATCACTTTATCGACTCCGACAGAAGATACAGGGCTGTCCATAAGTCAGTGATTACTTGCATCTGATTTATTGTTAACGTTGAATAAATTGTAATGCCATGTTTTTCTGTATTGGTTTCGTGCACGTTTGACAACTGACAGCACATCGGAGGTATAACAACCTCACTTTTCCTATATAAATCATAGCAAAACAACTGGAGATTTTGGTTTTTCTCAAGTGTTTCAGTTGATTTATTGCTTCTTTGGACTGAAAATCGAGAAAATGGACCTATAAAATTGTTTAATAAGTTCAGATCATATTCATCGAGGACGATATGTAGAAAAATATCAGTTTTGTGTATTCACCCTTGTCAACTGTAGAAGAAGATATTTATCCATCTAACTTGGCTCTTTTCAGAAATAAAATGTATCCTGATATTATCAGTTATCAGTGGAAACATAGATTGCTGCTACAGTGAATCATATGATATTTATAATATTTATTCTTCAATAAATGGAAAGAAGAAAAATTATCATATTTTTTATTGAAATGAAAGCCCATGAATTCCATGATGATTTTATTGAAAAAATGAAGGATTATATCAATATTAACAACTAAATTTCAATTATTCACAACGTAGAAAACGATTTCTATTAAATACAAAATAAATAAATATTTTGTCGAAAGTGAAGCATTCCACTTTCAATACAAACCAACAAATTATAGTCTCTTGTATAAACAATATATATAACTTAATTATCTAATAAGTAATTGTAAAAAATTTTTAAATACAGAGTTAGAGTAGGTATGAGTATGCTTATGCTATATTTATAAAATAGTGAAAAGCGGAGATAACAGTTACCTTTTACTTGTCTCATATAAAAAACAAAATATATACTGCAAATTAAAGAACATCCAGATGAGTTTTAATCCAGTGATATGATTTCAGGACATATATTCATAAAAACTCAAGTTATCACAACAATTTTGTCCATTAACAAGTACTCTTCATCTCCTTTCTCTAACGGGTGAATTGGAAATACATCCTATAGTGTTCTATATTTCCTCCTTGTCCAAATATGAATCCTGAAACTGGCTAATCTCTTGTCTTCTTGATTTAGTGGATAATTATATCAGGATACATTTTATCATCGGATAAAACACATTAGATAGATAAATCTTCTGCAGTAGATAGGGTGAATGCCCAAAACTGATATTTTTCTGCATATCGTCCTCGATGAATATCATCTGAACTTATTAACACATTTTATAGGTCGATTTTCACGATTTTTCAGTCCAAAGAAGCAATAAATCAACTGAAACACTTGAGAAAAACCAAAATCTCTCGTTCTTTTGCTATGATTTACATAGGAAAAGTGGGGTTGTTATACCTCCGATGTGCTGTCAGTTGTCAAACGTGCACGAAACCAATTATTATTAAGCCAATTCTAGCATTCATTCTTCTCTTTATTATGCTCGGGTATCTACCATTTTTCATCCCACCACATCTCAATCAAACTACCTTAATATCTAGGAGAATGTAGCCGCACGTGGATTCGAACCCAGACCTACAGCTAAACAGCTTCGTAAATACTTGTAGGCGCACGCCTTATCCCTTACAGGCAGTGAGGTGGTTACAGCATTCAACGTTATTCCAAAGTTATTCATTTTGACATACTAATGTCGTCAGTTTTTCAATATCATTCCAAGTTATTCATCTTGAAATACTGCTGTTAAAATCTATTGGAGATGATTAACCTGTATTATGGGTATGTAGAAAGTTCCTCGAACATCTGAGTTTCTGAAAAAACAATTAAAAAAGCCAGATCTGGTTCGATATACTGTTCTGGTTGTTAAGCAAAGAAGAGTTAAAATCGCAATTTGTGACACAGGGGTGATACATAACTTTTTAATTTTGTCTAGGTTTTTCTGTAGTTTAGTTTTTCAGATGTAATTTCAAGATGATACATTCTACTAAGGGGAAACATTATTTCAATCGAAAAAAATCCCTTCAAAATGGGGATGACAATTCACAACATAGTGGTCAGTTGGCATAGAACTAAATAATAATTCAGGATAGGTTTTCGAAATCTAAGGGTGTCATTGAAAGTATATTCTTGACCTTTCTGTATCGGCATTATTATGTACTCTGATAACAGAGATATTTCGTTTCAATTCTTCAACAAATTTAGTTTGAATTCCAGGAAAAGTTGTGCGTGATTTTAAGGATGGAAGCTTTTCCTCTTTCAGAAAAACTAAAGTCCAGAGTTAAAGAGGAATATAAATAAGTTATCCAAACATTTTAAGATAACAAAGAATAACACCTGGTTTGGTCGGATGATATTTACTGTGTAGTTCGTGATAAATCTTCTCTGAACTACAATACTTTTAATATCGTGTTGTTGAAAAAAAACTAGAAAAGCACAGGCGTGAAAGTGTCTCCTTATTTGCAGTTTTTTCTGTTTTGTTTCATAACATTTTTTTTCTTCGATTTTCCATGAATAGTTTGCCAACCCGAACAGTAAACGGTTCAAACCTTATCTACTAGAGATTGAAGTTGGTTTTGCGCACATATTTACCTATAATATATACCTAGTATTCCAAGGGAAAGTGTTCGTGATAAGATGGACAAGTGAGTTGAGTTTGTCTAGTATATCGGCCTTTATTAGATTATCATGTAAACTATAGATGGTAAAATTTTCAAATTTTGTGAATCAATATTTGGCCATGTAAGGTATATTTCTAAATTAATTTCATTTTCCAGTGTTGCTTGAGGTACAACAATTTGGCACAACTGTTTTATTTTAAATGGACATCCGGCATTTCTATTTTTTTCATGACACTCCATAAAATATTAAACCTTTTCACTCTTACTTCTTCATACCTATCTTAAACGGCTTTTGGGTTATCAATTATTTTTCGAAATTTTAGATCAAATTGGCGTGTTACGAAATGAACTCTAGTTCGCTCAATATTTGGGGTTTTAGTCAGAAATTCAAAAAGACATTCGATATTGATCTGATCTATGTCACTGCTTTTAAATTATAGTTGTCAGTTATACAGGCTAAACCAAAAAAATTATCATTTGACAAGTCACGGAGTCGTAAAAAAGTCTATTTTTTTCAATAAGACACCTAGTACATATTTCAATTTTTGGAATCACACTCTACAATTTTTCTATTCACGCCTTATACTTATCTCAACGATATTGTACTTGGCAAATGATGATTTTTTTTGCCATGCTGTATAACTGACAAATAAATTAAAAACAGTACCATAGATCAGATCAATATCGAATGACTAAATTTCTGACTTAAATCTCGAATATTGAGCGAACTAGAGTCATTTTCGTAACACGCCTATTTGATCTGAAATTTCGAAAAAATTAAGAACTCAAAAACAGTTGAAGATAGGTATATAAAAAAAAAGTGAATGTATTTAATATTTTATGGAGTATCATGAAAAAATACTGGATGTCCCATTTAAAATAACAAAGTTGTTGCCAAATTGTCATACACTGTAAATGGCAAATTATTTTAAAAATGTACCTCACATGGCCAAATATCGATCACAAAATTTGAAATCTTCACCATCAATAGTTTCAATGAAGTTTCAATATTAACCTAATAGGCCACTCACCTTGGGACACCCGATCAACCTTTGTAACGACATCCCTAAGACATGAGTCTTAAGTACATAACTGATTATTTCATGCTAAGAATTGTTCATCATATCTAAGCTCACTACATGGTTCTTATCCAAATCCAGTTGAAAAAATGAAAAACATTTGAAAATGTAACGTTAAGTAATTTTCCATACGAAACTTCTAACTAGCTTCTTCTATGAGAAGAATACAATTATATCACAATGTTGCCAATTGTTTTTAAACATTTTTCTGCAAGAATATTTCCCACTCAGTCAATCTCATTGAAACTATTTTTATACGCATTTTTCAATGCCCACCCCTGAATCGAATCATTTCCCTTTAAAAACGCCCTGTATGTGTAGTAAACTTATTCTTATTTATTTATTCCAGAGCCCTATAGCCACTTCAGATCTATTAGAACAGTCCTTTTCAAATGGCGTCGACATCAGAACCAGCCTGGTAAGGGTTGCAGAGGACTACACGAAACGGAAACACGTCCTCAGGGTATCATCAGTGAACCCGTGCAGGTCTGAACTGTTGCTCCAGGCAGAAAACAGCGAGGAATTGGCAGATTGGGTGAAAGTGCTCAACGAGCAAGGAGCCACTGCCACTGAGGTGGAAACCAAATTGGTGAGTAGCTCAAAAGGCTCCTAGCTATTATTTTTTGCATTCAGAAGAAAATTTCCAGATTTATTTACAACATCGACCATAATAATTACAATACCGACATAATTCAAGCAGAGACATAGATCTGGGGCCTATGGCACCAAATACTTTGCAACTTTTCACTTTGCACTATTCACTTTCCAAATGAATATGTTGCAACGAAACGCATTCATAATTGAAAAGTGCAATGTGGAACGCAAATGCAAAGTGAAAAACACTCCGCAGAAATTAAATCTTGGGAGAAATGTTGTGCAACATACTTATTTTTCACTTTACAAATTGGTAAAGAGAGAGCAAAGTGAAAGTTGCAAAGTATTTTGTTGGTGTCAGTATGCCCCAGATCAATATCTAATGACTTCCTAAATTTCTGACTTAAATCTCAAATATTGAGCGAACTAGAGTCACTTTCGTAACACACGAATTCCATCTAAAACTTCGAAAAATAATTTAAAACTCAAAACCGTTAAAGATAGGAAAGTTAAAGAAATAAATGAATAGATTGAATATTTTATGGAGTATCATAAAAAACTAGAAATACCGGATGTCCAATTTCAAATAACAAAGTTGTTGCCGAATTGTCGTACATCAGGCCTACCCTGGAAATGTGAAATTATTTTAAAAATATACCTTACATGGCCAAATATTGATCCACAAAATTTGAAATCTTTACCATCACCTTGGGACACCCGATATATTTTTTTGAATTGAGAGCTAACAAAATACAACATAATTAGTGGATTCACAAGGGAGTCTCCAATTGGCACGTTGAAAACTGTGATTCAATTTTCAACCAATGAAATTAATGCTGACACGTTTCTATTTTGAAAATTTCAAGTAGACATTAGCGGCCCGCAAGATGTCAAGTCCTAGCGTATCCGTTCGAGAGTTGGTGTTTACCGCCTATACCTCACAAAATCGCTTCTGACCTAGGGCATTTCATCAGTGAGTGCAATCGCGTCCGTTGAGACCATTTCAGGCTCAATCTACATTTTATCCAAACGATAGCACGTTGTGTTCCTCAGAGTAAAAAAGTAAACCTAAAGTTGCCTTCACGCATTTGTTATGTAGCCAAGTAGAATCTGTTATACGCGCAAACAAACTTCAGTCGTTGCGAAATCGTGTCTTATGTTTATTCCGTATTGGTATAATTGATTTACCGCTCCCCTACTCTGATACTAACGGCTTGCGTCTGTGACAGATAATTCTGTCAGTTGGCAACACTGTCTGTTATGTTAATTTCTTGATGCGATGTGTTCATATTTTTATTTTGATTTGACGTTCATAAACTGAATTATGTCATTGATTTGGTGGCAGTATATTGTTGCTTAAGGTTATTCCGTTAATTACAGCTAGGGCAAAATGTTTGTATTATATTCAGGATTTGTAGCAGAATGAAATCTAACCTATTGTTTCACCCAGTGCGGCAGTGAAATGCTTTGCCTTTCACTCTAATGCTTGGTTGATTACAATGCAGTACTATTCACGCGTAGGGGCATCTCTATGTTTATTTCTTACTATGAGTTGTGTTCCATAGAAAATTAGCGTTAGAAAGATCAGCTTAGCGGTCCACATCCTAATCCCAAGTACACTGCTCAACAATTGATAGGGATCACTT
Organism: Propylea japonica; assembly: GCA_013421045.1. NCBI lineage: Eukaryota > Metazoa > Arthropoda > Insecta > Coleoptera > Coccinellidae > Propylea > Propylea japonica. The sequence continues at coordinate 39,695,661 of CM024245.1, read as the reverse complement.
ACTTGTTCTAAATTTATTTCTGAAATATTCGCTCCAAGATTATAAATTTAGTTAGATATCAGAGTATTTCAGTTGATAATATGGTTCACTTGAGAAAGAATGAAAAAATGGAAAGTTGGAGAGAAAAAAAGACTTTGTTAGGAACACTCAAAATCTGTGTTTGAATAACATAAAAATTTTATGATAAACCACAAGACGGCTGAAGTTTCGGTTAAGCTAGTACCTAGTTGGTCCCCACACGAGCTCGTCTCAAGCATTCTACTCTACGGCATACTTTCAATCAAACGAGTTGGCCAGTCCATCCTATCAATCGCATGAGTTTCTAGCGCTTCATTAACCAGACGACTACGGTGTGGACGGGCATTATCGTCAATTAAAATGAAATTCTCGCCCAGGGCAGCCGCAAACGGAACAATTATGGATTCAATAATCATATCGTGATATCTCTGGCTGGTCATGGTGGTGTTCTGCAGAAAAACCAACTCTGTGCGTTGGTTCAAACAAATGCTTCCCCATACACATATAGAACCTCCGCCAAAAGCTGTTGTGGGTACCATAAGCTGTTCTGCATACCTTCGACCTCTTTCCTCCAAGCAAGAATATACGTCCATCGGAGTGACCAAACGAAATCTAGACTCATCCGTAAATGAAATCGGCTCCAGTCTTCAAGTGTCTAATTGCGATGCTCCTCAGCCCATGCCGTCGATGAACCCGGTGTTCCCTTTTCAAACGGGGAGTTGTACCCTCCTACGTGATCTCAAACCACGAACATGTAGTCGTCGTCTTAAGGTTGACGCTCACTTGGACGAGACGAGACGAGACGAAGCGAAGAGTTGTTATCCGCAGGCACGATTTGCACTGAATCAACGATTCTGATCTTCGCTTCGCGTCTACCATTTGATTCAGTGCAAATCGTGCCTGCGGAAAACAACTCTTCGCTTCGTCTCGTCCAAGTGAGCGTCAACCTTTACAGTCTGGTTCGAAATTAGAACTCCTGTTGCAACTCTCAGTGATCTATTGAGCCGCGACGCCGGGTAAGTGGATTTCTCCTAGCATTGAGGATCAAAAGACGATCTTGGGCAGCTGTTGTACTGCGCTGCCGACCCCCCCATGAACATAAGCTTCTGAGTCGTTTTGGATGAACCTATTCCAAGCCCGACTCAGGACACTTTGCGAAACATTCAACGCCCGGGACACTTCTCGCTGGGACAAACCTTTCTGTATCCACCGTATGATTTGGTCCAGTTGCACAGGAGCCAAACGTCTTCTCGGCATGACTGATAAGCTGATATTGTTCTCATTTCTTCAATTATTGTCACCTTATGTGTTTGAACGAGGGAAAAAAACAGATTTAATAACAAATACCACATTGCTTTTCACTCCACCTGTAACAGCCTACTGAGAATAATCGATTTTGTGAACAATAGCCGATGAAGGAGGAAGACTTTGATATAATCCACTCAAACATCTTACTTTTTCCTTATAGAACATATAATGTACAGATATTCACGAGATACCTTGAAAAAATACAAATGAAGAGAAGTTATCATAAGTGATCCCTAGCAATTGTTGATCAGTGTATCTCGTCAGGTTTTATCCCGCAAATGAAAACTTTGTATATTGCTTGAACAACATCCTTTTAATATCGACAAAATAGTATATCAAACATGTCACTTATCTATTCATGTCGCCTACTTCAATTCTAGTTATTTCGTCCAATCAAGAGTAGAATGTCGCCCATTCACAAGCATGAAAACAATAGAAATGTCTTGAATGGCACTGCTCAACCTAATTCTTACCAAACAATCAAATATTTATTCACCTTTATCTGCGAATTTCGGAGATAAATCCATTCATTCCTTCCTACTTTCTTCTTTCGATAGCCAGTTCCGCGAAATTCTTCTTCGAGATATCAGATATCAATTGGAGATTCTTCAGACGACCAGCCCAAAAAGAGAAATTCTATTCGTCACCATAAATATCTCTGTTTGTTATGTCATCAGCGTGAATCGAATGCATCATTTTCTAATGAACCTGGAATTTCTGACTTGCCTATCGAACTTTATGCTACTTTACAGTTACGGAGGTGTGCAATTTGTTTATTGACACTGTAGTCTCAATTATACGAATCTTATCAGATTGGGTAAGCATTTAATTTTGATAAATCGCCATTATCGACTGAATTGATTTCATGACCAGTTGATCGTTGTCGTGATGGATGCCCTGCTTCTTCTACTTCAGTTCTTCTCGGTTCTTCTCATGAAAGTGGACTGTTTGTGATATTGTTTTGTAGTTGTTTATTAAGTGTAACGTGTGTTTAAAACCATTATTTAAATGGTGAAGAATAGGATCTGGGTATATGTCGTGAAAACGATCACACACAAGAGGAGAGTTCGCTTGGTGAAATTTAGACGTATGGTGAGAGCTTTTTGAAATTTTTTCACACTTCATGTTGTGATATTTTTTACTACCTTTTATTTTCTTATTCCTGCATAATATTCTTCAAGAAGGCGCAAGTCTTATTGGCAAGATCTGGTCCTTTCTTATCAAAGCATTTGGAGTTTAGAAGTATCGAAGTCCATTGAGTTTTCAACTGCAATTATTGTATTACGACTTCAAAACTTTTTATTTTGATATATCTTATCTTTTAATCGTTTATAGATTATTCATAACCTTGTGTGATTACTTATGATTTCAATATATTATGAATAATTGATTGACGACGGAATTGTGATTCTAAATTCCTTTCGATAGAAATATGAGTTGGGTTGTATTTTCTACTCTAGGAGTTTCAAAATTATTATACGAGATATTATCGATCAACTAACAGTATTCTGCTTGCAGCATCAACTATTTCGAATTAAAAAAGTCGCCTTCAAACATTTTTTCATAGATACAAATGCAATCAAGCTTGAAACATGTACAATTCTTAAAATGGAACTGTATTTTCAGGAGATGTTTAGTTCATTCTCCTTTCAAATAATTTCATGCCCTTTGATTGTTTTTTTCTTGAAAGCTCATACGCTTGTTGTAGTTTCGAGATACTTGAAGACATAAAATGATTCGATGCTGGTGTAGTCCTGAAATACATATCTGGGTTGAGTCAATATTCAAAATCTGCTCAATAGTTGCGAAGTTATTTTTCATGTGAATTTTCCAAATGAGAAATTCGATATTTCATTTCCACTCTTTGAGCTCCTTGTTTGTACTATCTATATTCTTTTGTATTTCCAATTTGTTGTGTTTACATTTCAGTCATAACCACAGAAACTGACCTAAAATTGTTAATTTGTTGCCTATCTTTATGATTTGCCACATTGAAACTTCTCTAAATATTGCCAGAATAGTCATATAGAACATAAAAAATAAGATAACAAGTTCCCATATTTTTTCCTAGCGGCCCTCCCTACGAAGATACGACCTCCTAATAATTATGGGATCTTGTCATCTTCATTTTTTAACCTCTTAAGTGGCTAAGACGTATAAATTCGGAAAACAATTTCTCTTGCTCCGTGGATTGACGTATATATTCGCCACGAAATTTTTTGCGGGCCTTTGATGGTTTCGACGGATACGTTCGTTCGCGAGGAACAGTACGATGTATACAATAATATTAAACTCATTATACCAGCTCGTGGCTTCTGAAAGTCACGTGGTTCGTTTTTGTAGCTTACGAAAGATAAACATTCTTCTTCACGTGTGGCAGACGGCAGTGTTTTTCATTCATGATACTTAATACTCTATTACTATATTTTTTCACTAGGTGTATATTGTGTGCCGAAAATGGTAAGAGAAAAGAAAGCCGGTATTGGTGTAAGGAATGTCACACTGGTTTATGCCCAGCACCATGTTTTGGTTTGTACCATACGAAGGAATGAATCATCCTAATTTTTGTTCACGATTACCTTTTGATTACATAAGAAAAATTAATCTTTTGTTATATTTAATCTTTTGTTATATTTAATCTTTTTGTTAACACTCATTTTTTCAATAAAGTGATTTGTCCTAGATTTTGACGAATATGTCCGCTTGTGTACGAGTTATCCTAATCCCAACTGCCTTTGTCGGACATATACGCATGTACGGAAGCGTCACTGCCAATGACGTATATTTCCGCATGCACTGAATTTTCTTGCCATGTAGAATGGCGTTACGGGAATCACTTCTGACCACTTAAGAGGTTAAGTTCTATCTGAATCTATCCCCCTTTTTCCGGGACATCCTGTAAAGTATACTCGTATGTCGCCTATTTTCATACAATTATATTATAATTATTGTCTCAGAGCAAAAAGTAAATTTCTTGCTCTAAGAATATTGTTTTTATTTATTGATAATTCTTATTCACTGACAATCGACTTTGTGAATGGCACTTTTTTAAGTTGGAGTACATAGATAGCAACTTACAAAACATTGTAGGAAACAATTGATTTATAATTCTTTAATTCAATATGAGTTTGATCTGATATTCTACTTCATTCGATAAAAACTGACCAAATTTGCCTTTCATTTCATTCCAATCACAAACATACCTTAGCAGTTTCAAGGTTTTCTGAATTTTAACTATTTGAGAATAGCTCTCCCTCATATTCAAAAACTCTCAAACAATATAATTATGTTTCTCAATATCGAATTGTGGGATTAACAATTATACGCAAATGCTTAAAAGTTGAAGGTACTAGTCACAAAATTACAAATCTGTATGAAAATCCCTTGCTTGGTGCCTAAACTGAACTCATGTTCAATGCTCATATCACTTATCCAATTATTTTCTTCCAGGATCTAAGCGCAAACAAACAACAAGCAGTCCCTCAATCGATACCGGCTCTTACCTCCATACAGGTGCAAGGCAGTCGACTTTCTCCCTTACCAATCAAATCTAAGACAACAGTATCAGGCAGCAGAAACAGATCGCCCACAGGCCAATCTCCGGTCAGCAAGACCAGAAAACCTTCCCAACAGTCCGGAGACCCAAACACCAGCCCTAAATCAAAGACGTGGAGAGGTCGCGTAGCCAAACAGTTCAGAAAGATCCAAGGAGCAAGTTCGCCAAGCTCACCGACAGCTCCAGAAGGTTCCACCTTTGGAGTACCTCTGGAACAATGTATACCGTCTTCGAGGAACCCATACGTACCCAAATTCGTCGAAATATGTACCGATATAGTGGACGAAAGAGGTCTGCAAACTGTTGGCATATACAGAGTACCTGGAAACAACGCTTCGATAACGGCTTTATCTGAAGAAGTGAACAGAAATTACGAAGATGTCCCTACCGAGGACGTCAGATGGAGCGACGTCCACGTGGTCAGCAGTTTGTTGAAGAGTTTCTTCAGGAAATTGCCGGACTCGTTGGTGACCAACACTTTTTATTTGAGCTTCATTAGAGCGGATAAAATTGAAAACCCCAAGCAGAGGTTGCATGAATTGAGGCGTCTCATCAAAAATTTGCCTCCGCACAATTACCACACGTTGAAGCATCTGGTTTTCCACTTAAATAGAGTGATGGCTAATTCTGAAGTGAATAAAATGGACGCCAAGAATGTGGCTATTGTTTTTGGTCCTAATATCGTAAGGCCGGAGGAAGAAACCATGGCGGAAATGGTCAGCAACAATTCGCATCAGTGTAAAATTCTTGTAACATTGTTAAATCACGTAAGTTATTCTTCCTCAAATCAAAAATTATGCATGAAGAACAGTAATGTAAAACACCACTAGATTCAGTTGAATTATGTCGCATGTTGTTAACTATCATCTTTTGCTACTATGATGTGTTATTTTTCTTAAATTTTTTGATTATAGGCCAGTTGGTTCTTTTCTGAAAGCGAAGATGAATGTGATCTGGACATGGCCTCAATCCAAGAAGTTTACGAAGAAACTGAACCGGGTAATCAACAAACGTTACTCGAAAGTATCTCAAAATTGGAGGCGATGCCAGTTCATAAGGAAAAAAATGGTGCGCTTTTCTCCTCCATAATATCAGCTGCCCAGAGAAAAGTTAAAAGGAAAACTAAAGGACCAAATTCTCTACCTGAAAGCAAGGAGGAACTACCATCACCTACTGGAAGCCACAGTTTACCACCATATTCACCTAATGATCTCAAAGATGTAAGTGCAATTATTCTCTGTTCATTGGATACTCTCATCTGATTTTCAAAACCTGAAAAAAACGAAAAATTAAAATAAAAAAATAAGACAACATGGCCAGAAAGTTGAATTTCAAAAACATGAATTTGTTTCTTTCAGAGTACAACTGAAAATAACAAAACTAGCAATATACCTACCACCGTAAGGGATATTGAAACACATAACAAACAAGCAGAAAGGGTACCATGGTTCAACTATGCCACAGACCAAGAGGAATTCCAGAAGAGAATAGAAAAATTCAAAAACGAAACCCAAGCGATGTTAACGAGACCTAGGTGCTTGGAAATAACAGTAGACAGAGGTAAATCATATCTTCTGTGCATAATTCAATACAAAGAAATGTGTTTTCGAATTTGATGAAAATATTGTTGAATTCTGATTTGTCAGAAAAAAAATACTTATCGTATTTCATCATATACTGCATTTTGCACGGAAAACAAAAGCTGCATGCCCTAGGAAATTCAATTGGTGCAAGAATTGCAACTCTAAGATGCCAGTTAGGGGTTTGACTCCTTTAATCTATCCAATTTCGGCCATAAATCATCTCTCGATAGCGTAATCCATTCACCGTAACTGTTGCTCCAACCTCATTTTCGAAAAAGTAAGGTCCAATGACTCCGCCGGACCATAAACCGCACCAAACAGTCACATGTTGAGGATGTAGAGGCTTTTCAACAATAACTCTTGTGTTTTCCGAGCCCCAGATGCGACAATTTTATTTTTTGACGAAAACACCGAGGTGGAAATGGGCCACATCACTCATCGTTCCATTCCTTATTAATGGCTTAGTTTCTACTTGTCAAATGTCAAAAAATTACAGCTTCAAACGTGACATGTACCGAAATAGCGGGCTATTCAAAATAAAACATCTTATTGGAAAACCCTGATAACTTTTTAAAAGTAATCTGGTGTCCGGCTCATGCGGATATACCTGGTAACGTCAAGGCAGATGAACTAGCTAGGCGGGGAGCGGGATTAGCATTTGTTGGTCCGAAGCCTTCTGCTGCCAATCGTCGCACATCTGTCAGAAGTTTCTTCAGGAACTGGCTGAACAGGGAATTTTCCTCGGAATGGAGCGCAGGGTGGGCCTGAGGTGGTCGAGGATTCTCATTGAGAGACCGTCCTCGCGATCTGAGGTCAATAGGCTTCTGTTGCTGGAGAGGAAACAACTCGGTCTGGTGACTGGTGCATTGACTGGTCACCTGTTTAACAAGCATTTGAAGAGAATGGGACTGACGAGCTGCTCCCTATGCCGGTGGTGCAGGAGTACTGATGAAACGGTTGAGCATATTGTTCAACTGTGGAAACCTTACTGAGTAAAGGTCAAACACCTAGGAAATCCAACACCTTCTATTCCTATGTTGAGAGGGACCACTCCTGGCAGGCTCGCGACGTTTCTGTCTTCGTGTCTGAGGAGCTGAGTCTCTATAGAACGATGCGGGTGAACAATGGGCCACTAGGCCTCAGTTCGGCGGTAAGGCACCGCACAGAGAAGAAGAAGAAGAAGATTGGAAAACCCTTCATTACGTATTACCAACAGATATCAGCAGACAACAGAGTCCTGTAAGCAGCCTTAACTCAGGTTTTGACTGCCATAGAGCTTGCTTGTTCTGCAGCTTTCTCATTCCCCTCAATGTTCAATGGGCAGGTTTCGAAACTAGACCTAACTTGTTTCATTTCGATAGTGTTGTGAGAGATTGTTCACAGCTCAAAATGGTCCTTGATTTACAATCAACGGCCATCACTAGCGACTAGCCTAATTGCTTCTGACTATCAGAGGCTATGCAAATTCCAACAAGGTGGCGTCCACAATACTCAACCGCTCATTTTTTCAGGATCCCGCAATTCGACGTCACTCACAACTTCCGGAGGCACCCGACTAATGGCAGACCAGTACCCCATCACTAAAACTCACAGCGTTTCAAGCGTCTTCACGTCTAGGGCGTCGTGTCCTTTCGACAACAGAAACAGCTTAAACTCTCTGGACAACAATGGGCACGTGTTCCAGTACGGTAAACATTACATCGGTGATAAGAACAGTGAGAGTGCGCAAGAGGTGCGTTACGGGACGGTGCAATCGGCAGACGGCAAGAATCGAAGTGCGCAGGTCCTGTCCAGGGAGGGAAGCGGAAGAGACAGGACGACGGGTAGGAGGAACAGTTCGATAGAAAATCTGAATAACGACTGCGTAGACGCCTCCAATGCCGCTGCGATGAAGAAGGTGAAGTATGAGAATCAGGTGGGTGGGTTTTTTTATCCTTCTTTTTCAGAATGCTTGTTCAGAGGAACGAGCGTTTGTCGTTGAGATAGAAAACAGTTTCAAACGTTCAAAGAAGTACAAAACTCTTTTTGATCACTCAACTTCCGAATCGAATGAGCTTAAAGCTCAAGAAATAAAATACACACATCGTCAAATGTCTTTCAGCTCTCCCTATCAACTACCAACTTGTTGAATGTTAAGCCTGGTTCTCAGAGCTTCGTAGTGTTGCCAGCGACAGCAATTCAAACAATGAGAGGATATCAACAAAACTTCAACTGATCCCTTCCTTTTGGTTTCTGGTTGTCTAAATCTGTCGCGACTCGCCCCTTCTGTAGTTGAAATAAACCAACTACACATTGCATTTCTGCGACAGCGAGTGACAAAATTATAGTATTCGTTTTGAAGTGTTTCGAGCTCCTGAGCTGTTCCAGTGCTCGTGCGCAACCAATGGCAACCCGTATTCAGAACTTTGAGTTACTCAGGAGCACGAAACTCTTCGAAACGAATAGACTAAAAATGGTCCCGTTTCATTTGATGAGGAGTAGTGGGGATTGTCGCAGGCTACATTACGAAGCTCTGAGAACCAGGCTTAACGTAACAACTGTTTGTATTGAGATCTGCACTATCTTCATCACTCAAATGAAACCAGCAAAACTCTTTTCTATTCGGGAGAATACAGGTGTATTCAGAATTCATCAGCAGTTTTTTACTGAAAGTCGGTAGTATTGCCCGGGGATCGGTGTCTGGTCAACTCAGGGTAACTTTTGCAAGGGAATACTGTTTCACTCAAATGGAATCGAACGGTATCTGCAACAGCCCTTGAAGTCATTTTTTGAGGACCTACACTCAGGTTGTCTCAACCAGTACCATAAAGGTTGACGCTCACTTGGACGAGACGAGACGAAGCGAAGAGTTGTTTTCCGCAGGCACGATTTGCACTAAATCAAATGGGTAGACGCTCACTTAGGAGGCGCGAAGCGTAGAGCGAGGAGCGAGGTAGATCGTCGTTTTCCGCTGGGATCTTTTGCATTGAAACAAATGGGTAGACACGCACCTAGGAGGCGCGCAGCGAGGAGGCGAGTCGTTGGCCGCCAGGATGATCATTCATTCGAACAATAGCTCTACCCTTGTTCATTCGGGTAGTCGGCATGCAGCAAGGGTAATAAAAATTTATTGCGGCCTAAAAATAGGGGGAATTTCTTCCGATGGCTGCTCGCCGCATCGCTTCGTCCAAGTGCGCGGTCCCAGGCGAAATTACGCTTCGCTTCGTCTCGTTCCGTCCAAGTGAGACGATTGCATTCCTCAAATTTAGGGTTGACCTTTAAGAGTAGCTCGGCTATCACCTGGAAGAGCGATACCCGTCGACAATGGGCAAAACACAACTAAGACTGTCTTTTACCAGGATGACGCAACGTTCTGAAAATCATAACTTCAATTTTCACGTCTTATCAAATATCGAGTTTGCACATGCGTAGATGGTTGAAGATGCCATTGAAATGGTAACTAGATTGCTTCAACTTTTAGTTAGAGTTTTATAGGTATATATGGGAGGGACCAAGACTTGACGATGTGGTGGACACCATATTTCTATGATATCCTGTAAGTGTTCATTAACCTAAATTATTTAATCTTTCTAGGGAGAATTCCATAGAACAACTTCTCTGGATTCGATGAATAAATGTGGTACAGATGATGGTGAGCATTTCTTTTACTTTTTATACCATATTCTATCTCATTATTATCGATATTATCATATATGCTTTCAACATATGAGACAAAAAAATAAGTTCAAAACGAAATTATGATATTGTTATGATGATAATATTGATGTTATAATGAGTTGTCTATCTTGTAGTCTAGATTATTTCAAGTCAGTGTTGGATAAATTAGGTATGTCAGCATCCCCCTGTCCGAAGGGATGGAGGCCCGTCAGACCACAATTGGCCCCTCAGCGGCCGCCCCGAACACGACAACTTTTCCACAATAGGCTCTAGTTCGAGGTAGAAGGCTGGCTGATCACCTTGCTTCTACGCATGGGTTGGATCATTTCACACACTAAAAAGTCTTTCATAAAGCACAAAGCTCATTAAACTGTACAAGGTGTTTTTAAGTTGATTTTTTTAAAGACAGGTGATATAACTCATCAAAATGAGTTATAATACCAAAAATCCATGCTATAAAATAGCGAATGATACCGAGTCCAAAAGTCGTGATTTTTGTAGCTCTTTCATGCGTTCCACCAATCACGCGAATAAGTTCAACCAATCTTCATTCAAATAGTGAATTAAAGGGTTTTTCAATAAGAAGTGTTATTTCGATATTCAAAGAAAAATGCAATTTTTCAATATAAATGATCGGATGTTTTTTTCATTATGAAGAAGAAGCTATGCCGTTAATAGTGGAAAATAACATCAGGCACCACGCTTACAGGACCATGTCCTTTTAATGAAATTTTCCACAACTGAACCGCAAAGTGGCTGCCCTATGTCCTCGATAGCCTCACGAATTCCATCTTTGAGGTCTTGAATCGGCGCTAGGCTGATGGCGTACACCTTCTCTTTCACGTGACCCCAAAGGAGATAGTCGCGAGGTGTTAAATCACAAGGTCTCGGTGGCCAATTGTAATCACCTCTTCGAGAGATAATACGGTCCGGAAACTTTCTCGATGATGATGATTTTTCGATGGATTTCCGGATCATTTTCATGCATTTCAACGACCCAATCAGCAAATACACGACGTTGTTGATGATTGACTCGCTTAAGTTCTTGTGTTAACTGAACTTTACAAGCCTTAAGAACCAAATCTTTATGCAAAATACAGTGTACTGACGATTGTCGAATGCCTAATTCCAAAGAACGACGAGGAATACTTTTGGCTACAGCAGCAATATTTTCGGCTGTTCTTGAGCGACGTAACATCACTAGCGTCGCAACAGCTCGAATTTTTCTACCAATTTCTTTATTGCAGTTCGACAAGGTGCTTCATGACGACCCAAGAATGTTCGAGTTTTACGAACCGTCTCTGCCAAATTCTCACCATTTATATAGTGAATTTTAATGATTGCAATGCGTTCTTGAAGGGTGTATCGTTCCATTTTCATTAATGGCTCAGTTTTTACTTGTCAAATGTCGCAAAATGACAGCTCCAACCGTGACATCTACCGAAATAGCAGGCTATTATAAATAACACCTCTTATTGGAAAACCTTTTAGTTGGCGTTTTAAAATGGTGCATCGTGAAGTCGAGTTCAAAGTGGGAGAATTGAAAGAACGCATTGTGCAAGTGCAAAAATATACGAAAGATATTACATTATTACGCCGGTGAATTACCGAAAATACTTTTTTCCTTATATGGCCTTCTAAGAGCATTCAAAGTTTAAAAAACGATCTTGGCCCCCAAATAAAAATTGCTAATCAAAGACCGAACAGGAATTTTCTTTGCTGAACACTGGACCATATCTGTTATTGTCGATTCAATCAAAAGGAAGAATTAACATTTCTCCTGTTTTTGGGAAAAGACCTCGCTTGACGGGATCTACAGCCTCCGAAAAAATACCAAACTCAAAAACACTCTGTACTAGCATCTCGCTAATGTAATTATAATTCTAAACAAGCTGTTTCCCAAGTTAATTTGAAGCTAATGAAGAGAATCGATCAAATTATTTCAAGAGTATCGGAAAAAATACAACAAAAGATATATTTTGATGCGAAATTTACACGATTTATCAAAATCAAAAACAACCAACTAAACAACAATAATTCATCATATTATGAAGCTTTCAAGTTATTTTGATTTGAAAATTTTCTACTATTTTTGTTGTTGTTTATCCTCCAATTTTATTTTATTTTGAAATTTGTATTATTTGAATTTAATCGAGTTTTTCTGAGCACAAGCATTTTTTTCCTCATTTTTAAACATTTTTTCGTAAATGTGTTTTCACGGTGAAAAGATTTTCAAAAATTAGAATTGAATAGGCTGGCCAACTCATAACAATAAAAATGTGAGTTATTATGGAATCGACAGTTAATTGATATATTAAAAAAAAGACTTTGAAGTGTGTCATGATTCAAGTTTTCTAGCAGTTTTGAGTGATGCGCTGATACCAATAATTGCTTAGATCCTCACACTAACAAATATCTATTAGTTCCGCAAATGCAGAGTTCTCAGATAATGAAATTAATAAGATTAATTTGAAGATATCGTTATTTCGAAATTATTTATATTCAGGTAGTTTTATAGCATGTCTGAGATTGACTACTCTGAAGATTTATTTTGTTAAGGAATTGTGCGTAAGTCACATATTTCTTCGGAAGTTTTGGAACTTTCGTTATTGATCAATATGGGATACCTGAAAGTGTTATTTGTTTAAATATATTTTAAAATTTCTTTTACACTAACAGAGTTACTTCTAACAAACAAAAGGACGCAACGTATCTACTGAATCAATTGTTTCAGATTGAAATCACCTTATTTCAAATGCATGGGATGATTTGTAAATGCTTTTCGCTAAATAAAATTTTTTTCCAGACACGGACCTCGTATCCGCCATGACTAAGCTGTATGACAAAAAATTGGAAGATTACGCCCAGCCCAGTATATTGACAGGCGAAGGTTTACCATATGCCGATGAGTCGCCTGAAAAAACTCGAGAAACTTACACATCCGACAAAGAAAACAGACCATGTGATCTCTACAAAAACCCGAGTTTACATAAATATCAATACAATCTGAACCTGAGACTGAAGAAAGAAGAAGCAAAGGCAAAAGAAGCTAAGGAAGAACCAGAGAAGGACGAAGATTCTTCTGTGTTGAAAGAAAATGTACCTGACAACGAGAGACATCTACCAAGCCACAAACTAACATTCATATCAAACAATAACAACATATTAAATGGCACCAACAATTGTTCCAAGTTGAAACGATCAGAATCACTCAACAAACCAGATAGAACTGTATCACCGATGAGTAATAAAGTAAAAAGATCGGAAAGCCTCAACAAAACTGGAGATAAACTAAAAAGATCAGATAGTTTAACGAAAACAGAAAAAACGGAGAGTAATATCAGTAAAAAAAGAGAACTTCTAACAAAACGGTCTAAAGAGCTCAAACGTAAAAATGGCATGCCAGATCGTTCAATCAAAAGAAGACACACAGTTGGAGGCACTAAGGATCCTGATAAAGTAACCCTGCTAGATAAGTATCAAGAAGAAGTCAACCCCAATAAAGAAGATAAAGAAAAGAACGTGAGGACAAGCTCTCCTGACTTGAGTTCAACAAGACGAGAAAGGCTTTTATTCGAAATCAACTTGATAGGACCTGAGAATATGGTTGTTGCCCTGCGACAGCACCTTATAGGAAACCGACCACAGAGTTTCCAGAATCGACAGTGTTCAAGGTTCCTCTTGAATCTCACGTCTGAGTCAGTTCATCTAAATCTCAGTGCCTTAATGTAAAACATTAACTTATAGACTGATATATTTAATTAATGTGCAATATATTGTGCATACATATTTATTATGATGGTGTTTATAACACTTTGAATTTTTGATAGACGGTTAGCTTTGGAAGTTCTTCGAAAAAATGTTTGGCAAATTTTAGTTCAATCGCGCATTTATGTTATCAGGAAGTCTCAATAAAACTGCAATTTGAGAAAGATGGGAGATTTGGAATGACTGTCAGGACTTATTTATTGTGTAACAAGTGTGATTGCAGAAATATTTGAGACTCGCTGAAATACTAATTCGGCTTTTTTGAATGTATGTGATTTTTTTAATATTCCAATTTAAGCAATTTGAATTTGTGATACACATATAGGGTTTAGAATTGTAAATAATATAGTAATTATTATTATTAATGCATTGACTTAATTATGAAATTGATTATAAAATATGCTTAATGTTAGATTTATTTTTATTTAGTGATTTATCAGCAGTATTTGAGATGGATACTGTGCCAAAATTGAACACTTCGCTTGGAATAATGTCAGATGAATTAGAGAATTGTATATAATTATCGATTTATTCTGCTTGTGAGGTGTAAAAAGTCTACCGTGCTAGGCTGTTTGTATCTTGCCTGTTATTGTTTTTTTTATAGTTTTAAGTACAAATTGTATGTGTTGTTGTACTAGTGAACATTGTAAATATATTTTCAATTAATATAGTCTATTTCGTTATCCCCTATCATCTCATTTATCTAAATTTAAAAGGTGAAATTCATCAAAATTAACCATCTCATCTAGTTTGGATTAAAGCAGGATCATTTTTTTCGTATATGATAAAACGAGAAGTGTATCATGTTGTATATTTTTGAAATCGTCTAAAAAAAGTCCATTGAAAAATAGCATAGCCAACTATGTTTTTTCTTCAATTTCTGCGATATCTGACGCGGCACGAAAATTTCGATAGCTCTGGTAAAAGGTATCGAGAAACTGCCCTGAAGATGTTTTCATTTCGAGGGTATCAAGTAGTCCATTGACTACTACGCAGGACAATACTGAGGAAGTTATAGCAAATTTTAATAATTGGCAAAATTCCGAAATCCCTCTGTAGCACGAAAACTAGACATCATAGCGACTTGAGGTAATCAGTAAATTGTATTCTTCTAAAAAAGATAATGTGACATTTATATTACTTTTTTTCTATCTCTTTCAGTTCAGGAAATCTAGTACTAAACCATCAGCCCCAATTGCACTCAGCCCTTCCTACTGCCACTCGCGTTGTCGGCAAAATAATTCCCGAATACTTCTGCGACAGTATCGAAGGCAGTGAGCACTCAACTCCAACATTTCTCTCGTGACCGCGACTGCGAAGCGTAGGCAATGACGGACAGCAACCTATTTAAATCTAATCACTTACACTTCTGTACGAAAAACCACCAATTCAGGGAGCGTAGAGCAGCACGAGTAGCAATGGGAGGCAGCAGGGAGTGTGATTACATTCTCGCACTGCCCACTTCTCTGATCAATTTTCTGCTCCCTGCCGTGGGAGTGAGCTGAGTGTAATCGGAGATCGAATTCGGACAACCTTTACGAAATTTATATTAAACTCAACAACCCCTCATATTTAAACAAGATACTCTACACATGAGGCATACTCTAGACTAGATGATGTTTAACCAGCACAACATAAGTGTTACAAGGTATCCCTTACTCGCATGAATAACTCAAAATGAACCCTCACCTTCTGAGGCTTTTGTTTTTTATAACGTCAATGTTCATTTCAAAACATCATCAAGTCTTCAGCAATGTTTACCTTATCTTTTGTTGAAACCATCAAGCAGTATCGAGATAAAAGCTGACTCGTTTCCGGTCTTACTATTTACTCAAATGTTGGCACTGGTTAACAGATGGATCCAGATCACTCTGAAAATTCAACACATCAGTTGGGGTGTTAACCATTGAATAAATTTTGAGTACCTACATAAAAGCAAACAAAAGACATAATGGCAAATCCAAAGTGAGTATACCTACTGATGTCATTGATATAAAACTAAAAGGCCCAAAAGACTACCCTGGGGCACACCTGAATGAAACGTATATAATGGGGAGGACGAATCACGAACTCAACTTTCACGGGAAGAGTAATCACGATATACAGGTGTTTTTAAGTTGGATCTTATTTTTTTGACAGACGAAAGAACGCGTCACAATTTATTTTTTCGCCAAAAATGTTGAATATGAAAATTTTAAAACGAATCCCAATACGACTCTGGTTGGTTGTGCATAATTTTCATTTGGTATGAGTCACTGTGTAATGAAATATACATATCTTCATATCTTTTTCCCTTATTATTGAGCCCTATGATATATGATTACAAGAAAATGAAGTAATAACTTCATTATTTCTAGGTATTGTTGCTCTTTACGTCACCATATTATCTTAGATTACATCCAAACAAAAGCAATACATTGTTTCGAGCATTCTCAATGCATTACGTCCTGACTGCGACCTATCGATCGAGACCTTTGGTCTTTGCAGCAAAAGTCGTACATTTTCATCTCTTCGACAATTCAAGCTTTGAACTATCGGTGAATCTAGGAATTATTCTCTTTTCGCCTAAGTTTCCGGTCATTATGATGACGAACAAACCCTCGGAACAAATAAGACCGAGTTCGTACGTCGAAATAATCGTTTACTGAAGTTTAACAAGTTGGACAAGAACAAAAATGACTTAAGTCGCAGTTTACTGTGCAGAGAAGTGAATCTCCATATCTTTTTCTCTAATGATACATGATCTCATTAAAATGTAGTAATAAAATCATTACTGCTATAGTCCGTTCACGAAAGGTTGAGCCGTCGGTTGGCTATGATAATTTGACATATTCCACTGTGTATATTAAAATTTTAGGTTATGATGTTTATTTTCTTGTCAGATTGATACGCAATGTTGTCAATATTGCATAGAGTTGACTGATAACTTGCAAGCTCGTCGGAAGAGGCCGGGTACATTCGGCAACATTGAATTTATTTTACGTTATGACAGCAAATACTGCCAACTTCAGATAAATAAAGAAACGCTTACTATGTGCTCAACCTTTCGTGAACGGAGTATAAGTATTCTTCATCCTACGTCACCTTGTATGTATCAGATTACAGCCAAAAAAACCAAAACATTGTTTGGAGCATTCTCAGTGCAAACGTCCTTACTGTCATACCTATCGATCGAGATCTTTGGTCTTAGCAGCAAATGTCACATCTTCATATTTTCGACAATTCAATCCTTGGATCATCGGTAGATCTAGAAATTATTCTCTTTTCGCCTACATTTCCAGTCCTAATGAGGACGAACAAAAACCTTGGAATAAATAAGCCCGAATTCGTCCCTTGAAATAATCGATTATTGAAGTTAAACAAAATTCTGGTACCTACTGGATGAGAACTGGACCTCTTTCCAGAACAAAAATGCCCCAACACTGTCACAGGTTACTGTGCAGAGAAGAATTTCTCTAATGATACATGATCATAAGAAACTGTCGTGATAAATTCATTATTGCAAGTTATTCCCCTTCTTACGTCACTTTGTATAATATATCACATTACTTCAAGATAAAACCAAAACATTGTTTGGAGCATTCTCAGTGCATACGTACCTACAGTTACCTATCGATCGAGACCTTTGGTCTTTGCAGCAAAAGTCGTACATCTTCATCTCTCCGACAATTCAAGCCTTGGATTATCGGTAGATCTAGAAATTATTCTCTATTCGCCCACATTTCCAGTTCTAATGATGTTCGTCATCCTCGGAATGAATAAGAGCGAGTTCTTTCCTGAAAAAAATCGATTACTGAGGTTTAACAGAACTCTGGAACTGGAGCAGAATTTAACCTCGTTCGAAATCAAAGATGGCTCAACATTGTCACAGGTTACTATGATACTATGTAGAGAAGTGAATCTCAAAATCTTTTTCTCTGATGATACATGATCCCAAGAAAATGTAGTAATAAATTCATTACTGCTAAGTATGTATTCTTCATCCTACGTCACCTTGTATATATCAGATTACAGCCAAATAAAACCAAAACATTGTTTGGAGCATTCTCAGTGCATACGTCCCTACTGTTACTTATCGATCGAGACCTTTGTTCTTTGCAGCAAAAGTCGTACATCTTCATCTCTCCGACAATTCAAGCCTTGGATTATCGGTAGATCTATGCCCGTACTCATAGTCGATGATCTGTCAGATCTTGTACTCAAGAAGATCTTAGGCTCGTATTCATAGTTCGCTCTTGAGGGTGAGTGAGAGTTTGTATCGCCCTTATGAATACTAGTCATAAAGGTGACCTCAACTCAAGCCAAGGGCGATACAAACTCTCACTTCCCTCATGGCGAACTATGAATACGAGCCTAAGATCTTCTTGAGTACGAGATCTGACGGAGAGCATCGACTATGAGTATGGGCATTAGAAATTATTCTCGTTTCGCCTACATTTCCAGTTCTTATGATGTTCGTCATCCTTGGAATAAATAAGAGCGAGTTCTTTCCTGAAAAAAATCGATTACTGAGGTTTAACAGAACTCTGGAACTGGAGCAGAATTTAACCTCGTTCGAAATCAAAGATGGCTCAACATTGTCACAGGTTACTATGTAGAGAAGTGAATCTCAATATCTTTTTCTCTGATGATACATGATCCCAAGAAAATGTTGTAATAATTCTTACTGCGAAGTATTATTCTTCATCCTACGTCACCTTGTATATATCAGATTACAGCCAATAAAACCAAAACATTGTTTGGAGCATCTCAGTGCATACGTCCCTACTGTTACCTATCGATCGAGACCTTTGGTCTTTGTAGCAAAAGTAGTTCATTTTCATCTCTTCGACAATACAATCCTTGGATTATCGGTAGATCTAGAAATATTCTCATTCTCTTTTCGCCCACATTTCTAGTCCTAATGATGACGAACAAACCCTTGAAATAAATAAAAGCGAGTTCTTTATTGAAAAAATTCGATTAGTGAGGTTTAACAGAACTCTGGAACTGCAGCAGACTCGTTCGAGATCAAAGATGGCCCAACATGGTCACCCGCGGTTACTGTGCAGAAAAGTCAATCTCAATATTTTTTCGCTAATGATACAATATGATCAAAAAAATGTAGTAATAACTTCAATATTGCAAGTTATTCTTATTCCTACGTCACATTGTGTATCAGATTACATCCGAATAAAGAAAAAACATTGTTTTTAGCATTCTCAGTGCATACGTCCCTACTGTCACCTATCGATCGAGACCTTTCACACAACACAGTCACAGGTTAATGTGCAGAGAAGTATATCTCAATATCTTTTTCTCTAATGATACATGACTCCAAGGAAATGAAGTAATAAATTCATTATTGCTGACTTTTCTTCCTCCTACGTCACCATTGTTTAGAGCATTCTCAGTGCATACGTCCTAACTTCATCTCTTCGACATTCAAGTCTTGGATTTTCGGTTGATCTAGAAATTATTTTCTTTTCTCCTACATTTCCAGTCGTTCCTTGAAAAATTCGATTATTATCTATTGAGGTTGTTAAACCTCAACAGACTCTGCATTTCGTCTTCGTAACAAAAGTCTGGCGAAGTGCAGATAAGTACCTAAACATACAAGAAAAACTTGGTTTAGAGCATTCTCGGTGCATCAGTTCTTACTGGCGACTAACTGATCGAGACCTTTGGTCTTTACAGCAAAAGTCGTACATCTTCATCTCTTCGACCATTCAATCCTTGGATTATCGGTAGATCTAGTCTAGATATTATTCTCTTTTCGCCGACATTTCCAATCCTAACGAGGATAGAATTTCTTTAATGATACATGAACACAAGAAAATATAGTGATAAGTTCATTATTGCAAGATATTCCCCGTCCTACGCCCACTTTGTATATATCACATTACTTCCAAATAAAACCAAAACATTGTTGGCAGCATTCTCAGTGCATACGTCCTTACTGTAACCTATCGATCGAGACCTTTGGTCTTTGCAGCAAAAGTCGTACATCTTCATCTCTTCCACAATACAATCCAATACATCTTTTTGTCCACATTTCCAGTCGTCATAATGACGAACAAACCCTCGGTTTGTTCTTGAAAAAATCTATTACTGAGGTTTAACAGAACTCTGGAACTGGAGCAAAATTTGACCTCGTTCGAGAATAAAGATGGCTCATCATAGTCACAGGTTTTTGTGCAGAGAATTAGTCAGTCTCAATATTTTTTCCTTAATGATAAATGATCACAAAAGAATGTAGTAATAACTTCATTATTGAAAGTTGCTCTTCTTCCTACGTCACATTGTGTACGTATCAGATTATATCCAAATAAAACCAAAACATTGTTTGGAGCATTCTCAGTGCATACGTCCCTACTGTTACCTATCGATCGAGACCTTTGGTCTTTGCAGCAAAAGTCGTACATCTTAATCTCTTCGACAATACAATCCTCGGATTATCGGTAGATCTAGAAATTATTCTCTTTTCGCCTACATTTCCAGTCCTAATGAGGACGAACAAACCCTCGGAATAAATAAGAGAGAGTTCGTCCCTTGAAATAATCGATTTCCCAGCCCACACACGCCTTCGCCCAACTACGCCGCTGATGCGCAAGTCTGGTCTTTTCTTTACACGAGCGGAAAATCATAGGCGACTGGGCCCTTTCACGTTCAGTACGTTTTTCTAACGACATTTTCACGATTTACCTCTTTTCGAGTGTCAAGTTTTCACCCCAGAGATGCTGTGACTGACCGTCGGCTATTTACAGGTGAGTTACGCCTTTATTTAACTGCTTGAAGATTTTCCTTCGAATTGTTGGAATTTTCCGGACCGATCGGATCAATGAGCACCCACCTGTTTGTGCGGATTATCACCTGCTGAGGGGGCCG